>JAWWLV010000002.1:4773938-4802176 GCA_035041135.1 Platyrinchus mystaceus
AGGGATCCAGGGGCAGCCACAGCTTCTCTGGGCAACCTGTGCCAGGGCCTCCCCACCCTCCCAGGGAAGGATTTCCTCCCAATAACCCATCTACATCTAACCTCCTTCAGCTTGAAGCCATCCCCCCTTTTCCTATCCACGGAGCATGGCTGCTCCTTAGGGCCATCCTTAGGTTAAAGGCATGGCTCAGGTTACTTATATCAAAAACATGGATATCAGAAAAGTTTCACATCACGGCACTGGGAGAAACGGTTTCAAAGCTCACACTGAACCACCCACATGGGCATTGCCATGTGTCATAACACTGAAATTTTAAAAACTACCTGCTTGCTCCCTCCTAGAGGGTCTCCCTGCATGTTTCTCCCACCTGTTCCACTGCCACCTTTTCCAATGCACAACATATGGAAGGAGAGACCCTCTGAGAGCAGTGACTTTCCGTGGCTATAACAGCACACAGCTATGAATATCACATTTTTTCTTTCCTTTTCAGCTATTCAAATCTCTCAGAAGCTTGTTTTTCCAACACTAGGGACAGGTCCAGGCCTAGAATCCTTCCCAGTTCTGTCCCTGGTTTACACTGTGCTTTTGATGAGCTTCTTCCCCATTCCTGGAAGTGTTCAAGGCCAGGTTGGACGGGCCTCTGAACAACCTGGTCTAGTGGAAGGTGTCCCTGCCCAAGGCAGGGGGTGGAACGAGATGAGCTTTAATGTCCCTTCCATCCCCAACCATTCCATGATTCTATAAAAAACACCTGCACTTCATGGCAGTTTTCCCCACCATTCAATTGGACCTAACCCTCCTAAGGCTCCACTTACCGAGGTTGAAATAGTGTTTCCTGATCTGAGGCGCAATAAAAATTATTATGGAAACGAAAGTTTATGGTTGCACCTCTGGATGACATTTTAAAGACTGTGTGCAGCGTATTTTTTGAAAGACAATTCCAATCCTGTGAGATGACCTAGTGGACCCACAAAAGCTATTGTTCACCCTCATCAGCAACAACCAAACCCTCTTCCCCCCCCCAAACCGGAGCAGAGCAGGAAACGGAAGGAGCCCTGACTTTTGTGCCTCTCTGTGGCAGTCAGACATTTTTATGGCAAAACACCGTCTGGAAAAGATGCAAAACAAAATTGCTAAACTGCAAAAAGAAGAAAAGGAAGGGAGGGGGGGAGAAGAAAAAAAAAACAACAACAAAAAACAAAAGGCCCCCTTCCCTTTGCTTATTGAGTTCAAAGGCATAACATGCAGCACCCTGCAGCAAATGGGAAGCTACACTAATTTTAAAGCCATAAAACGCTATAAAGTGCCCTGCGGGGCAGGGCTGCACTGAAGCTAGTTGCACCTAAATAAGCCATGGTTCATTTACTTCGCAGCTTAGCCTAATGTAATCATCAGTGGATTCCTAGCCTAGAGTTGTAACAGGCAAATAGCCGCTGCCGCCGAGGCGACACTCCCAGCCATGGAGGGGCTGCCGCCACACTGCTGTTGATTAGAAAATTTTTCAGTTTTGACAAGCCCTTAATGAACATAAATCGCCCCTTGATTGGTTTCCATTTGGGGCCACAGGCACACCTCAGAAAAAAAACAACAAAAGTCTCCCAAGTCCTCGCCCTCCTGCTTCCCAGGAAGGGCCCGAGCTGGGGACCGACCGCCGGGTTACGAGCCATGGAATATACTCATCAAATGGTGCTGGGGAATTAGCCATCCCCCCTCGCATATAAACATGGGGGTAATACTACTCAGCTTCATAATACATAGTTAATCTTAAGAAAAGCAATGCAGTGTTATTTTCTGAGGAGAAGAGAGGAATGAAAAGGCATTCTGGAAACCGCTGATCACCCTAAAGCGCTGTGTCCTGACAAAAAGAAGGTCATCACCAATCTGTTTTATTCACATTGGGAATCAAGAACATTAGATTTCAGTAATAAAAAGTATTGCCTATATCTACACTGTGGTGTTAATCTGCTCCATCAGTGTTTCAGGGGCAGGGGGTGAAGTCAGGGCAACACTTGGAACACAACAGCAACAAAACATTGGTCTTTCTGTAAACAGATCGCTCATTTCCATAAAATTTTAAGAAAATTCTTCCCTCTGCACTTGGCTTCTCATTCAGCCTTTGTAAAGAGAGCTGCTGTAAAAGACAAACCAGAGTTTTACCATCCTGAGTAATTTATGAAGCATTTACACCCACAGCAGCTCGCTCGGCTGGACAGGAAGCTCTCATTTTATAAACACCCCTGACTAATTAATGGCTTGGCTTTTGCCATTTAAATTACAACCCATTCTGATCCCAAGAATTTTCCCTGACTTTCTGAAGACAGAGCAGACGGATATGACACTGAAATGTGTGTTTGCTCCAAGTTTGCACAGCTCTGCTACAGCAGTGCTGCAGTTGCCACATTACTGACTGTTGGCTCCCTCGAGGGCAGAGAGACCTCAACACATCAGAGATGGACCATCACCAACACCATGAAGTTCAACAAAGACAAGTGCAGGATTCTGCACCTGGGATGGGGCAACCCTGGATGTACAGACAGACTGGGAATGAGAGCTGGAACGGATGAACCTTGTAGGTCCCTTCCAACTCAGGAGATTCTGTGATTTTAAGATCTCCAGTTTTACATTTTTCTCCCAAATTGATCCATTACATCTTTCCCATTAAGACAATAAAGAAGCTTTTCAGGAAGTTCTAAAGCGACTGACCGATCTGCACAGCTACACCAGTTCAGAGAAGCCTCTTCTGCTGTTTCATGTTTGGTATCTTTACCCCCCAAAAAGTGACAGCAGCATGATTAGCACTTATTTTTTCCATAAAGGTTGGTTATCCCCTACTTACTGCTAGAACCCACATAAATCATATATAAATAAAACATGTCATAATTAAGAAATGAAAGCTCTGGGAAATGTAAGTAATACTGTCAGAAAGGAGAATGTTGCTCTGAATATGGCTTTGAAAAAGGATGCAAGTTGTGGTGAGTCCTGAAACTGGGCATCATCTCATCACCATCGTGGTAATGAGAAATTACTATACAGAGATTTTGTAACTGTGCCTATCGATCATTTTTGCTGTCTTAACCAATGCTTTAGGCACGTTTAATGGATGCAATAGTAACTTACACATGCTCCTGGTTTATCTTCAGCAACACTCAAACTGTAGCTCTGCAGCATTTGCTTTGCTCACTACTGTTTCAGGAGGCAGAGCTACATCTTATGTGAAAAATAACACAGAATTATGGAGTGGTTTGGGTTGGAAGGGACCTCAAAGCTCATCTCGCTCCATCCTCTGCCATGAGCAGGGACACCTCCCACTAGACCAGCTTGCTCCAAGCCCCATCCAGCCTGGCCTTGGACACCTCCTTTTGTCTATGTTTACTAAAGCCCAATTTGAGGATTAGCTGTGGATAGGAAAGGCCAGTTAGAAGGGCTTCCAGAGCCAGCTAATATCCAGCTTTACATTCCTGCGAAGCAAAACTGGGGGGGAAAAAACAGGCATAGAGGATGGTATTCTAGGAATATGGAAGGGCAGGAATATTTCTATTCAAGCAACACAAACAACACACTTGGGAGCCACTGAACTGCCTGAGGTAACGCAGCCCTGGAAACAAGGCTGAGCTGAAAGGATGGCTGGGGGGGGAGATATTCCTGATGGGAAGGCCGGACCCAACTCCCAGTGCCGAATGGCCCCCCAGCCCAGCCACCACACTGCTCTCTGAAACATGAGGAGAGGTGGAATATTTGACTTGCAAGCAGGCTTTCTGTTCCCAAATAATTGAGGAAAATCATATAAGAGCTGATAACAACCCAAAATGTCAACTGCAGCTCTGAGAAAAACGCTGAGTATTGTGCGACCTGAGGAAAGTGAGTGGAGCTACAACACTTCAGGTACCTGCAGAGAGGACATTCTCAACAGCCTCCCATTTCTCACCAAGACCACTTTACCTGGAGGAAATGGCCAAGCAAAGAAAGCTCATATGACACCTGAAGTCTTAAAGAATTTCACAGGGTCTGGGGTTTGTAGGGTTTTCTGAGAAGATGTGTCCATAGAATTTATTGTTGAAGCTCCTGCACAAAGTTTGACCTGCGGTTGGATCCGACTCCTTACCAGGCTGAAATGCTGCCTTTTCAAAAGAAAGCTTCCAGTATATTTGAGGATAGAACAGCACTGCTAGTGCTCCCTCTGAGGGGGCTCATGCTGCTCACCCAGCCAGCACTGCGTTTAAGGAAGGGTTTGGAACTGTGGCTCCTGTTGGATGAATCGGGCAGACCAGGTGAATCCACACCCCTTTCAAGGAAATAAAGATATGTTTTCCCCCCTGGATCACAGTTACAATCCCCAGGCCAGTGAGGAGGAAGGATAAAGACTGCAGCAAGCAAACATCAACCTTGCTGTGTAGACACAAGGGGTTTATGTACCAGGTGTGTTCTAGATGGGCATCACACCTTCCTTCTCACCCATTTAAGAAGCTGTTCTTCCCCCACAAGGGGAAGCTTTTATTTGAAAAGCACTGTGCTTTTATTTGAAATCAAATTTAAACCAGACAACATATAAAAGGGGTAAACTGCCCTTACCAAAAAGGCTGGTTTCAGCCTTTTTCCCACCCCCCCTTTCTTCTTTTCATAAATGAGGGGCAGCGATGATGCTGAAGATACATGAGCAGAAAATGGACATCCACAGCTAAAGCTTTGTCACCTACTGCCCTGTGGCACGATGGCAACCTCTGGCAGACAGACAGTGGTGAGACACACTCAGCTATTCATGGGGAGAAGCTCAGATAAAGCAGCAGTGCTGCCCAGCAGGTATCGTGGTGAATACATTCCGGGAGCCCCCGCTCATGGCGTTCTGCCGTTAAAAGCCAAGAGATGCCTCAACAAATCCCCCCGAGACCCTTTGGGGAGGCTGACGTGGAATTTGCCGGCCAGAATTTTAGTCGCCCCCTCCACGGCTCTGCTCCAGAAGCCCAAGATGAATAGGGAGCTCTGGTGAACTTTGAAGCCTGAGGGTCAAAGTTCTCTCTCATTATCCCCACCATTTTCTGTCGGCGGAGCTCCTCAGCCTCCCCAGGGACGGGAGGGTTTGAGGCTCTTGAAAAAAACCTGACATGACCAAGTCAGAAAACAGTAGGGTGCTTATGTACATATATTTTTCTTTCCCCATTTTCCTCTCCCCCCACTTTCTTGAAAAGAAAGGATAGGGATTGAGCTATTGTGTCTAACATCAACCTGGTGGCATCAGCAGTCCCTCATTTAGCTGGCACAATGCCGCCCTCATTTCAACACGCCGCCCTGCCAAACAGGCCTGACCCTCCCAGGGACACCTCCTCGGCAAGAAAGGGCCTCATTTGATTTCTCACACCCCACCCCAAAACCTTTCATTCTGCAGCCAATCCTTTCAAGGAGGATGTCACTCCTGATTCCTGTGTTACATATTTTCTACGCTAAGAACTCTCCTTCGTGCCTGAGCCGCCACTGACCGGCCTGACAGAGACAACTGATCCACCTGTGGCCAAATCTCCATTTAATACAGTGCTTGCTATCGGCCATTAAATATTGAAACAGGTCCTCCCAACTCAGGTGTTTATGTTCTGACTCAAACCACAGGCTGGACAGACCAAATTACCTCCTAAATTTACTTCTCCTGCCACCACTAGAGGCCCACCTTTCGCTCCAATTAAAAATGCACTCCGGAATTAAAATGGTAAAATTTTGATTAACTGAAATAGCCTGCACATTTGAGACAACCCAAATCTAAGTGGTCAGAATAGAGCCAGGCTTTATACAAGCTTAGGAAACTGACTTCAGATTGTTAGCAAAAGCTCTTTTCTTCACTGCTATTTAATGGGAAAGTCGGTAGGAATAAGGCCCTGATTTCTCAAAGCAATGTAAGAAATTATCCCAAACAGCAGTGCAAGTACACTATTAAAAATTCAGCAGTTTCTTTGGCTTTGCTGAGCAAAAAAGCAACAAAAGAGTTACTGATAAACAAAAAGCTTGCAAAACCAAACCAGAAATGCATTATCAGAGTCCTTTTTGGGGGAAAAAACATTCACCTGGCAATGCCCAAGAGGAAATGGTGACACTCCTGCCTACCAAGTTTAGCACAAACTGTACTGGGGTGTGACTGAGGTAAAGATCTGTGGTTCCATTACAAACCCTCCGACCCAGGCACGGAGACAGAGCCCTGTACCACCTTCCTGGGCTGGGGGGGAATGGTGGGGGATGGAGGGAAACAATTACAGCCCAGTAATTACTTCTCCTTTAAATGGATTCTTCCTAACCTCCGATGGATTTACCTCTAATCTCAAAGTAATTACGTGCAACCTCAATGGATTCTCACTCTGGGGGAGATGCTGCAGCTCCAGGGAAGCCTGTGGAGAAGAAGTTCTCTATTGTCTGCAAAAGCAATGAAAAACTAACACGTGCACAGCACTGCCAGGAACAATAGAGCCCTTCCACAACACCAGGAAGAGACCAGACAATGGCACCTTGCCTTCTCCTGGCTCGGTGATGCAGAGCTGGCCAACACAATCCCAGGGAAACTCCGGTGGGAGCTCCGTGGGGACTGCCCCAAAGGCACACAGCACCTGTGCTTCCCTTCTGGGAGCAACACCAATACACAATTTGGGTATTCCAGGACTACTTCCCGGCAGAACTACCCACATTTAGAGGCACTAAGAGGGGCCAAAGCAGACAGAAAAGACTTGAACTACATCCCACAAAGGAGCAGTGAAAACCTTGCTTATAAAAAAGGCATCTGATCCAAACATTGATTTTCACTCCTTAATGGAAAATTGCCTGGGGGCTCCAAATGTCCCCAACAGGTTTAGAAACAACCAGCCCTCAAAATGTTATGAGTGGCCACCCTACAATTTTCATATATGGGATGATGATAAAACATAAGACCAGATACGATTATAAAGATCTTGGTGAGGGTCACACCATAGGTTTTGGGGTGGGCTAGTCCTGAGTCAGATCACTGTGCTCCCAAATCCATACCCAGGGATTGTGCCACAGGGATAGACAGCATCCTTGGGACAACAACAGATGCCTCAACAAGGAAAAGCTGTGTAGAACATGTTTTAATAGCTAAGTCATTTCCAGAAGGCTGCTCAGAACTACTCCTGAATAAACCACAACCACTGCACACCAAGACCTCTCCTCACTCTTTGCTACATCTGGGAAACTTTTTCTCATAAAAGGCTTCTGTTTTTTAATCCTGGGATCAACAATAAGTCCATGGAAGAACCAGAAGAAAATAAAGACTTAGACTGTTTCAGCTGCCTCTTGGGACACAAGGGGGGATGCAGAGGAACTGGACTGTTCTCAGACTTGCACCAGGGAGTGCAATTTTAGATTATGGTTCTTTGAGAGGGAGGGGAATGAAGACAGAGACAGAAGTTCCCCCACCAAAGGGGGCTGAAGAAATCCTTGCCTGACACTGCCTGCTGAGGGCCTGGTGCTGTTGAGCACCCCGAGGCACGGTGTACTCACGTGTAAGCTCGGATGGTAGGTCAGCACCCCGTTGTCACACAACGTCACGTACTTTTTCTTCCACTCCTTGTTCAGTGACTTGCCACTCCTCTTCAGCAGCATTCCCTGGGAGGGGGAGAGAGGAGAGGTTAAATACTCCCTGGCCAGTGCACACCTACTGAAGACCCAGCAAGAGAGACCACTGCCAGCATTTTCAGACACACTTTCTCCTGCAATAATTACTCGTTCTCTCCCGCCCCTCCCATGAGGCACAGTTGCCTCCATCAGCAGCTTCACTGTTTGCCATTTAGGAGGAAAAGCTGTCCAGCACCAAGCCACAAAGCAGTTCCTAATGAATCATATAGTACTTTGGTTACAGAAGTCTTACTGGAACGTCCAGGTGGAGACACCATGGACAGTGCCTACCACACAGATACACTAGTGCCAGAGACACAAGCAGACACTTCATTGGATCATAACCACAAATCTAAACCACCACAAACTGCAGTTCTCTGATCCCCACAAAACGAGGTTGTCCCTTCTCCCTTGCCAAGGCAATTAAAATGAAGGGAAATCAGAACACAGAAGGATGCCCTACAAAACACGGTGCTTCCAACTGCCACGGAGCTGTTCCTGCCAAAGCAGGTTAAAGCCCTGACAGCAAGTTCTGCTGTTTGTTTTCCCATTAAACCTGCAGCTTCATGAAGTCTCTGCAGAGCTGATCCCAAAGCCAGGAGGGGACACAGGCCAGCTCTGTCCGAGTAGAAGTCCTCCAGAGCTAGCAGAATTCCAGATGTTACAGCTTCCACCTCAAGTCCCTCACCACTCCCCATACAACCTAACAACTCTCCCTGTGCGACATCAGGGATGATCCCGGTGGAAAAGCCCCACTGAGACCTGCCTGCTCCTGGGCCATGGCCTTGGGACACAACTTGAGAGGGGAACCCTTCCCAACTCAACCCAACCTAGGGATGGGAGCAGGGAGAAAAACCTCGTGCTGGATCCCTGAGTTACACAGCGACACAAACTCCCAACTCTCCGACTGTCTGGGGACGGGGATCACGTCTTCATTTTCCTGTGCTGTTCCTTGGCAGAACTGGAACTTTTTCAAGGAGAATGGGGCTCCTGCACCGCCTCCTCACAGAAGCTCCTGCGGCACAGCCCAATTACCGTGTGCCAGTGGTGACAGACGTTGTTTTCTTCTATTAAAAAATGAAAGCTTGTTTCTGCCTTTGACTCTCCTGTTTGTCTATAGGAGGTGATCCGTGGCTTCACCTTTCCCATCTTTCATACCTCACCTGCAGCACGTTCGCTGCCGTTCAGGGGGACCCAATTCTAGTTAGTGCTGTGCCGTGGGGATCAAAAATTACACTTTCCCTGCACTGGTTTGTTCTTCAGACCTTTTAATGGGGGGAAAAAAAGCAGTAAGGAACACAATGGTGATCTTTTTTTTTCCCCCTCTGCCTTTTTTTTTTTTTTTAAGTTTAGAACAAATTGAAGTTTATGCACTTCACACCTTTTAACCGTCCCTTTGCCATACAGACAACATGTAGTTACTTCCATAATTATCAATTAAATTATCAGTTGCCAATTATAAACTCAATAAATAGTAAAAAGCTTACCACAGTCATGATTTTTACTATATAGAAGCTTTGCTACTATTTAGGTGTGAATTCTGACATTCTAGCTATGGATCTAAATGAAGAAATGAGGTTTCACCATACTTTTAAAGTGGAATTCTGTGCTTGATGTAAAAAAAAAAATCCAGCTCAGCATTAGATATGAATGATGTACCTATCTGTGTGCCTAACTAACAAACCAGACCTCCCAATCCATTTCCTTCAGGCATTCCTTTGGCAAACAGATTCATTTTCACATTATGTGAGAATTAAAGGTATCTTAAAGTACCTGGAGAGGAAACTGCTCTGAATACAGGGACTTGGTGTTATAAAGTGAAGTAGCCCATATAAACCACATTTTTTCCCCCCAGGACCACCAATCTGTGATAATTTTATAGAATGATCTGGAGAAATGGTCATAGAATCGGAGTTTATATCAGTTATAAATGCACTTTTAACATTAACTAAATTTAAAAAAAATAAATGGCCCTGATACGACAAGAAATGTTCCTTTAAAGAAAAAGCCCTTTGCTTCAGTCACTTCATGTCTAAGTCACATCAGATTCTGTGCCCGGGAAATGAGTTCCAAGGGTTCCCACTGACCTCTGGTACCTCCGAGGCAACTGAGAGGCAGCTTGGGCAGGTCCCCAGTCCCCATCAAACAGGTCCCCACAGACACAGAACACACTGCAAACCCCACCTTTGGTCCCCCAGCTGAGCAGGAAAGAGACCAAGGCAATCTTCTACTTCCAAATACCCTATTTTTTTTTGGTCTAAATAATCTCATTTTTTCCTAATTTGTGGGAAACCTTTCATTTCTTAGTCCTCCATCTGCAGTTGGGTGTAGCTGACCCAAAGCCTCCAGACTCAACACCAAGGATTTAACACCTCCAATTTCCACACAAACAGGGAACAATTTCACACTTGGGTTTTGTGTTTTTTTTTACCACCTTCCCTCCAAAATTGCAATTCTGTGTCTAACAGAGGAATGGCTTCTCCCACCACACTCCTCCAGCTTCTGTTTTTGAGGAGCCAGAGGAAAAAGGCCCCAACTGGAGTGCCTGGACCTCCCTCCCCGGGTTTTGCTGGAGGAACACAAAGCAAACAGAGGAGCTGCCTGGACGTTCCACCAGCTCTTTATTAGTAATGTGTGTGCTACGTCTACTCCCAGGAGGTCATTGCAAGCCAAAAGCAATGTTAAGTGTACAAGCTTTAAATAACTTACAAAGTTAATGTAATGAATGTAAGTGTGATCTGAAATCCATCACTCAGTGGCTTGCTGTAGCCTCAAGCTGTGATAAAACACCACTCATAAATTTATATTAAAACTCTGTTCGATAGCAATTATTTACCAACAAAGATTTATTGATTGCATTTGCTGTTAGAGGCTGGGGCCTTAACTGAGTCAATCAGCTTACGCTGCTGAGCTCCGGGGCACCCGCTGGAGTTACAGACTGCCGGTGGCTCCGCATCCCAACAGCTCCGTGGGAGCAGGAGCAGCTAATGGAAGGCCGCCAGCGAGGGATTGATTGGAGTCCAGGTGGAAAAAAAACCAACATCCCAACCCCAGTCGAGGGAGCACCACACACACAACACACCCAGCTCACCTGAGCTCGCAGCCACCACAAAACCTGGCTGCTCCAGACACCTTCCCGGGAGCTCCAGGCACCTTCCCGGGAGCTCCAGGCACCTTCCCGGGAGCTCCAAACCCGGCCAGCTCAGACCACAGCTGTACATGTGTTCTATGGAGATATGTGGGGTTTTAAACAGCAAATCAGCAGCATTTTAAAAAGCCACCCCTTGGAGTGGCTTAACGCCGCACTGAAGATGGTGGCAGGTGAGAAGCCCTAAAAACGGCCTTTAAAGGCAGCAGAGCCAGGACTGGGCCTTCAGGAAAAGGAAATATGGTACCCCCAAGGCTGGGGGGTTGGAACCAGATGATCTTTAGGGTCCCACCCAACCCAAACCATTCTGTGGCTCTGATGGTTTCTAATTTCTTTCAGAAGTTCATCCCACTGCCATGGCTGTGTTGTGAACTTCAGCCAGCCTCTCCTTTCTTCCCTTCCCTGATTTTTAGCCCACCCCACACTGTCACCCTACTGCTGTTCTGGCACAGTGAGACAGGTGATCTCACACTTAGTCATTAACAGCGTAAATTCCTAATTTTCCACTCAGGTCTGTAGTTCTCACAGGCATGATCAGCAGCCAGCACTGCTAGGAATTTTTTTAGGAATCATGTGCATCCTGTTCACAAAAGAAAAACTCACATTCATCAGAAAAATCTTCCCTCAAATTAAGTCCAAGGGCAGCCACTCAGCCAGGATCACAAACTAACTGTTACATACAAATTGTGGACAACAAAACATTTCCTTTAAATGTATTAACATGGGCAACAAATGCTGCTGAATCCTCGGGGATTGCATGACCAGCCAACTCTGCACAGCCTGTCCAGCAGCACTGGGACCAGTCTAGCTCATCCTAATAATAAACAAGAGAGTAATTCTTAATGGTTATTTCTTGCTTCCAGAAGATTTAACTGTAACAGGCTTCCAGTATTAGAGTATGGCAGTCATATCATCACATCACAGAATCCCAGAATGGTTCAGGTTGGAAAGGACCTTAAAGCTCAGCTCATTCCACCCCCTGCCCTGGGCAGGGGCACCATCCAGTAGACCAGGTTGCTCTCACTTCAACAACAAAATCTGAGCAGACACCAAAGTATGAACTAACTCTCTAGGAAATAAACTGCTGAAGATTCCCAGTGTATTTGGAATCCTTCCATACAAATGTAACTTGCTTTCGCTGTTTCACAAAGTCAGGTCTTTTCTTCCCCAGGAATTTAAGGGAATGTTGTTTGGTCTTCTGGTCAGTGAGATACGAAGCTGTTTCAAGTTTTTATACTTGGAAACCTGTAGCAAATATCCCTCTCCCTTCCAGTACCTAAAGGGGGCTTATAAAAGAGAGAGAGGCACTTGGGACAAGGGCCTGGACAGGGGGGAATGGCTTCCCACTGCCAGAGGGCAGGGTTAGATGGGATATTGGGAAGGAATTATTCCCTGGGAGGGTGGGGAGGCCCAGAGAAGCTGTGGCTGCCCCATCCCTGGAAGTGTCCAAGGCCAAGTTGGGTATTTGGAGCAGCCTGGGCTAGTGGAAGGTGTCCCTGCCCATGGCAGGGGGTGGAATGAGATGGGCTTTAAGGTCCCTTCCAACTCAAACCAGTCTGGGATTCTCTGATCTCCTACAGTAACAGGGCACAACTGGGGATCAACTGAACCACAAAACAATGGCTACAAGAAACTGGAGTGGCTCTGAAGAGTTCTGAGGACAGGCAACCTCAAACATTCTCCAACTTCAGTATCTAACAATAACATTGCAAAAAAAAAAAAAGCCTAAAACCCCCAAATATTCTTAACTGCATCCAGGCACATGGAAAACCCCCCCCTCAACCTTCCATAAAAACTGACACTAAAAAAGCAGCAGCAGCAGTTTTGCTACAAAGTCAAAGATGCTTCCACACAGAGGAAACTATGCAAATTTATGTTATGCACCTTTAGGACAAAACGAAATCAGAACATTGCACCCAATTCTCTTCTAACATTCCCTAAACACAAGGCAGTAACTCTGTGCAGCAGGTAATTACACCATGAATGGTTACCTAATGCTGAGGCTGATCAGCCACGATTTCCATCTGGAGACAAAGAGAAGAGAGGATCTAACATCTGACTTAGAGCAAAAGATAATGGCTTTGCTTAAACTTGAAGGACAATCAACCTCCAACTCGTTATTTTCCAAGCTCTCTGCACACAAGCTACGAAGGAAAATTAGGAAGATGTACTGAAAAAATCCCAGTGCTGATGAAGCAAGTCTTACAGTTCATCAAAGCCCCAGCAATTGTCACCTCCAACAAAGGACAGCTACCAAATTCCTGCACGGAACATCAGCACTGGGGACATGGTAAATGGGAAGAACAAACTTAGTGCTCACTGTTACTGCATTTTTAATTTTAATCCCAGAACGGTTTGGGTTGGAAAGGACCTTAAAGCTCATCTGATCCCACAGCCCCTGCCACGGGCAGGGACACCTTCCACTGGACCAGATTGCTCCAAGCCCTGTCCAGCCTGGCCTTGATTAATGATCGCTCCAAGTTCCTCCGACAGGCAGCAAATGATTTTACAGGAAGTTCTCACAACAGCTGTGGCAAAAGACAACGTGGTACACGTGGCCGAAGGACAGAGACACTCAGCACAGCAGGACACTTGGAATTCCAGAGTATCCAGAGCTGGAAGGGACCCACAAAAATCATCGAGTCCAACTCCTGGTCCTGCACAGGCCGCCCCAACAATCCCACCATGTGCCTCAGACTTCTCGAGTCCTCCCTCAGTTGGCAGCTTTGGGAACGGGGCACTCTTTCCTCAACCCTATTTTATGAGTTACATTAGACGTTATACAAGGAACAGCACATTGCAAACTCTCCAGTTACCTCTACGTTCTCCCTATTGAATAGAACAGGTATCTAAAGGATTGGCACATCACTCTAACCCTGGTTTACCACTCTGAACAGGGCACAGCACCCAGCAAGTCACAGTATTTTCCTGCCTTGCCAAGCCTGCGTTGCCTTTCCGAGGCTTCTCCCGCCTACCCTGGGCTGTTAAAAAAATACGACAAAAAAAAAATCCCAGCCCTTAATAACGTGCAGGAGTGGGTTTATTAACCCCTTGGCACTGGCAGCTGTGGTTTCCCTGACACTGTCTCAGCGCTGATGCGAAATGCGCCGCGATGCAAATCACTCTCCCGCTGCCGGAGGGAGCAGGAGGCCAAGGGCTCTGTCCAGCTCAACTCCTGCCTCCTGCACGGCCACAGACGAGCCCTGCACCCACACCAAGCACCAGCACTGCTCCTGACACTGAACTCCAAGGGAAAACAACTCTGGGAAGCGTGTTCGGTGCAGGGGAAATGGCTGAAGGGTCGGGCGTGATAAAGAAGCAACAAATCATTTATTTCCCTTAAGAAACAAATGTTGGGTGTTGAGTGTTGGGTGGGTGAGACAAAATAAGGAATTATGGGGTAGGCATTACAACTTCTAGGGAGACAATCTGCCTTCTGTTCCCTGGACCCTGAAATTCTCTTTATCACATCTCATATAAAGTAGGGATTTCGGGGGGGAGAGGAAGGGGAGAAAAACCATGAAAAGCTTAAAACCCAATTTTAACTTTCTCTCCTGACACTACAGTGTTTCCATAGAAACATCAGGAAGACCACTTAAGAGCAGCTTTTTTTTTTTTGTAGCCATGTTTGGCACCATACCCCTCCCCTGGACAACCTATTATTTCACAAATGGATGCTTTTTGCAGCTTGTTCTGTGCAGGCTCCGATGAAGGGGGGAAAGAAAAAGAACCCTGGATCTTTAACCAGTTCCCTTGTGGCCCCCTCCCTTTTTTGTTGGTAATATTTCTGTCATTCTGCCGGGGTATCTGGTACAAAGGGTTACACTTTAATTGAGCTGTCAGCATCTCCAACAATCCTATAAAACTCCGATTATGCACGGCGGGGTTAGTGACACACTTGTTATTGTGGATGCCCTATTTGCTAAACCCGGGCCCCCCCCTTGCAGGTCACCTCACCCACGCGACCTTCCTGTCATTAGCCGTGTCTATTCCTACCTCACCGCTGTGAAAATCACACAAGCCAAGGCTTCAAAGCCCTTGCCAGGACTGAATTCGACCAGGAGCTAATCACCCACAAATCCAGCTCAAATGGCAATAATTGGCTAAACTGCTCACCTCTCCAGAGCTCAGCAGTAATTTGGGATAATAAAGAAAAGAATTATTCAGCTAACTGCCCTGAAATGTATGCTTTGTGACCGACACACTTCACATTTTAATAATGATGGACACAAAATCCAATTTAATACAGCAGCGACTGAATAACAAACCCAGGAACGCTGGCAGGGGAAAAAAAAAAAAAAAGTGTGTGTGTTCCTTTTTTTTCCTTAAACTGTGTTCATGTCATTGTGCAGAAAAGGATTCACACTTCACGTTGGGAAATTTTGGGACCAAAAAGGTCTTTGCCAACCACCCTCAGAAACCCTGCTCTGCAGTGGGATTTTTAAATTTATATTTAATTTTGTTTAATCAAAGGGAGCGTTCTGAATGAAAAATTAATTTTGTTGAACAGTTACACCTCTGGTCCTCAAACTTTGGTAGGGGTAAGGTAGGATGTACCTTTTCTTTTTTTTTCCTTTCCAGTAGAAGGGCACCTTCTTCATTATTCTCATTAACAGTATTTCCTAATTGCCTCAATTTTCTTTACCTTTACACCTTGTCCTCTGGCCAAGGACCATCAGCATCAATGACCCCACTACTTACTGAACAGGAGGTGACACTCCCTGCACTGCCTCATGATGGGACCAGTCTGCCAGGACACACTGACCACAGAACCATGGAATGGTTTGGGTTGGAAGGGACCTTAAAGCTCATCCTGTCCCAACCCCTGCCATGGACACCTTCCACTAGCCCAGGTTGCTCAGGGTCCATCATGATGCTCCATCACTCTTCCATCCACCCATCCCATTCTCTTTTCTCAAACCTCTCCTAGACCAGGAGAAAAAAAAAGGAAAATATAGGAAATATGTGTGTTACTCTTTAGCTCCCTGGGATGTCCATGTCCAGTTCACCCAGAGGAACAGGAATGGAGAGCACGGTCCTTCAGAGATGCAGTCACTGTATGTTGAGCATTATCCTCTCAACATCAGCAGAAAAAAAGAGTTAAGGAACCTTCAAAACATTCCTTCGTGCCCTTCAACAGACTCACCTTACTTGCTAAGGGAAATGGCACACATGGAATTAACATCTTCCAGACACAGAGCTGCTTCAGAGTTAGGGAAACACCACAGAACCCGCCCATAACCCCAAAACTCAGCGAGGGCAACGTCTCTCCACGCCTCCTCACCGGCCTAGGGATGTACAGGTGGATTTGAGGGAAGATGTGCCAACATCCTGGCATTCCAACTGCCCCAAAGGTCCAAGAACAAGCAGCAGCAACTGTGAGTCAGGTGAGTCAGAGCAGCCACCCGAGCAGATTAATGGGCTCAAAGGGGTGACCCATGCCAAGGGTTGAGTCAAACATGCCATAACCAGGTTTAATCCAGATCCTGTTTCCTAAAGTTCACGAAATTATGTTTTGCATTCTTAAAAAAGCTGCAAAAAACCCGCAAACTCCATCTTCAAGAGAAGGGGAATACTTAGATAAACATAGAACGTGCCTGGACACACAAGACAACTGTACAAAGAGAGCTACAACCACATCCCTTTGCTATTTGCTCGATATCTGAGCAGACACTGAGCTAAACAGCTCACAAAAATGATGATTTATCTGCTTGGGGCAGCAGAGACACATCTTTTTAAATAATCCTTTTCAGAACATACACAACTGCCTTTGTTTTCTTCTTGATGAATCAATCTGTACTTTATCATCTGAAAACAAAATTGCTCCGGCTTCAGCTGCAAATACGTAAAAATGTGTAGCTAATTCACTCAAAAACCTTCCAGCACTGGCCAAGCACCGTTGGGGGCTTTAGGAGAAGATCTGTGTGTTACTGGGTGTAAAAATTCCCTAGAAAAAACCTCAAATAAGGAGCACCTCAGGTGACTCCTGCTGATCAGCAGACAGAAAACAAGGCTCTGGGGGTTTTCACCTTTCCTCAAAGACCAACTCAAGGCCCAGTGGAGGAGAAGGGAATCTCTTTGGTTCCCAGAAGCAACCCACTACCTCTTCACTTCCTTTATCTGTATTATGTATTTTTTAACATACAAAGCTGTGTCAGGGGAGGTTTAGCCTGGATATCAGGAAAAAGTTCTTGCCCCAGAGGGTGGTTCTGAGAAAACTAAAGGCTTGGTTTTGTCTGGGTCTGCTTTATGTACAGGACTGACTCCTCCTCTGCCACACTCCCCAAGCTTTGCATCCATCAGGGCAATTTCAAAATAAAGGATTCTGCACATTGTGTCAGCAAGTTCAGAACTGCAATATTGTTTTAATGTTAAACTCACTCCAGATACAATACTTCCCATGCAGAATATTTCATGGCTCATTTGCCTCAACAGATATTAAGCTTCAGTCAACAATTAACTACTGACACCTTTTTTTAATTTATTTTTTAAACTGGGAAAATTTAGCAGAAGAGCTAAAGCACAGCTTGCATTTATTAGATTGATGCTAATTCCACGACACCAGTTTATTTCATTTCTATAAAGTACCCATTCTTGAGAGCAACAGGGTCACTCAACACACATTTCAGCTGAGTTGGAAGTGAAATTTGAGCCACACAGCACATCCTTTAGCCAAAAAACTGCTGTAAAATGCACCAGTTTCAAAGCCCATTTGAACTGCTAATTGTTTTTCACTTACCACTTAAGATCATTCTCCAACACAACCATTCCAGTGCACATTTCACTGGCATTTCCTATTCAGCACTTGCTCTATTTATACTGCTATGAGAAGGGTGTGTGAGAAGATAAAAATATCTGGAGTTATTTGCTGGTTTTCTGCATGGAACCCATCCTGCCTCACGCTCCAGCCTGGCTTTACCTGCAGATTCAAGGTGCTGCTCCTTCAAAGCCTGGACAAAAGCTCAACCACCCCCATTCCTGAATCAAAGGGCATTTCCATGATTGTAACAGCAAAACGAAGGTTTCAACTGAAGACTTTGTCCCACCTCTCTCTGCCCACTGTGTACCTGGGATGTAAACCCAGTCCATTAGAGAGAAGGAAACACAAACCATCAGAGATGTAACATCACAGAATGGTTTGGGTTGGAAGGGATCTTGAAGCTCATCCAGTCTCATCCCCTGCCATGGGCAGGGACACCTTCCACCAGCCCAGGCTGCTCCAAGCCCTGTCCAGCCTGGCCTTGGACACTTCCAGGGATGGGGCAGCCACAGCTTCACTGGGCAACCTGTGCCAGGGCCTCCCCACCCTCACAGGGAAGGATTCCTTCCCAATATCCATCTAACCCTGCTCTCCTTCAGCTCAAGGAGTCAATCCAGGACTTGTTAAAGCAGAAACTCTACAGATGCTTCCAGGAACGAAGATCCTCCCCAAAATGAGGTCAAGATACACTCAGTATATTTTCCCTCCAAGAGCTGCCTCTCACACATGTTGATCCCTCAATTTTAAGCAGCTATTGAACCTCATTAATATTTTAGTGGAAGAGGCAGCAGAAGAACACTCTACAAGTGAGCTGCTCTCCTCCACAGGCTACGGTTGTTTTATGAGAGTATCCCAGAACCAACCAGCTTGCAGGCAATACAGAAGAACAGTGTTCAGAAAAGGCAATTTATAAAGCTCATTTATGGATTTCTCTGTGCAGTTACTTGGCTGTAGACTAGACATGCTGGAGAAAATCCCCCTCAAAAAAAACCCCTACAATCCATTATTTAGTTAAGCAATCAGCCACGCATGAGACAAAAGACTAATTTTTAACCACCTTTCCCAACTTTCTATAGATAAAGAACGTGTTTGTAAAGACCAAAAAAAAATAAACACATCTATATAAAAATAAAAATGCAAGGTACCCAGAGTGCAGCTAATGGGATTTGACGCTGGCTTTAATTTTAATGAAGAAAGTTGCCAGTAGCAACAAAACTGTCAGCAGCAGCCAAGCACCATTAATAAAGACCCAGACAACATTAGTGGCACGGCAACAGTACAAAAGGTTCCCCCCGGTTCATGCTGTGCTAAATTGGCTGCCCAATTTTTCTTAAGTGTCCATACTATTTAGAAGACAATTTATTAATTTTTGTCATCCATTGTCAGTTGACAGGTCATCATTTTGCATCCCTGAATTTGAGATGAAAACTAATTGAAAAGCCTGGCAGTATTTATGAGGGGTATTATTTGTCAATTATGGCCGCTGCTGGTCCCGGTCTGACCAACTTTTAACACCCCGTGCTCGGGGTGTGTCAGTCGGACCCTTTTTGTGGCATTTCCATGTTAACTTGCAGAAAAGTGACAAAAAGCAACGATAAAATCAATTTAGGAAACTCCTTAAGGGAGAGGAGCCCATCAATCCCTGCCCTGGGAGCACCGGAGTGGGGAAAACCAGCACTGACATCGCCCAGGAAATCACAGCTTTCCATGACACCTCCCAGGGGAAAATCCCACTCTCCTTTGTTTCCTACCCACAGAACAAATTTGCAAATATGTCATAATTGAAATTAATCATGTAAATTTATCCAGGAAAGAGAAGGTTTTGCTCTCTTATCACTACCCTTAAACTGCTTCTCCGCCAGTCTGAACGCCTCAAAAGCCCTCAAATTCCTAATTGCAGAGAGACTCCAGTCTTTCCAACCATAACTGCATTCCTGACTCTTGCCCAGACTATCAGAAACATCCTCCTGCCTCCCATACTCACAGACACGTCAAACAATGATGTTATTGTCACTGGCAATTAGCAAAACCACTGATCCCATGGGAAGGGACCCACACAGGAGCAGTTCCTGAGGAACTGCAGTCCATGGGAAGGAGAAGCTCGTGGGGGACTGTCTGCATGGGATGGACCCACACTGGAGCAGGGAAGAGTGGGAGGGCTCCTCCCTCTGAGGATGAAGGAGCAGCAGAGGCACATGATGAGCTGGTCACAGCCCCATTCCCCATCTCCCTCCTCCCTGTGAGGAAGAAAGAGAAATTTGGGAGTGAAGTTGAGGTTGGGAAGAAGGGAGGGGTGGGGGCAATGTGGGGTTTTTTTTAAGATGTGATTTTATTTTTCATTACTGATGTATTTGGTAATAAATTACATTATTTTTTCCCCAAGTTAAGTCTGTTTTGCCCAGATGGTGAATGATCTCTCTCTGTCCTTATCCCGACCCACGAGCCTATTTCCCAAGTTTTTAAAGGCTACAAAATATTATTTCTTACCTCCTTACTTCTCTATTTAGCATCAGTAAATCTCAGTATTGATTTAAATATGGATATTCTTTACCACATTCTATAACACACTCCTGAAGATCCGAACACTTGAAGATCACAGCTAAAACCTCATTTAAACATTCCTTTAGATACAAAGCCCATCATTTCCCTTCACCAACAGCAACTAAAAAGGCTGAAACCGAGTTCATCTACTACACACAGTTATCCCCAATACCTATAGTCAAATGGGTATTAAGAGAATAAAATGTTCAAAAGAAACTGTTCAAAAGAAAAAAGCTTGAAAGCACAAATACATTAACTACATTGATATGCATTGCATTATTAGGTCTATACATAAATTTAGGATAGTTTTTTTATATATCTATTTGCAATACACTAGTGATAAAAAAAAATCCAGTGAAACCTAACAAGCAGAATTTCCTTCTCTCACAAACCCAAACATGTAAACACTTGGCCAACCTCGCTGAATCCATCCTATTAATCCACACCAGTTTTCCAGATGACACTGCCAGCTTTGCTTTAAAAAAAATTGTTCAAGCATACAAGTTCCCAACATGTGACATTTCAGACTCATACCTAAAGCTTTTTTCCCCTCCACTGTTTCCTAGAATTAAAAGTAACGTGCCCTTAGTTATCCTTCTGCTTGAGGGAACATCCCCCAAGGTTGATGTTCATTTGAAACACAAATCCCCAACATGGAGAACACTCTGGTGCAGTTCCTACATCAGGGGTGATCATTATTTTATTCCCTTCCACTCTATTCATGCTTGGGCTTTCTCACTTAGAAAACACACAGCTGAGTGTCTCTCTGGGGGACAGAAGGCTCTTTGCTCCCTTTGCAAGGTGCAAACACAGCCACTCCAAGGAGCTGCATGTAGGAAAATCCACGTGAGCCTCCAGCAACCTCGTCCTCCAACTTGAACTGACCTAAGATAAGCTAAATTCACTGAAATACAAACATACAAGTCACCACTGTTCCAGAAGTGTCAGAGTCACCCTTGCAGCTGCCTCCAAAGATGGAGATTTCACAGCCCCTTTAGATATTTGCTCCAATATTTGAACTTGGCAGGGGAAAAAAAAATGCTTTTGCATCTTTAATTGGAATTTCTCCTGTCCTGAACACTTCACAGACTCATTTCCTTTACTCTTCCAATTAAGCAGCAGTGAGTTACATGAAAATTTGCTTTCCATGCTTGTATAAAATAGATACCTTGCACAACTGAAGGGCTTCACAAACCACAAGCACCACAGCAGCAGCAGCTGCTGGGCTGTACAACCCACTGGGACAATCAAGCTGCTATTCCAAAATGGAGTAGGTTTGTCCTCCCATCAGGAATGTCTTGGATGCAGGTACACTGTCATCTCAAGAAGAGGTTAACTAATGTTTTACCCATTTAACTTTTGGGAAGACCTAGAAAGGTGTAGGTGTGAACACAGCAAGAAAGCCCCTTTCCTCCGATGCATCCGTAAAAGGATGCTGCTTTGAGGGAGGATAAATTTGACACCCGAATTCCCTTCATTCAGCTCAACAGGCAGAGACTGGACACCTTTAACAACCCTGATGCTTTCAAGACAGGTGTCTAAATTTTCTCCCCCTACTGCAAGCAAACCTCAATCTAAGGGAGATAAGGCCACCAAAAGAAACAGCGTAAAATCTAATTTCTTTTCCCGGAATTGTCGAGGTGAATCACGCAGCGGAAGAAATTAAGGGCTCTTTGTAAGGCTCCCAACTTTCTGGAGAAGTGCCCCATTTCTTTTGCTCAATCTCCCTTTTTTTTTAAGCCCTTTGTCGGGAGGTGTCAGCGGCGGATCAGCGCCAGGACAGTGACGAACACACAGAGGCTGCTGGGGAGCTATCGGGGAGCCCGATCTGGAGTTCACCTCCACGTCAACTCCTACTGCTAATTCATCATCCTGGCAGGACAGCAGGGCTGATTGGGAGCCGGGGCAGGACAATGCAGGGCCCGGCTGACCACCAAAGCCCGGCCCAAGGGAGGAGGGGTTGATGGGCACGGGCCTGGAGAAGGCCTGAGATAAGTGCTGGCTGTCAGCGCAAGGACAAAGAAGGGCAGGCCCTGGGGAGAGAAAGGAGATAAAAAAAAATCTCGACAACTGCTTTATCTGATGAGGGTTATGGCTAATTAATTATAAACTCAATTACCTAACCCTTACTTCAGCAGTCTCTATTCATTAAGAGATAAAAACCTGACTGACTGCTAACTTTCCCTTGCACACCCGCATGCACACATGCCGGCTCCGGCTTTGCACACTTTGCCACACAATTCCTGAAAGAAAGACCTCCAAAAGCCTTCCTCCCCCATCAACTCCGTGCTGGCAGGATGGAAGATTTCTCCTTTCTTTCCCCCACCACCCAATGCACCCTCTGTGGCGCCGTGGGAGGGCTGGGCCTCCATGCTGTGCATTGGCATTTAAAAGCAGAGCCCCGCATTAAACAATAGGCATCAGGGACATCAAAGCCCCCTTTCCTGGCCAGCTTGCTGCCTCCCTGGGCTTCTGATCTAGCTCACATTTTCAATCCAGCTTTTTAATTTTGGGTGCTAAGAGTTTGGTGCTCAGAGGTATCAGCTAAACATTTTTCTTCCAAAGTTGGAGGGTAGCCAGGGAAAATGAATTGTGATAAGGGCTGAACTCTAAAAACCCTCAGCCAAGCCCAGGCTCGCTAATAACCCACGCTGAATTTTGCATGGAACACATTAAAAATGTCTGTTTTATCACTGTTCACATCCTAGCCCTGTTCCTGCCGTGCTTGGCCTCTCCTCCAGCTCAGGTTCCTGCCCCCGTGCCTCGTGCTCAAACATCCCTGTGGAATCAATCCTGGCCATTCAAAGGAGGCTCCTCTTAATCTCTTTCCAAAGCCTGCAGACCTGTCTCGCTCCCACCTTTTGAATGCACAGATATTCTCAAATCCCTGTTTCACTTCAGTTGCCCTCAGCTCTGGCTTTTCCATTTCTACAGGCTAATGTTCTTTATTTACATTTTTCATAGGAGAGTGTGTATCCCCATCTATCCATATTTACATGGAACAACAAGGTGACCTCACTCACAGGATGCTCCACGAGGCCTCAGAACTTTACAGAGAATAATTTCTTTTGCCATGCACAATGAGGGATCCTACCCAGCTCTGTGTCTCTCACACTAAGTCCTATTCCAAATCCCTGTGAAGTCTATTTTATGCACAACATTTTGGCTCATTCAAGGTGTGAGGCTTTTCAGGTCATTTTCCCATACTTTGTGTAACCAAATAAAATAAGAACAACACAGTACAACAATCAGACTGGCTGATACATGTTATTTAAGCTCTTCACTGCAAAGACATGACTATTATTACATAGAACTAATACTCTGGCCTTGATTGTTATTATTTGATGATTATTATTTGGTCTTAGTTATTACCTTATTAAAATGTAATTATTAAATCTTACTATTAACAGGATTTATTTTACTAACACTTATGTTTCTGGACTTGAGTTAAGTGGTCCAGTGGTTCACTTTGCTCCTATGATGCTTTCCTGAAATGTCTTCCTGCCTCTGGTTCCCTTCCTCGTTTGTCCTGCTGATACCCAAGACCTTCCTTATATCCCACCTTGTTCAGCTCAATCTTTGGAGACTTCCCTAAGGAGACAAAAATCTGTTCTTCTACAAACTTCAGATGTAGATTTTTTTTTTCCTCCACACTTTAACAGCGTCAATTCAAATTATGTGTCTGATGATTTTTAAAATGTATTTTAAAAACCTGAAAATAAAAACTCTTGAACACCATAACCCCCTGAAGCAGCCAGCTCAGCTTTGGTTATCTTTTAGGCAAACAATAACATCACCCATCCTGAGCTCCTATGGCTGTTCTGAGTATCAACTCCTTACTTTCCCTCACCACAACCAATTTCAAACCTAACTGCTATTTTAGTATTTCATATTACTGCTTTTTATGGCTGAGTCCATTCCCCTGAAACAGGGAAAGCTTCCTTTTAGGTCAACAGTTTTAAAGCTTGTCCTGTGACAATGACACTCGAACAGATCCTCGTGGTTCTTTTGAAATGACAGGTGATAAATGTACGTTGAATAGAGAATTTCCTGTTTGCATTCTGATATATACATACATATATATATATATAAAGGTCTGCATTAATTTCATTGCAAGTTACTTATCTCAAGTTGCCAAGGTAGCTGCCATGTCTGGTCAAACTCCAAGCTCAAGCTGATGGGAAAGGCAGGCACACCCATCACCTTCCCTGTCCTTCCCCTCACTGTAACACACTCACAAAATCCCTACGTGGGAATGAGGATGAGCTAAGTGAGAGAAAACAGAACATCTCATTTGCTCCTAAGCCCCCTTCCACCACACTTCTCCCTCTTTTCCAGAGCCCTAAACTCTTCCCTGTTTTGACAGGAGCACATCCAGTGCCCAAATCCTGCTGTGTTCTGACCTCCCTAGGGAGGAGTTCACTGCTCACCCTTTATGCAGCTTTGCAAGCTGCTGCAATCACTGACCATTTTGAGGCTCTTTTCCCACACATATTCACTTTTATGTAGTCCTATAACTTTTTATCTGAAGGAAGATGATTGTACTTTCAAGAAATTACAGCTTTAAAAAAAAGGAAACAGAAACAGTAAAACAAATCCAGTGCCATTTTCCAGCAACAATTTCACGCAGCTCTTTAACTTAAAAATATAAACTCTGCTCAAAACAACCACTCTCTGCAATACTGTTCCCTCAACTGCCTTCCCATCACAGTGAAAGGATTAGGGGAAAAAAGAAGACTTCTCCCATTCATCAATAGAGGAGTTATTCATCCGAAGTTTATTATCTCAGGTAATTTGATCAATACACTTCACCTTTATAGTCCCGTTGTCCTTGTGAGCAAAGCATTTTGTGGTTTATAGTGGGGTGGTTATTATGAAGGCTATTCACAGGGAAATTCTCTGCAGTTAAAAGTTTTTCCAATTAACTACATTTAACATCATTTAAGCCATAAACTGGCGGTTACATTTCACATCGTGTTGTCGGAGTGTGGCGGTGCTTAGGAGGCAGTTAGAGCACATTTGGCAAATACATCAACCAATACTTTTGGAATGGAAATCAGGAAAACTCTGCCAGCTAATAGAGAAAGGCCTTTTTAATACAGAGTCATGGATATGCACCAAGAAAAAAAAGGATTTATGAGTAGAAACCCTTGAGAAAAGTCGCAAAGAGGAGACTCAGAGTTTCCCCAGCACTCGGAATGCTCCTCAGGATCAATCCTTTATGGATTAATGGAAAAGTTTGGGAGGGGCCTTAAGGCTCATCCAGTGCCACTCCCTGCCATGGCCAGGGACACCTTCCACCAGCCCAGGCTGCTCCAAGCCCCGTCCAACCTGGTCAGTTCATGCTTCTCTGTGAGTTTTCCTATTTCTTGTCAATTGTGGCATTTGTGTAACTGAAATTCCACTGAATATGAGGACAAAGTCTCTGATTCTCATGGGTTAAGACCCCCAAACCCCACTGTCTCCACCCCACACCTGAAGCACGTGGCACCCAAGCCACCTCTCCTTGAGTTGCTCAGGCTCAGCATAAGGCACCACAAAAGACAAGGGGAAAGTCTTCCAAACAGAAGCAAAATACCAAAATTCTCACAGATCAGATATTCTGAGGAGAGAAACCTCTAAAAACTTGCTCAAAAATAAAAAATTATTATTCCTTGTGAGATATCCTCAGAACAAACTAGTTCATTAAAGTCGTATCAGCTCCTGTAATTGGCCCTTGTTGGCCAATAGAAGGAGACATTTGCAACTTTTCCCAGGAAATTATATTCTAAATCCTTCATAAGGTGGACCTTGTCCTTTTCTGAGGAAACTTGATAGCAGTCTTTAGTATTCACTGGCATAATTAGGACTGCAGTTAATTTCATTAAATTCTCTTGCTGCTAAATGAAGCAGATTATGAGACATCTTTTATTGCAAGGCATGAAATTACAGCCTGTCAGCTGCCAATGGTAGAGTAAAACTAATGAATTACAGGGTAAATAACACCAGAATTAACCAGCCAATTTAACATAGCAGAGAACAAAGTCATTTTTACTTGGAGCTCTGGCAAATGCCAACAACGGGATCCCTTTCAGCTGAAAGGGAGCTAATCCCAAATCTGAATAACCAGGAAAGCCACATTTCTTGGGCAGCAAGGTTACAAAGCCAACACTGCTGGGAAGCTGGGAGAAAACTGGTCAGATAGGTATGGACAAGGCATGGCTAAAATATTTAAATTGTGGTGTCTTCCAGTAGTTTGTGCTGATCCATTATTCTTCACCCAGCCCAGGAAAAAAGGGCAGAGGCACATTAATGTCTTGCTATTTTAACCAGTTTAATGGGGACAGCTCTTCACAGGCAGCATGAGACACAATCCCCTGTAATGAGGGATAGACATAGCATGGATGGATAATTAAAGGAAACAGAAAGCAGGTGTAACTACCCAGATCCACTGCCAGCTCCTGTCCCTCCAAACCTCTGACAGAGAGTGCAGAGGAGGCACATGTTGTTTCCTACCCCTCAAACAAGGCAAAGTGAAAAAAACTCAGTTGTGGGGTTTTTTTTTAACACAGATCTCAGCCCACAGGTTTAGGGAACACTGTTGGTGGGAGGACTGGTGAGGCTGTGTGGAAGGTTGAGCTCATGGCACTGAGATCAACACCTGAGAGAGGAACATCGCACAGAAAACATCCATCACCTGTGGTTTCCCTGTTCGTGGAGCATCTTGTTTATTCTCTCCTTTGGGATGCAAGAACTGCAACATGTTTTGGATGTCGGGAAGGAATCCTTCTCTGTGAGGGTGGGGAGGCCCTGGCACAGGTTGCCCAGAGGAGCTGTGGCTGCCCCATCCCTGGAAGTGTCCAAGGCCAGGTTGTGGCCATGAAATGTCCATTCTCACTTCCCATTTCCTTCAGAGTCTTCGTTCAATATTCGCCCTCCTTCCCCTCACCTGTTTAATGCAGATTTTGCTCTCACCTGGCTTCTCCACCTGAGCTCTGTCCCTCCAGTTCTGATATCCATCACACTGGCACTCTTTCCCCTCTTCTCTTACCTTCAAAGCCCCTCCCTTTTGTCTGCCTTCCCCTGCTGCAGAAACAGGGAGCTTGGAATCTTTGCGCTCCATAAACAGGCAAGAAACCTCTTGCATCACATCACATAAGCATTAAAAACTGCCACTTAATTTGAACTAAGTGTGACTTAATCTGTATCAGGAATTACAGCAGCTCACCTGCCCACCATGGCACTGGAAATCTGAACATCTACCTGGCTCCAGGACACCCAGCTCACACACACACACACAAAATCAACATACACAGGCAAGCCTCTATTTTCAGAATCAGACTTGAGTACTTAATATGAAGCAAACCAGCCATACATATCTCTACATTTACTCAGTTTGCATCCTGAGTTTTCACCCAGTCTGCTCAAAGCTCACTTTTAGTCAAGGATTTCCAGTGCATCTCTCTTCACAGAAAAAGTTGTTTGATTTTTAATTTGGCCATGAAACAGCCTGTAAAATTTTGATAACTGAAGTGATGGTACCTGTCACCTTAAGCAATCCCTGCTCTTCAATTCTCCTGCATTCCAGTGCATTGCTCACTTCAGACAGCAGTTTCTAAACAATTCAACCACTTCCTTTGCTATTTTATTTTTCCTTCTAATACCTCTTACACTCAAAGATTTCCTAATTCCCCCCCTGAAATATTCACACGAGAAGAGAACATTAGATGTTAATCCAGCTACTTGATTTGTAGCGGTTCTCCAGTTCTCTACCCAACCATTTAAATCCTGTCATTCATAATAGGGTGATATACTGTACTATAAACCCTTTCACAAATGGTATGTCTTGGTATTTTTCTTTTGTGACAAAGACTCATATTAGTTATGAAGAGGAAAGAAACGTACTCAGTGCTCAGACTCACCTACACAATCTCACTGTCTCAACAGGATTTTAAAAGAAAATCCACCCCTTCTTTTTTAAAGAAAAGCCAAATCACTAAGCTTTTATTTTTCCTTATAGGGAGCATTCTACAGACTGATAAGTCCCCGAAGTCCAGAAGCTTTCTCTCAGTATTAATTCTGAAATCAGGGAATGGTTTGGGTTGCAAGAGACCTTAAGGCCCATCCAGTTCCACCCCCTGCCATGGGCAGGGACACCTTCCACCAGCCCAGGGTGCTCCAAGCCCCGTCCAACCTGGCCTTGGACAC
>JAWWLV010000002.1:4802627-4818719 GCA_035041135.1 Platyrinchus mystaceus
GTCCAACCTGGCCTTGGACACTTCCAGGGATCCAGGGCAGCCACAGCTTCTCTGGGCAACCTGTGCCAGGGCCTCCCCATCCTCTCAGGGAAGGATTTCCTGATAGGTTCCTGTCCCTGGGAGTCATTGGAAAAGCGTCCTGGTGAGGTATCTGGGAAACACAAAACACCTTCCAGACCTGGGTTAAACCAGAAGTTTGAGCAGGTGGGTTTTAACCCCGGTTAGCCCGAGCTCATCTCCCCTTCCAGCTCACTGTGCCCCACTGCCCCTGATTCTGTGGTTCTGTTAAACAGGGCTGAATTTACACTTTTCCAGCAGACACATGGCACTGTCCCCAGGGCAGAACAAAGCTTGGCCCCTTCCAGCCTGCTCAGACCATGGTCTGGCTTTAGGCTTTGTTTATGCCCCTCCAGACCAGATTGAATCCACATGGCAGTTTTTAGCCAAACGCATTTGGATCAACTCTCAATTAAGATGCTGCAAGGCTGTATCAAAATGCTTTACTAAAATCCAAATATTTGACATCTGTTATGTTTCCTTCATTCACTTTGTTTGAAATTCTATCAAAAAAGCCATTTCAGTTTTTCTGGCAAGTATTTTAGTCCACATAAACCACAGTGTCTGTTCCTCACCAGAAGAGTTTTCTGCTCAGGAAAACTAAACCCTGCAGTGTGTGTTTGCACTGCTTTTGTCTTCTCCCCAAGTCTAGTTACAAGGTTCATTTCAAGCTTTACAGCTTTAGGACAACTGTAAGTGAAATATAATACAGATGATGGTTTCATCTAATCATGTCACTCATCTCCAATTCATCATGACGTGAAGGATCCTTTTCAATAAACACAGTGCTCAGTTAAATGATTTTTCTCCTTAACTCATGCAAAATAAATTGAGATATTATTTTTTCTTTTTAAGAATTGCACCACTGAATTACAGAATCCCAGAATGGTTTGGATTAGAAGGAATCTGAAAGCCCACATCATTCCATTCCCTGCCACGGGCAGGAACACCTTCCACTAGCCCAGGCTGCTCCAAGCCCTGGCCTTGGACACTTCCAGGGATGGGGCAGCCACAGCTTCTCTGGGCAACCTGTGCCAATTATTCCCTTTAAATTCAAATTGTTACCTTTAAATTCCAAATATTTAAGTGGCAATGTCTGGCCTGCCTGCTGAGACTGTCCTTAAGATGTGCTGATAATAACTGCAGTCAGAATATTTTCCAAGAATTAAAGCAGGACTAGAGAAAACCGTATTGAAACAAAGGTGGAAGGGTTTCCATAGTGGGAATTTCAAAGATCCAAACCAAGCAAACCAAAACAGTCAGAATGCCAAAGTTTCAAACACCCCCTGCTCCCTGCCAAGCAATAGTCCTTCTTCATGCCATTTATTATTTTTCATTTGCCTCTGTCACTTATACTCTGGATAAACATTTCCTCACACGTGTTACATGCCAACAGCACAAACACTTTAAAATTAAACAACAAACACAAACCCACCACAGAATAAAACAAGGCACAGGGGATTCTGGACCACCCCCCCCCCCCCGACTCAGATTCACACACATTTCTCACACAGTTAAAAGGGAGCAAAAGAATGAGGAAAACACTCAGAATGCCCAAAGTTTGCTCCGCTCAAAAACTGAGGCTAAAGGGCTTTAACTGCGTGCTGTTCAGTTTACTCTTTTGATTGCTTTACCACTATGTAAATCAATTTGTTAATGTTCCTTACAAAATGCATGAGCCAGTTATACTGACAAACACACAAAGCTCATTCGTAATTAGCAGTTAATTAGTACCAAGGAACAGATGCTGTTAGAGTTTCAGCAGGCGAACAGGTTCTGTAAACAATGCTTATAAATCTAAATGAATTTATTAACCACAATGCAACTGTCAACGTTTTGCTGGCAACCATACAAATATGGTGGAATCCCCAAAACATCTTTACAACATATTAATAATCACTGTGTCAACCCCAGTCTAGCAGGCAGCCTCTCTTGCTAACTGTCATAAGCTTCCCACTTAATCTTCTTATGTCACTGCTCCGGACTAATTCCTCATGCCCTGGGAGGAAGAGCTCCAGTCAGTCACAAAAGCCATTCCAGATGCACATGGATTCACCTCACACACACAGCAGCTCCTCCAGACAAAGGCATTTTCCCGCTGTTCCCTTGGAGGAGCTTCCCTGTCAGGCTGGATGGGGCTGGTCTAGTGGAAGGGGTCCCTGTTCATTTGGGGGTGGGCCTACATGATCTTTAAAGGCCCCTTCCAACCCAAACCACTCTAGGATTCCAGATCTCATCCACTAAAAATAAGGAAAAGCCCATTATTCCTGCTCTCCAGTGTCTGATCACGGCCAGTTTGGAGATCTCCCTCTGTGCCAGTGCTGAGCCACTGCCAACCCAATGGATCACAGGGAGTTTTGGGAGATTAGGGCAGGGTCAGGTTGGATCTCAGGACAAGGTTCTTCCCCAGAGGGTGGTTGGCACTGACCTGGCTCCCCAGGGCAGTGGGCACAGCCCCAAGGCTGCCAGAGCTCCAGGAGGGTTTGGACAACACCCTCAGGGACAGGGTGGCATTGCTGGGGTGTCCTGGGCAGGGCCAAGAGTTGGACTGGATGGTCCTTGTGGGTCCCTTCCAGCTCAGGAGCTTCTGTGTTTCTGTGGTTATAAAACCACACACTCAGCCACTGACTGATGCCATTGTTTTGGGGGGTTTTAATTCCCTGGGTAGATGCAGGTGGCTCAAATAAAGAGACTGCATCTTGTAAGCATTTTCTGCAGCATCCAGACACGACCACCTCGGGTCAAAGGCTCTGGCCAGGGCCCAGCTGGTGGCCTGGGGACACCAGTGGAGATCCCTCAGTGCCCTCAGTGCTGTCAATCTCTGCACATGGCACACAGACGTGCCCCTGTGACATACAGCACCACCTCAGCACTGGGAAATTCTGCTAAATTTTTTAAAGTTGTATTATGGCTTTCTTTGCTGATGGTCTCTTTGATGCCTACGTTGCTTCCCCTCATTCCCTCCTCCTGCTCTCCCCCAAAGTACTCTGACACCTCTTTCCCAAATTCTGTCCCACAGCCACTCCAGGATTTGCAGTCCTGCACACAAAACAGGAGGAGAACGTCCCAAATGGATTAAATTCTCCACAGTTTGAAAAGAGAAGAAAGCCTTGCTTCCTTCCTGCAGGGCCCAGCCCCACTCACTGCACTGTCACGGGGGCAGAAATCACAGGAACTGGCATCAAGCCCTGGGCAGAAGAAGATGAGCATGTTTATGATAGAGTCTCAGAAAAAAACAAATATTCTCTCACTTCTCTTACGAGCACAGCACTGGAAAACAGATCCTTGACTGGTTTATCCTGAAGAACAGCATCTGCTCCTTTTATACAATAGGGATTCGCCCTCCCCCTTTTTTTAAAAATTGGTATTTTAGATAATAGAAGCTCCTGCCTTTCTATTTCTACAGAGGCTGATACATCTTCTGGCATCTCCTCCTCCTGGTTTCCACAGTCTCTCCAAGGATGCTTAACCCAATCAACATTCTATTCCAGACAAAAGCTGGGATATCTCCTCGTGACTCGTAGCAATGAGCAAGAGTTATAATCACACCTGATGTGCCAGCTACAAAACCATCTGCTCTTGGTCTAACCCAGGAGTTTGTCCTTCTCTCTTTTAAGAAACAATCAGAGAATTACTTTTGGGTAGGATTTTAAATAAATAAATAAATAACTAGAATGAAGCTCAGTGACTCTTGCTGGCAGCGATCTGTGAGCTCTTATGGCATTAACATGGGTATAAAACATTACTAAAACACAAAATGTTCCTATTTTTTTAAAAATTTGTTTGACCCCATGACTTTCCATCAATGCCCTACAAGGCACTGTTCTCCTCTGCTCACTTTGAAAGCTGGGTCACACAAATAAATGGAACATGATTTTTGGAACTGTGTGTCCCCTGCCAAAATCAACACTAATAACCACTTCAATACCCTCCATTTACTTATTCCTAAGTAAAATCCAGTAACCAGTAGAACAGTGTGTTTAATATCATATCAAACATACCATAAAGACAAATTTTTGAGCTGGGAAGAGTTATGAAGCAAATCTCCCTCCAAATGAAACCAGTTCATTCACCCACAAACCACCAGCTTCCTTCCACTACAAGGACCAGAGGGTCCTGTTAGCTCCAAGTCACAGCCATGGGAAAGCAAAAAATGATAGCAAGTTAATTTCTCTGAAAAGGTTATTCATAATATCTCATTTATGGATCTTAAACTGTACCTGTGGAGCAGCTGGAGCTGCTCACCTTGGTCTTGGCATGCCCAGGACTATCACTGTATGACAGTCCCAGGCATTTAGAGAACAGAAAACTCATATTTTAGGGACTCTAAAAATATTAGGAGACCAATTATAATATATATTAGAATATACATATATAATATATATTAGAAATTCAATCCTTATAAGCAAGAGAGCCAAATTCCACCTGTCTCCTGCAATCCTCAGCTGTCTTAAGAAGGGAAACCACTGGACTCCAGAAAGCAGGAGGAAGCAGCTGGATGGATCCAGTGGGACAGAGGGATGGACAGCAAGGAAAAAGAGGAATTGCCTCCATCAGAGGGGCTGAGGCTCGTGCCCTGCTGTGGCCAAGGGTCAGCAAGGGCCGTGCCCTTGGACTGCAAACCTTATCCTTGGGCAAGGGCAGCTCCACATCTCCAAGAGAGCTTTTCAATGCTGTTTCATTCCAAACTCTTAGGACTTCAGCTTTTCTTGGGATGGTCTCTGAAACTCAACAACAGGAAAAACCCACAAACCCAGCTTTGGCAGTCAAATTAAACATTATTCCAGGCAGGTACGTGGAGCTGAGGCCGTTCCTCTGATGTAAGGGCACATTTGATCTAATTGGAAAAAATATTTCAAGTGCACTGGGAATAGTCACTGTTAACTGAATGCAACAACGAAAAAGGAAAAAAGAGCATGCAGACCCCAGGGAATTACCAAATCAATTAACAACTAATTCAGGAACTAATTTCTGTATTGCCTCTTAGCACAAAACTGTATCTTTAATTTCTCCTGCAATAAGCATCACCATGATAGTCCTAACACACTCTGACGCTTTAAATGAGTTTACAAGTATCTCTTTTTGATTGGCTATATAACATTATTTCTTCACAGTTCAATGCAACCACAGCCAAGTGCTCTGAAACATTTAATTATACTGGTAGCGACCAGTTAACAATTTACAGAACCACAGCGAGTACAAAACATTTTATAACTAGTAATCAGCTAATTAAAAAAAGCACAGCAAAATGTGTATGTTCTGATTATAAACAATTGCGGAGGAATTACACAGAAGATTTCAGCACTAAGAGTATTTGGCTCCAAACCATAGCCTGGTGTTTGCACAGGCTGATCTGGAGACTGATTACTGTGATTAGACAGACGTGTGACAGAGGAAATTACACCTCACGCCAGAGATAAATAAATCAAACCATGTCATCTGCCACTTCCTGGTAAATCACATCCTCTCAGAGTTTGGGAAAGCCACTCTCTGGAGACACTGGTGCTTGCAAACAACTCTCTGCAAAGCCTGAGCATCAGTAAGGAAAAAAAATACAAAGCTGAAGCAGTTTTGGTGGATTCTCCTTCCGGAACCTGAAGGAGCCGACAAGAAACACGGAGAGGGATTTTTCACAAGAGCCTGGAGGGACAGGACAGAGGGAATGGCTTCCCACTGCCAGAGGGCAGGGTTAGATGGGATATTGAGAAGGAATCTTTCCCTGGGAGGGTGATGAGGCCCTGGCACAGGTTTTCCAGAGAAGCTGTGGCTGCCCCTGGATCCCTGGGAGTGTCCAAGGCCAGGCTGGACAGGGCTTGGAGCAAGCTGGGCTGGTGGAAGGTGTCCACAACGGGCTGGGTCTGTCAGTGGATCAGAAGGTTCTGTGCAGCAAGACACAGGTATAACCAAGGCAAGTAAATCCTGGGCTCTCTCTGCCCTCCAGATGTTTGCTGCCAGCCTTCTTCTTTTGATCCTTGCTTGTGGTCCTTACCTGCATTAGCCATTTTTATTTCAGAACACAACCTGATTTTGAATGCAGGCAGGAAAGAGAAGCCAGGAGATGAGCTCTGGCACTACTGGTTGTAGCATCATCTGTCCACCCTGCTCTTCTAGATCGTTTTTTTCACCCTGTCAAGTCAGATGAATTAAGCCAGAATAGCTGCTAAGATCACTGCTTATTTGTTCTCTTCTTTGGTAGACTCCAAGTAAACATTTGCAGCCAGGAAAGCTGCTGCAAAGAGCATTTATTGTTCACGAGGACGGCGAGTCTCGGATGTGACACTTGCCCCGAGCACTGCAGGGCTCTCCTGGTAGCGAGGATGACTAAGGACATCACTCTGCCTGAGTAGACATGGCAGATGATCCCTTTTCAAAACCTACTGCCAAGACAGCACCGTGCTTGCTGAAATGCTCCCACAGCTGGACAGGCAGCTCCGGGTGTTTTAAGGGAAAACGGGTTCCAGGTGGGATGTTCTCTCTGGTTCAGCGGGAAGGACCAAGGTGAACACAGTGCTGCATGTTATCCCACGCAGGAATTGGGTAACTGGTGCTGTGAACACCCCAACTAGAGCTAAAAATGACCAAAAAAGGGGTCAAGCAAACAGAAAAGCTCTAGTGAAGCAGAGGCAAGACTGTCCTACACCTGTAGGAACTGAGGACGAGTGACAGGTTTTTTTATGCCCAGTTTGACGTTTGTTGAAAGCATTTTCAAACAGTTATCTTGGCCAAGATTAATGATCTTTTTTTTTTGCAGGATTCAGATGTACATTGAGAAGTTCTAGTTTTGTTTATGCCCATCTTGAAGGAAAACTGCAACCTGTGCATGCAGGAATCAGACCCTTCTTTGGGAAAAGCACATCAGTGGTGCCACCCCCACGCCTTGACCTAAAAATATTTGCCATTTTTACTTCAGAGTAAAAGAAAAGAAAAAAATACCTAATTTCATTAAGATTACTTTAATGTGCTTAAATATGCCAAGCTGGCAGGCAAAGAAGGTCGTTTGAAATATCACCTAAAAGTAAAGCCTGAATAAGATATTCCACTTTCTCCATTAATCCAGCCATTTGCAAACTGAGGGAAGGGAATGGATTCTGAAGTTCACCTTTGCAAGTCATGGATGGCAAATTTTTCACTGTGTCATCAGTGTAACATTAACCACTAGAACATTTACCTCTAATCCAGGCTTCAAGTTTGTTATACCCAAACCATGCAGGGATCTGGGGGCACGGGAGGTGCAGCACCCAAGGGTTGAGCCAACCTTTCAAACACCTATTTGGACCAGCTTTTGGTAAAAGAACAGTCAAGGTTATACAGCTGGGGTATGTAATGATATGAGCACCTGTGATTAAGTGCAAAGGGCAAAGAGAAGAAGGACTGGAAGCAGAAAGTCAAGGCCAGCTCTTAGGTATTTATTTACACTCCAATCTGGGGGATGGGGGCAGCAAAGGAAAAAAAAAAATCAAAAAAAAAAAAAGAGCACACAGCTGCCATCCCAAAAACAGACCTCCCATCTGCCACCCACGATTTGCATGTCACCTTCTCCAGGCTCATTTGTACTTCATTAACTGCCATTGACTTAACAAGATTTATGCAAATGACACCATAGGAGCTCGCTAACTCCCACTGCAATCAAGTGATTATGTATGTACAATTCTCCACAGCAATGAAAAATTAATACATGACAAGCCCCCTCACCGCTGAGCTGAGCTTCTTGCTTTTATTTTTCTTGTTGTGCCTTTTTTTTTTTCCTTTCTAAATTTGAATATGCCCTACTGATAAAGATTTCCCAAACCCACAAAAACCCAAGTTCTCTCTCAAAAACGCTACAACTCCCCCCCCAATTCTAGGAAGTCTGGTCAGCTGAACTGAGCAGACTAATGTGTGCCTCAAAATATTCACTCTGGCACCCAGGAACAAGTCTTCATTTCCAGAATAAATGGGTTTGAAGGGAGGATTCTCCAACCACAGCAAACCACTCTAAGAATACTATCGGCCATGCTGCAAAAAAATAACCAATATTTTTAGTTTAAGTGCCTCTTCCTCAGAAGCACAGAACTTTACATGGATTTTAACTCTGAGCTAATATTGTTCCAGACATTTTCTGACTCCATTTGATTTGTACAGGTTACTTAGTTGGAAATTTTTGCGGTTTTGGAAAAAATCTGGCACCCACAGTTCCCCAGAGCTGCTGATATGGCTGTGCATGCACAGGGTATTGGTACCTCCCTGGGAAATTTGCCTTCCCAAAATTTCACTGACCTTAACAGTATTTTGGCAGGACTGAGCAGCCACATTCTAAAAACATGCCTATTTTCAAGGCCTGCATTGTGGGGTTCTGCTGGGAGCAGGAAGGTTCCTCGGGACAGTTTTATAGGGCTGAGGCCCATAAAACCATATTTAGCACTGCAGTGAAAAGTCAATTTTAACATGTGAAAAGGACAGAGAGAATAAGAACATTAACTGCTTTCAACCAGACTGCTTTGAGTTAAGGATAAGCCCTGAAGGAAGGAGGTGTTTCCTTGGAAGGAAATATGCCATTCACAGTTTGACCTATTCAAAGAATTCGGGAATTGTTTGGGTTGGAAGCTTAGAGATGATTCAGTTCCAAACCCCTGCCATGGGCAGGAGGGACTCCTTCCACTAGACCAGGTTGCTCAGGGTGCCATCCAAACTCTCCCAAACTCTCAGGGATTTCCCTCAAACTCCCAGGGATTCAGGGACCAGAACAGGAATGCAGGAGGAGGTTGCAGCTCTTGGCTTATTCTGACCAAAAGCCACTGTGCAGGTTGGCACCTGGGGCCCAGAAAGGCTGTAACCCAGAAAACTGTAGCTGAGATAAGGACAAACTTCTCACAAGCACATTTATTGCACCTCCCAGAGAACTGATCTTTCCCTGCATTTACTTTGTGCTTTACCCATCACACACAAAAACACTTGGCTTAATATCAGCTCTTCCTCGCCCCCCTCCCTGTGCCTCTCCAGTGCTGGGAGAGATTTCATTTCTTTCCTCAAAACCAGAACATTCCTGGCCTCCAAGGGACTTGCTCTGGTTGGTTTTTTTTTTGTTTGTTTGTTTAGGTCTTTAGTTTGAGGGTGTTTTGGGTTATGGATTTGTTGTTTCCATTTTGGTTTTTTGTTTGTTTGCTTTTTTGGTTGGTTTGGGTTTGAAATGTTTTAATTTGTTTTGGGGTTTTCTTTATGTTTAGTTTTATTTGGGAAATAGTATTTCTCCTTTCTGGGAGACCCTGGGTTGGTAAGAACAACTCAGAGGCACCACATAATACACTGGATAACCAATAACCAAGCCACTGATTTCAACAGCTGAATAGCAAGACTCTTTTCTATTCACTTTCTTTTTTTTTGTAATTACAGTTATTTCAAGTAGCAGTGAACTGAGAACACAAAATCTGCTATATATGAGCTCCAACCATGAGTTCCCTTTTTTCAGGCCAGTAGGAAGACAAACAGTGAAAGACATGGTGACAAAGCTTTAGAAGGACAAGTCTTTTAGTGATGCAATAAGATCATTCTCCTGTGAATGCTGCAGTGTGTATTCACCTTTGTGAAACTTCACTTCCCTTTCTATTCCCAAGTGTCCCAAGTAACAAGAGACAAGAGGAAATGGCCTCAAGTTGTGCCAAGGGAGGCTCAGATTAGATATTGGGAAAAAATTTCTTCATGCAAAGGGAGGTCAGGCATTGGAACTGCCCAGGGCAGGGGTGGAGTCCCCATCCCTGGAAGGGTCTAACAGCCCTGTGGATGTGGCACTTGGGGACATGGGTTAGTGGTGGCCTTGGCAGTGCTGGGGGAATGGCAGGACTGATCTTAGAGGCCTCTTCCAACCTAAATGATTCTGTGATTCCCTGACCGTTTGTCAGAGAAAACGTGTCATGATGGAAGGGGGTTCCCATCCTAAAGAAGCACAACATGCTAAAACTTTTAGGTCAATAAGTTCCCTTTCACATCCCTCCACAGCCCTTACTGACAGTGAAGGTGTGTGAAATAAGAGACACCCCCTTTTCCAGCAGGAGTTTCTGCAGCCTCAGAGAAACGTCTGTGGCACCTGTAGAGCCTACCAGGAGCAGTCGTACCAGCACCAGAACCCGGGCCACCCTCTGCTGACAAACCCTCCCAAATCCCCTCTCTTGATATCCAAGAACAACGTGAAATCCCACAGGGAACAGCCATCCCCCAGCACTGCAAACCACCCAACCTCCCCCAGCCCTGACAACAGGAGGGCTCTGCTGACGCCGCGCGTCAAACGCGCGCCGATAATTGCCTGTACGTGACAAAATGGAGTTACCACAACTGGGATTAACGACAAGCAGCACACGTTCCCCAAAGATCAGCTGTGTTTAGGAGACAAGGAGGGTTGCAGGGAGAATTTTTCCCAAACAGAGATTCGAGAGATTGGTACTTTCATTCCAACACGGCGCAGTGCAATCACGCCTGCAAATGTTTATCTTACACTGCTCTTCCTACGAGTTCATTTTTGATCAGATTCATTCCATACAACAGCATTCCAGGAAAGAACAGTACATATGCCTGGGATATTGGCACATGTATTCCTCAGTTTTTCACTCTCAGCTGCACTTTTGTTTAATTAGCATTCCCCAAAAGAATTCCAGCCGGTCTAACCCATCCTGTACCATACCAACACTGTAGGAAAATAAAATTGCAGCTTGTTTTAAATGCCTGGAATCTCCTCCCCTGGATGCAGAGCCAAATACTGAGCTTTTCTGCTTTCAAACTGCTCTTCTGGATTGCAGCGTGCTTGATTAAAATCTGCCTACTAGAGATTCACACACCACAGCATTTTTGCTGCCTGATGGTCCCAAAAAGGCCTTTTGAAACGACTGTAAGAAGAAAAATCACTGCTGACAGTTAAGGGTACAAAATCACCTCCCCCTCACACTCAGAAATAAAGAGGAAAAACACAAAACACCCCAAAATATATAAAGCCATCTTCATGCAGGAGACCTAAGGCTACCTGGCAGGGACTGGGGAAAGATCAGGAGAGGGAAGTGAGCCTCTGGAGGGCAGGACAGGCACCAGAACACCTGGAGAAACCGTGTGGGAAGGAAATCAGCTCCCTTCCCCGAGCACTCCTCTCCTGCAAGGCAACTCAGTAAATACTTGGAAACACTAACAGAGAAAACTATTCGTGAGGCAAATATCAACCACGTGGATTCGGTGTCATTTCGTTTGAGAAAGCAGATCATCTCATTCCCCACACACTTGCCATCTAACTCTGGCCTTGCTTTTGCCTTTCAAAGGAGCGTTCACAGCTCCAATTTAGCGTTCTGGGCTAATGAAAGCGCGCCCGGGCCAGCAAAAACAGACCAAAACAAATCCTCGAGTCCAAGCCCTGTCGCGTAATGAGAAAGTTTAATTAAGGCCACCCATTACAGCTGTAAACGTTCTCTTATATAATAAGGTCTAAATGAAACTGAACCTAATCAAAGTTACAATTCCTTCATTAGCAAATTACAAACAGGAGCGCGCAGCTGACACACCGGCCGTGATTAGCGGCACTAATTGCCTCGTCGGTGCGGACCAGCCTGGCCCCGCGTTCAGATGTCCGTCTGCGGCAGCAAATTAGGGCCACATCAGGCTCTTGCTCCATCACAAGGGGCTCTTGTGGAGCGATGTGATTCACCCCGAGCCCAGCAGCACTCGGCCCAATCAAAGCCCCGCTACAAAGGCGGCTTTGAAGGCAGCCCAGCCTGGAAACGCGCTCCATATGCAGGCCGGCAGACTGCACTTCATTAGGCCTGTTGTCACATTTTCCCCCTTCTTATTCTAATGATCCTATTTTAATACACACAGGAACCTCTCCTAATTGATGTCAAGTGAGTGACTTCCACATTCATCACCGGAGCACATCAAAGGGCGCCGGGCCCGGAGCGTGTGAGAGACCCGAGGTGTGGATCCCAACTCCGGGAAGCAGCACAAAAAAACACCCCGAGGGTTTCGGCATTACCTGTTTAATTGGGATTGCGCGGCCGCTTCCAATGCTGTCTGTTCTGCTCTCCAGGACCTTCTTCTCTTTGTCTGGGTCACTCCCTTTCCGAGACTGCAGAGCAAAAGGAAAGTTTGGGCTCCCATTAAATGCAGAAGGTTCACACGGAGGATGCTTTTTTTCCCCCAAGCAATTAAAAAATAATTTCACACGTAAATACAGACTCAAAAGCCGTGAGATGAATCTACACAAATACAAGACCATCCTAAAATCTGAATAAGTAAGATACCACCCATAAATTTCAACTATCTGCTAGTTTGAGATGTATTTGGGTTTAAAGAGTCACACTTTCACTGTCTGAAGACCCAGCAGATCAGAGGACACGTTTCTGAAGTTTCCAGCAATAGCTCCAATGAGGAACGAAGGTTCCAGCTCCTCATTAAAAAAGTTTAATATATCCATGCATACATTTAACTCACACCTGTGTGGTTTCTTAGAAACATTATCAACTACTTAGAAATACAATTTTACGATGCTGGCTCTGATCACATCGACTTCAGCTTATCAGTTCTTTCTACTTTGGGATGGTTAGAAAGTTAGAACCGCAAGAAAAGGCGGGGATTGATGCTGGAAAAAGTTATCTGAGCACAACATAGGAAAAAATCAGCATGAGGTGAATTTAATCGATGTTTAAAACTGGAATTGCTTTCTCCTGGCATTCCATAAGGCTGGAGCTGCTGCAGGAGTAAGGTCACAGTGCTCACCTCCCGACTTCATGGAGTTCTGTGGGAATGATAAGCAGATATTCAGATTGCAGCCCGTTACTGCCAAAGGACACACGAACGTGATGATTTTGACAGATTTATTTTATTACAAAAAGAAGACCTGAGAGTCATCCTCCTTAATAACTGAACTGACAAGTGACAACTTCACTCCATTACTTTCCAATAGGAACATTACTCACACAATATCGGAAACGGGAAAACATTTTCATGTGCTTTTCAGCTCGGGAGATGACACATGAAAGGAGCCCCATTTGTGATGTCCAGTGCCACAATGGGGAGTTAATGAAAACCAGGGCGACGCTCCCTCATTTTCAGCGGAAAGAGACGTTTGAAACACCGAAATCAGGAGGACAATGAGGACGGTGCGTCGCTAATACCCATTTTCCATATTCCACGGAGAGGTGGAAGGAAGAATAAACCCCTGGAGCAGCTGCCTTCGGGCAGGAGAGGAGGGAAGGGGAGGGGGAACCCACGGAGCAGGACTTCCAAGTAACACCATTCTAAGAACACATTTACCCAGCGGGGATCCCGTGCTGCCTTCCCTGCTCCGCCGGGAACGGGCTCCTCTCCCCAGTTACTATGGATCGGGGCAATGGAATGACGTGCCGGGGAATTAAACAAAGAATAAATGAAAGAAAGCAAAACAAGTGGGAGGGATGAAATCCAATGTGCAGGATAACTATTGTTCCCCGTCCTCCAAGACAGATTTCTGACTCTGAAAGTGCCACTTCCCAAGAATACGAGGCAAAACAAAGCTTCAATGGGGCAAAGAGCCCGTAAGTGACATTGTAAAGAAACTCAGTGAAGGTACCCAAATCCCTGGGAGGGGAGTTGTCAACTTGAATGTTTCTTTTTTATCCCTTTTTTTTTTTTTAAAAAAAAAAGAAAGGAGCCTGCCTCTGAAATGCAAGCTGAATATCTACGTGCTGGTTTTAGATTTCTGGTTTTAAGTCACCCCGTCCTCCCTTCCGTACGAGTAACTGCATCTGGAAATAACACCCTGCACGTGGAAGGGAAATATCTACGTGCAAAACGCTGTTCAGTGCCAAAAGTACAGAAACACAGGGCTTTCTGTCAGGCAAATTCTATCCTAGCTGCTTGTAATCACATTTTCCAGGGGAGAATCTTAGCAGGCTCTGCTATTTATAAAGACAAATCGCACAGTGGAACGGAGATCTGGTCTGAGCTTTTATGCTTTTGTACCTACGACACACACAATACATCTCACATCCTACAGCATAAAGAAAACAAGACTCTAAACCACACTGGATCAACACTTGTTAGGGCTTTTTCTGATGGCACATCTACACGTTAAATGGTTCTGTTTAAAACTTCATGCCAGAGAAAAATTAAAACACCTGCACGAATATCAGTCGACTCATTTCCCGTTTGCACTGGAAGCCACACACGGACTTAATCAGTGTAAAACTTCACCCAGGTACGGGCTGTGGAGTGAGACTCAGTTCCAGAGGGACAGAGCATCTGAGTTTGGGCCCAACCAGACCCAAATCAGCACCCCAAAAGTAAGAATCCTGACCTCTAACAGTAGCCACTGAGACAGAGAGTTTAAGTTTGAAAAAACTCTTGCAATTCTGTAAATGTATAAGGCAGGTAATAGTGAATATGGGAAGGAAGATGCACCTTACTGTCCCAGAAATTCCCTCACCCCACATGGGATCAGACATACTTACAATCAGTTCCTTGCTCAAGTGGACCCCACAGATGCAGTTTAAATCCCCACCTGCCCTATTATTTAGTGGTCCCTGTTATCACACTACCCCAAAAAAAGACATTAACACTTCTGCTAATATTTGATCTGTTTTATCACCTAAGTGGAAAATCAGCTGCTGCAACAATAGCTTTACAAGAAACATTAATAATCAAAGCCAAAAACATCAGATGCTGCATTTAATGCACTTAACGTGAACATGCTTAAAATTCTCAACATAATTCCAACTCAAAAACTGTCATTAAGAGAAATCACATCTGTTTTCTACTTAACACAAATTTCTTCCAACACTAAAAGATCTGTAAATCACTAAACAGATTACCTGTGCTAGATAACAAGGGGTAACTAGCAATTATTAAACAGAAATACATTTGAATCTGTAAGTGATAAAAAAACAAGTACCAGGCTGGGAAGAGAAGCACAGCAAGAAATCCAGAGCTAAATATTTTGCTTACATGCTCTGTTCATAACTACACAGGAAATACTTACTGGTCATCTGTTTATTCAAGTAAATAATCCCAGGTCAAAACCAGGCTGATATGGCACAAAACCTGGGTTACAGAGGGTGGGTGTTCAGTACTTCAGGACACAGATTACAGGGCTACTCACTACACAGCCTTCAACATGCCCAGATTTAAAAGTCAGAACCAATTCTGAGAAGTCAGATTATTATCATTATTTTTCCGTGAGACTTGGTTGTTTTGCTCTGGTTTTCCCCCCCTCTTATCTGACATCAGGACAACTCTCAACACCCTCTTGTGTTAGTGAATTTGGCTCTCACTATTATTAATTACCACAGACCAGAGTTTTGCTCTATTTTTTTATGGCTGGCTTAACATCCTTCTCAGACTCTTTCTGTGATTCACTTCCTCAAATGTACACTTGCTCCAGATTAAAACAGCTCCAAATTCCCCAGTGTCAACACCCCCCCTACAGTGTTTAATCCACCCTTATAGTGTTTAATCCACCCTTCAGTCCAGACCTGCTTTTGAGGCACACAGTGTCTCCCAGCCCTGTTTGCCGCTGGTTTCTGGGCTGACACTGACACCTAGTGGGGTTGGGAACTCCAGAGCATTCCCAGGGATGGGAATTATCCAGAGCACTGCGTCCCTTTCAGCAAGACTGCTAAACTAAGGGAATCATCATCACTCAAGGCTTCATTGTCATCTCCCAAACTACTTCTGCATAACAAAGACCTCTCATATCGCACCAGACATTTCTACCTGGTATTTTTATTTTTTTTTTTTTTTTGCCTCTCAGTGAAGCAAAAACCAGGTAGTTTGGGAAGAAAAAAGATATTTTACTCTCTGTCGTCTTTTTTTAACTCTAGAAAAGAAAAGTGGGTTGATTCTGTATAGTAATAAAAGCAACGTGGGGTAGTCATAGAATGGTTTGGGTTGGAAGGCACCTTAAAGCCCATCCAGTCCCACGGGCAGGGACACCTTCCACTAGCCCAGGTTGCTCCAAGCCCCCTCCAGCCTGGACTTGGGACACTTCCAGGGATCCAGGGGCAGCCACAGCTTCTCTGGGCAACCTGTGCCAGGGCCTCCCCACCCTCACAG
>JAWWLV010000002.1:4823382-4839439 GCA_035041135.1 Platyrinchus mystaceus
CTTCCAGGGATCCAGGGGCAGCCACAGCTTCTCTGGGCAACCTGTGCCAGGGCCTCCCCACCCTCACAGGGAACAATCTAAAATGCTTGTTTTAAATAAATATTAGATTACTTAGAAATAACCCTGTAAATCCAAAAGGATTGTGATGTATATGGCAATGTTATTAAATATACTAACGTTCTTCCTCCAGTTTTCATTTTGCAATTCCATGAAAAGGCAACGCAGTCTCTTCTTTAGTCAAGTGCCCAAAATATTGCAACAGAACATTTCATCCCAAATGGCCCCTGCTATAAATAAGATAATTGTACCCTACTATTTAATGCTTATCCATAATCAGGTCTCATGCACAATAAAACAATGGATGATCAAGCTGACTGCACTTTGCTTTTAGTAGTTTAATTTACATATTTAGACAATCGTGTTGAAGTAAAAACTTGATGGAGGAACAGTGCAAGCATAAATAATGCATCTCTACAGGTTTGCAACAGGTACTGGGGAGCGAGGCTGTGTGCAGGCAACAGCTGAGGTGCAGCTGAGTACAGCGGACATGAAGCTCCACAGCCTTCCCAGGAATAATGCCAATCTCCTGGGAGAGAGAAACACAATTCCTGACACTGCAGTCCACATGTAGGAACACTGAGGGGCTGGAGTGTGTGCTGGGAAGGGAAGGGAGCTGGGAAGGGGCTGGAGCAGCAGGAGGGGCTGAGGGAGCTGGGGGGGCTCAGCCTGGAGAAAAGGAGGCTCAGGGGGGACCTTCTGGCTCTGCAACTCTCTGACAGGAGGGGGGAGCGGGGGGGGTCGGGCTCTGCTCCCAGGGAACAAGGACAGGAGGAGAGAAAATGGCCTCAAGGTGTACCAGGGGAGGCTCAGGTTGGATATTAGGGAGAATTTCTTCACCAAAAGGGTGGTCAACCCTTGGCACAGCTGCCCAAGACAGGGGTGCAGTCCCCATCCCTGGGGTGCTTAAAAGCTGTGTAGATGTGGCACCTGGGAACCTGGGCGGCCTTGGCAGTGCTGGGTTAACATCTGGACTTGATGATCTTCGAGGGCTTTTCCAACCCTAAGGGCTCTATAACAATTCTGCAGGTGATTTTAGCACTCACCACTCAGGGAATCCTGTGAAGCCCAGAGCACAGATGGTGCAATGTTTAAGGTCCCTCTGTCCCAGTGGAACACACATAGCACAGGCAGACATAGAAACTTGGGGCCAACTTCAATCTCCTCTCACAGCAGAGCACAAACAGTTGAACTCCAGGAAAGCCAGCAAGTGTGAAAATACATGCAGACTGCAGATTTCAAGGAATTATTTCTGCTGGTAAATAATCTTTCCCTTTTTACCTTCAAAACTGCAGTTCTCAAGTAAGCTCACACTGCTGGGGGTTCCTCGCTGGAGCGTCCACAGCATCACCTTGTCTGGAGAGGGGCCTGGAATCTTTCACACAAACAGCAACTAGAGATGTTGTGCCAAGGGATTTTCCAGATGTTTTTAAAGCAGTGTGAACTCTAAACCCAGGCCCAGCTCCAGGTAACTACTCAACACATTATCCAGGGCCACCTGACACAGAAGGCACTGGTTCTTGGTTCTTGGATCTCCAATTTCAGGGTCTAGGCAGAGCAAAGAGCCCCTGGGAACTGCTGGATGTTGACACTATTCTTTTAAGTTAAGATATTAAAAATGCCTTCCTGATATATTGGGTGTGAAGGACAACTCCAGCCCAGGGGTGAGTTTAGGGAAAAGGAATGGCTGTGGGGATTTGTGATGGAAAAGGTGCTCTGCTACTCTGAAATAAGGCCTAGCATGGTCTACAAGCATTCCATGTCTAGACCAACTGGCAAGAGGCAGCAGGTTGGGGGAATGACAGGTGGGGCAGAGATGTGGAGCGCACAGACACACATGTGAACTGGTTTGTACTCCCTCAGTGTGCAAAAAGTAAATTAAAGACCTAGCCCAAGATGCCCTGAGGCCAGGAAGGGGCCTTCAATCCACTAAACAACGCTTCTTCCCCTCCAAACAACTCAGTCTAGCTGTTGAAGTGGTTCCACAAAGCCAGCTGGTGGTAAGCTGTGACTGGAGCACTTACTGCATCAGACAGATCCACTGTTTCCCAGCAGAATGTAAATGATGCTGCACCATCCTTCTTGTTGACAGAGTATACAACAGTTCTGTCCATCACAAAAGATGACACTAAAATTCGTTGCATGCATTCTGTGCTGCCCTGAAAGCCCACAGATGTGTCTGAAGCAGGTGCACCAAGGGTTGTCGACCCCTGGGTATCAAGGGTTTCTCAGTAAAACCCTCACCTTGGCTGACATATGTGTGTTAGAAACAGAAGTCAGGAGGAAAACAAAGCAGAATCTACTGCAAAGACAAGTGGATTGTGCCTTTGGAATATGAAGCATCTTATTCTGTGAAACAGGAACACACAGAGATACCTGAGAGCATTTTCTGGAAGGGGATGTGACTCAGGAGTTCACCACCTTGGACCACTGGACATGAGTACAGAGATGCATCCAAATGTACAAACAAGTCTTTCACAGAGTCACAGAATGGCTTGGCTTGGAAGGGACCTTAAAGCTCATCTTATTCCACCCTTTGGCATAGGCAGGGACACCTCCCACTATCCCAGGCTGCTCTGAGCCATGTCCAACCTGGCAAACCACTGGGTGGAGAAGCCCTGGTTGTTATTAAGCCTTAGAATTTCCCCCAAGGTATGTTAAGGACTAGCCTGGGTAAGGTGACACTTGGTATTTCTTTTCTTCCTTTCTCTAAAGGAAGCAGCTTTTGACTGCAGAGTCATCTGGAGAGTTTGCAGGAGCTGGATCCTCAGGATGATCCAACCAGAGATGGAACAGTTTCTGACTCCATCTGAAGAGCTGTGTGTAAGCACTGCCCCGTGGAGAATGCAAGTGGCAGGGCACTGCAACCACAACGGGTTTGATCCATGGAGGAAATCTTCAGAGGAACATCATTACACCAGAAGAGATGTTCCAAAGGGCAAGACACCAGCCAGTCTTCCAGCCAAGATCAGAGATGGCAAATCTTGCCCCAGATCATCTTAAACTTGGAATTCAGTTGCAAAGTTCTTTTAAGTCTAGGATAAGGATTCAGCTTCCTTTCCTTAAACAAGGTCATACCGCCTTTAAGTGCAGCACAAAGGAGAGAAGACATGAAACAGATTTGTGGCCCCTACTTTTAGGCATGACATCAGTCTCAGAAGACAGACTTCTTTGACTGGTGATGCAATTGCCCCGTTAGATAATTATGACAGCAGCAGAGGCAGTAAAGAACATCATTTCAGTTTTACTGAAACAGGATTTAGGGATCCTTGTCACAAGTTCTGCCCTGCCTTGGCCTTCCCAGTCCTTATCACTGGCAAGAAGTTTGCTGTGCAGGTAAAGCACTTGTCTAGAATGTGGTATTGACTTTCAAACTGGACTTGGGCAGCAAACTGGTGAGCACTGGATATCTGATGTTCTTCACCCAAAAGGGCTTCATTAACAAGAAAAGCATTCCACAGAGAGGGTGAGTCCTGAGTGGCCAGAGACAGCGGCTGAGGAAACATGGCCAAGGTCACACATGGCCAGAAAGGGGAGAATCTGTCCCATATGGGATCTTGTACTTCCCCAGAAGGTGCCAGGGCTCTTCTGTAGAGCCTCAGCACCTGCTTTAGAAAGGGAGTCTGAGCTCCAGCATCCTCTCTTGGCTCATCAACAAAAGCCAGCCCCAGTCTGAGCTCGGTATCAGGACTCAGCCTGAGGCAGAGTAACTCACAGCAAAGAACTCTAGGAACAAACTGGCACCTGCATCTTTAGGGTTACAAATCAGTGGTAGAAAGTTACTGCTTTTTGGCAAAAAGCAGACACTCTGTGTGGGAGAAAGGTCCACAGGTAAAACAAAATCTCACATGGGTGGCAATATAACCTTAGAAGACACTGGTATCTATTGAGTTTAGTCTGGAAACCACCCCAGGAGGGCTGGGGTATCTGCTATCATTCAGTTCACATCCATCCCAGCTGGGGATGTGCACAGGGATTATCACTTGACACTAGAAAACAAAGACACTGAGGAAGGGCATCACAGGGGAAACACAGGGAGCGTGCAACACAGGTGGGTAAAAACTGTGCAAGCTAGAAAATATTGGTGTTAACCATTTGTTTCTAAAAATACCATCAAGGTATCATCACAGTGTACAGTTCTAGCACACACACCACTGGGATGTACCAGCTTAGCACACAGTGAGCGAGAGTAACCACCAAACCCACACCACAGCAAACCCTGCAGTTTTAACAATGGGTCTGCTCAGACCTGCAGGCTGCTGGCATCAATCTGGACCATCAAAGATGGCTTTAAAGCCAAACTGGTTTGTTTTATTCCTTTGTTTCTTGAAACAAAGTCAAGCCAGTTTAAAAAAAAAAACCAAAAACTTAAAATATTGCTTCAAACCATGGATCGCTGACAGCATCTCAGGCAGCAAAAAAAATAAGCACTTTAAATGGCATTAAACACATCAGATGAAAAGCAACTGCTCAGTTCCTTTTCCAAGCAGCTGTGAGAGTCTGTACCTGGCTGATATGCACGGCAGAGACCTGGGCAGAACACACTGAGGAGTGGCTCGGAGAGTTGGGCAGAGATTTGCAGGGTCCGATGGAGAGCTGCTGCTTCTTCTTTGTTGAAACGATCTTCTGAGCAACTAAAGGGGAAACAAAACATCCAGGCAGGTAAGGAACAGCACAGGTGGAAAACAGGGCATGTCAGGAATGCACAGGACACCAACAGGGGCTTCCACTGCCAAATCCTGACCCGCAGTGCCTGGACTGGTGGTGCCACACATCGACATCCCGGTCTAAATCTTAGATTATATCGTGATTATATCATGATTACTAGTTTTAGCTTTTATTCCTTAGGCAGCAGCAGCACAGCTGGAAAAATGCCTCATTTGCTCTGCAGTTTATTAAGGAGTTTTCTTCAGTGTGTAAGGAGAAGCAGCATTTATCAAACAGATGCAGGGATCGGTCATTAAACATCTCCAGGCATGGCTCAGCAGATCCACAGTAAAAGAAACAAAAAGAACTGAGCCTCCACCAAAACCAGTGACAAATAGTGGCATCTCCTTACAAAGTCAAGCAGAAATTTGGTGCAATTAAGCCAAGAGAAGTCTGTCTGTCTTGTTCATAAAGATAATTATGCAAATTCCAAGATTATTTTTCCTCACTATGTTACAGCACGGGCAGAGATCGTGTAAGCACAGTTTGTTCTCAAACAAATGCAATTTTAATAACAAACTGGTCCGTGGCTTATGTTTTTCATGTAAATGAATGATGGCATAGCCATGATTTAGTGAGAATACATTGTATAAAAAATGGCTCATATATGTGAAGAAGCAGCTTCATTAGTTACATCCCACCTCCAATAGGCCTCTTATCATCCTGAAAGGATGATATCAATTAATTTATCTTCCCCTGGCATATTGATCATAACCTTCATCAGCTAATCATGTTTAAATTACAGAGGAATATCGTAGCACTCTGTCATTTCAGACCCATTGGGTTATTGATCTGGAGCCTGGGAAGCCATATATTAAAATATTTTGAAACCCATTAGCAAATGCAGAGAGCAAACCAAAGGTCAGATTTTAACATATGCACATGGGTTTGTCTTCATCACATGAGGTAAAGACCTAAATTAAGACCAAAACTGAATTAAAACCACACATGAATGAAAACTACCTTGTCTGCAGAAGCTCCTGCTCTCACATGGGAGAGGTAATTAGTCAAGGAAAACATTTACCAACTCCCTTCCACCTGAATACAGGGGGTTTGTAGCATCACGTTACCACACAGAACACAATCTGACCAAATTATCCCTCTGGGAAGGCACAGGGAAAGGAAGCCCAAGACAGTCTGAGCTCATTGACCCCAACACGAGTGAAGAACCAGGTTGCTCCAAGCCCCATCCAGCCTGGCCTTGGACACTTCCAGGGATCCAGGGGCAGCCACAGCTTCTCTGGGCAACCTGTGCCAGGGCCTCCCCACCCTCCCAGGGAAGGATTCCTTCCCAATATCCCATCTAGCCCTGCCCTCTGGCAGTGGAAGACATTCCCCCTTGTCCAAAGTCCCTCTCCAGCTCTCGACTCCCCCTTTCTTGCCTGTCACCATCTCTGGAAGTGTTCAAAAAACGTGTGGATGTGGCATTTGGGGACATGGTTCAGTGCTGGCCTTGGCAGGGCTGGGTTAAGGGTTGGACTCGACCATCTTGGAGGGATTTTCCAACCAAAATGATTCTGTGATTCTACAATTCATGGCCCTGTAACAAACGTCAGTCCAGAGGAGTTACTCAATTAAACCAAATGTTGTTCTATAAAGTGAATTAAAAAATGCAAGAAAGCAGAAATATTTTTGCTCCAGAGCTTTCAGGTTCTGTCTCATCCCAAATCCGCTTCTGAATTCAGTGTTTCCATGTAACAGTTGCTAAAAGATGTTTCTAAAACAGAAGAATACTGACTTAATTTATGGCAGATAGCAAAAATAATCAAGATAATGACAAGCATTTCAACTATTTTTAAAAATCAATTGCATCCTCTGTGCTTTTACATATAATTAAGCTATCAATTTGAGGCAGATTTTTATTGCAACCCATCTTTTTGTAATTCAAAAAGCTAAACAAAATTCAGGTGCAAAGTCAAGGACTCTTCTGCAAATAAACAGGGATATGCCACAGGTTTGTAAACAAGGAGAATTGATATTTATCAATTTATTTGGGCTTTGGGGAAGTCTGATGCTTATCTCTCCCTGGATTTTAGATGGGTCCTGGCAAACATCCAGAGCTATCAACAACCTGGTCACTTCTCTTTCCCAAAGGGCAGTGAACAGAGTTATTCCTGCACTCCTCACATCGTTTTTTCGACCGAGGAACACTCGAAATATTAAAAGGAAAGACTCCAGGCATACAATTTCCACAACATCTGGCCATATTTCTTCACTCAGTTATCAGTGGTCACATATTTAGGAGATGCAAACACTCTTCTCCAATTACCACTAATTTAAATCAAAACTGGTTCCTTATAAAAACATGTGTAAGACCATTTATCTCCACTGCACGTCCAAGTATGAGTAAACACCGGGCTCAGTTAAAACCTGCCACTTTTGCAAGAGATGGGAATGCTGTGAATTTTCCTTCATTATTGACAGACAGGAAAATACAGACAAAGCAGTAATAACCCCCAGAGCAAGCACCAACCACAAATGCTTCTGAAAGGGAAACATTCCTGGCAGGAGCCACTATTAAGGGTTGTTGTGCCTGTTATTTTAAATTCCATCTTTTTTTTTTTTAGGTTAAACAACTTTTATACTTCTGTGTTGAAAAGGAGAGTTTAGTATCCCACGTGCCAGGTGTAAGAGAGAAATGAGTGCTGGACACTTCCAGTGCTGGGGTTTGGCCACAGCAATTTATCCAGCTAAATTCTGGCTCGTTCAGCCAGGAATGTCTCAGGCTACTTTTTCCTGCAGGAACACTCAGACTGTCTGACAAAAACAAACAAAAAAAAAACTCCAACTAAAGCACTGTCCTCCTTGTGGCATCTCTTGTAATATAAAGCTGTAAGCAGCCAAAAGTTTATTTGATATTAACCCAGTGAGAGCTTCAAAGTTGCTCCCAAAATTGGAAGTCACATTTTTAATACAGGAGCCAATTCCTACCTGAATTCCCTTAATCTCACATTAAAATACACTGATCTTCATGGATGTGTCTCTGTTTCTCTGCAGGGCTGGTAATCTGCTGGAAATGAAGTGATTGTGGGGCTGCTCCAGTTACTGAGGGACTGAAATGCTGACTGCAATGAACAGCTCCCCTCAGGATGGCACAGAGTTGAGCCTACTCGTGCTAATTTTGGGATGAAAACAACTGCCAGGACTCCCAGGTATACAGATAAAACCAATTTCCAGCTCCTCAGGCAGAGATTATTTCCAAGAACTATTAGGCCATTTTATAATACAAGTAAATAAGAAATGAATGTACGAACATACGGATTTTATACCAAAAAATACTGTTTCATGATCAGCACGGTTCACAATCAAGTTCAGCTGCAATGGGCTAGTTCAGCGTTCATGTTTCTGGAAGGCTTGAATAAAATTCTCCCTAAAAATAATTTTAAACCCACACCTTACTGGTATTTTGGGGGGAGGGGTTGTGATCCTTCACAAAATACACGTTTCAGCTCTGGCTCTGTGAAATAACTTTTCTTGTTTTATCAGATATGAAAACACAGCTATAAATAAAACTCAGTATTAAGTATCTTTAATCAGTGCCAACATATATTTTTCCCTCCACAGGTAACTATGATTAACACTGCACATCACTCATTCCTAACTTTGATGCAAATCACTGTCTCCCAAGACTAGGTAAGCAAATATGCCAATAAATCCACTGGAAAGCATCTGAAGAAATTTAAAAAACAAACCTATGTTTTCTTCACTACTTGAACTGTGTTGCAAGTAGAAGAATATGGCTCAAGGATTTACAAGGCAGACACTGTCAGACACACAGGAAAAGACTTCTGCTCGTGGATTTACCTCACCAGCACATCATGAAATTCTCTTGATCTTTCCATTAGGATGGAATCCAGTCATAAAGCCTGTTATATCCCACACAAAGGTATGATTTTAAATACAAAGGTTAAAAACAAAACATGGAAAAAAAGGGGGGGAATCAAACTGAAAAGATTCCAATGCAATGATTGTGTTTTGCAAAATGACCCCAAAGGAAGCAACTGGGTTTTTAACCATCCCTTAAGAATAAAATTCTTCAGGATAATGTCATTGTCTGTATTTGATTCTATGTCAAAACACAGAATCATTTATTAACCAGATCAAACCACAGATTTAAATAAAATGATACAATGCTTAAGGATTTCACCACCTTGGCAACTTAACACTCTGAAGTACCTTCATGGAAAGCCCATTTTTGGGGCATATTATCACACTGCTGCTTTTATAAAGAACATCTGTGCTTTCTAAAGATTCAGGCACATCCAGTGAGCACAGAGACAAGGACACAACATGGCAGAGAGCTGCTGGTTATATCAGTGCATCTCAGGTTTATCCATCCTTCTAGAAAGAAATGAACTTGTGCACATTTGCTGAATCTAATTCAACTTAACTCGTGCCTCATTCACACAGTTCTTTGAACTCTCCTGGGAGAAAAAGTCCACCAAAAATGCAGAATAATCAATGATTTAAAAAAAAAAAGGAAAAAGAAAAAAAACCTACCAAAATTACTTTAAATTGCTGCCTAACAATTCAAAGTCTCTGAATCCAGAAGTGCAGCTGCACCTCGAGATCACCCAAGCAGAGCCAGTCCCAAAACAAGGGCCCCGTGCCCAGCGTGGCAGAATGAAAACAGTACCTTGAAAATAGTTAATTATACAGACAAGTATTGCAGCAGCCCTGAAACACCAGCCAAACTCACCTTACTTACAAACAAGCTGGTTTTAGGGCAGGATCTGACATCCCTTTCACAGGGGATGGAAAGCACAGTGCAGAGTCAACGGTGACCACACTGTTACAAATCCATTTTCAGGCAGTTGTATCTATTTGAAATAATCCATGGATTAATTTAACTCTCCTGTTAAAAACTTGGTTCCCTTCCCATGTATTTAACACCAGACTTCACACAGGCAGAGTTACTGTAATGCCTGTGTTTAATCAAACCCTAAACTGTTATTTTCATCCCATTTTCCAACCATCACACTTTCCCTGTCAGTGTGTGACTCAAGCATGATAATATTGCTCCAAACCACAGATCTGTGTGTGCAGGGGCTATTCATGCTTTCATTAGAAAATTTCTGGGCACATCAGAGGACCAGAGAAACCCCTGACAGCTCTGTCCATTTTAACCTGACTCCTGGAATACCTCAGAAAACATTATATTCACTACAGAATTTGAACAAATATCACTTTCCTGACTTGAAATACGGATATTATTCCCCAAGATGTAAACATTCTCCACAGAAAAAAACACAAAGAAAAACCAGGTTTACTACAGCAACATCCCAAGGGTGCACAAGAACATCAGTGCTTCTGAGGCACAACTTAGATATGCTGATCAAAATCAAGAGACAGAATGTTCTTGTAGTTTAAAGAAAAACAAACCACCGAGGATCTAAATGAGATTAAATTGATCACCTGAACCCATGGGCTCGTTGTCCACTAAGCCATCAAAATCCACCTCTCAGACACACAAGTACCTGTTAGAAAAAGTTAAGCTTTGTGATACCAAGAGCTCTGCTTCACTTGCAGGTGGAATAAACCCTGCCCCAAAACCACCCTCCACAATCCAACAGCAGATAGGGAGCCATCTCCTCCGTCACTAAAGGCCAAATCCTTGGGTTCTGAGGGTTTCTGCACATCCAGCTCTCACAAAAGCAGTTCCCTGCCCGAGCAGGAGCATCATACAGCATTTCCCATAAATCTCCCAAAACACATAAGCCCCCCCTTTGCACTTTAATCATTTGCTAACAGTTACAATAAGATTGTATTAAAAATTTAAACTGCCCTACTTAATGCAATTTACCTTCAAAGGTCCATTTCCAGAGAATGAAGTCAAATGATATAAATGTCGAACACTTGATCAGATTTATTGCGCCCAAGAATATTTCTCTTGATACAGATCTGACGAGTGAAGGCTAATGGCTTTACTTTTATTACTTTTTAAGCACTTAATGGGAAAATTTAGACATTTTCACAAGGCTGAGCTTCAGCCAGAATGGTGCATTTACAGACTGGCAGCAGAGGAGGAGGCCGTGTGCTCTCCGTAGGGATGACCAGTCCAACGGCGTCGTTAGCGGAGAGATTAATGGCAGGGATCGATCCAGATCATCTGTCACACAACAGTTAGGCCTGAGTGCCTCTCTGCTAAACAGGGACAGGAGAAACCTGCCCAGAGTGCTGACTGCAGCCAAGTTTCCATGTGGAATTGGGGCCAAAATCCCAGGGAAAGACAACGGAAGCCACACCGAGATTGTAAAATAAGGAGCCAGGTGATACTGCCATGGGTGCAACTCAGTCAGAGCCTGCAGGTGATATGGGGATACACACCAGTTACCCTAAAAACCCTAACAGCCTTCCACCTTTCCTCCCAGCCACATTCTCCATAAACATGGAAAGTTTACATGAATACTATGAAGCAATAGTTTCGCTTGCCCAAAAACACTTGATTTTTCCCTTCTTTTTTTTTTTGTAACTGAAAGACAGCTGGGACTCCTCAGATTTCAATTAATGTCTAGGTACTTAGCCAATCAATCATCAAGTGCTATAAATTTCCTATATTTCTCATTAGTTACACTATTGCACAGCTTAAATCTAAACACACCTTTCCTGGAGCCTGTAAATTACTCCTCCTAAGACACAAGTGAGAGCATCAGCCTTCAGGAGGGGCATAAATGATGGGAGCCAGCCCATTGTTCATGTGCTAAACTCAGCTGATTTACTCCCCACACGGGCTTTTTTCCACACAAAAAGTAGCACCAACAGCAGTGCCACCAGTGCACTCCATCTCGTGGAGTTTGCATATCTGACTTGCAACCAGTAATGACGCTGTCTTTATTAACATTAACAAGTTTTATGCCCAAAATCCAATTTTCTAAGGAAAAAAAATGTTTCTTCAGCATCTGCCGATAACGTCCCTTCGTTAAGTGCAAAGAGAGCTTGAAGAAAAACAAACCTTTGCCTACATTTAAAATTGGGGTTTGTCATTCTGAAAGCCACTTTTAGCCTTTTCAAAAGATGAGACAGTGCAGAAGGTACCTGACACAGCAGAATGTTGGGTGCTTTATGCTGAAATACCCCCCCAATACTTATTAACAAAACCATTCATATTCTAGTCTTAGCTTTATAATAATTCTTTATCCTGAATTAAAGCTCCCACAGGTGATAAACCAGCACTTGCACGGAGGTTCCTGAGGGAATGCACTTGACACAGATGACTGAAACATGCTCCAAAAAAACCCGCTTTCTGTTTCTATCTGTGTTAAGATCGCATCAAAAATCCTAACCCAAGTTTTGGAAGTTACAGGAAACTTTCAGTCAAGGGCCATAAAATCAGCAGGGGGAAAAAAAAAAAACAACAAGATAAAAAAAACCCAAAGTGAAGCTGCTCATTGAGCAACTCATTCTTTAAGACTGGTCAACAACAAGGCCAATCCCACCCTCTCTAAAAACTGGAATAAGAAGTTTACAGAAAAAAAAAATCACTTTGCATTGACTTTTGATAGGATTGATGAAATACTTTCTTCTAAGAGGGAAAAGGCAAAAGTTCCCACTTCAATGAGTTGCCTTCTGCAACACCAGGTGACAGCCACATCAGATCAAACCTCAACTTCAACCTTCAATTATATATAATTAAAGAATCTCTACGTTACAGAGGATGAGGGAAAGACCCACATATTACAAAGGGTGGCAGTGCTGGAAGTTCTCTTGGTGTAGGAATTCCGGAGACACAATCCAACACTTATTCCTGCCTTAACTCCACACACTCCCCCATCCATTCGGGAGGCTTTTAACCGCAGGATACACAGCGCTAATCCCGGCGAGGCAAAGGGCTCAGTGCGATTTGCATAAGGATTAGCTCAAAGGGAACGATTTGCAATGCATTTGGAAAGGGCTTTTGAAGAGCCAGCTCTGCTAATAATCAACTTTGATGTTGGAAATGTGTTTGTTACACGACAGAGAAGGTTACAAAAGGATTATGTTTATTACAGCGGTTTGATAGCTCAGACAAAAGCATTTTTTTATTATAAGGGGGGGGGGAAAGCACGATTTTCTCTTTAGTAAATGTTCCTAAACACACCCAGAACTGACTGAAGTTACAGAAAAGGTATTTTCCCCCGTGTCTCTCTTCAGACAAAACACCTTACGTGTTAGCCCTTAATCTTTCATTCAACAATATTAAACCAGCAAAGTCATTTTCTGCTAACAAATTTAAAGTCAAATCCACAAAGGCCAGTTAAAGCCAATGACCAAGGTGAAGATGTATCAAGCATAATTAAAGAATTCGAGCCTTAGACATTTCACACTGCCCTCTGCATGTGAGACCTTGCTGGAGAAGCCACACAGAACACAGTGTGGGGCAGCAGATGAGGTGTGAACATGCTTTAAGGCTTGTCAGCAAAAAAATTAAGAGAAAATAAAAAGTCAGAACAAGTGAGCAAACCAGAAGAGCGATAAAGACCTGCTGGCAAGGCAGAACACCCCCCAAAAAGCAGCGAGTGAGGTTAGCCACAGGTTAGACAGACTGCTTGGGGATAAAACAGATGCAAAGAAGGAAAAAGGCTGTTGCTCTAATAAAGCAGATGTAAAGGGGCACTTTGAGGAGCTCCTGCCCTGCTGAAGCCCTTTTTTGGCCCTTACCTTACCTAACTTTGTGGTCAGTTCTATCACAGCTGGTATCATCAGCCCTGATTTTGCAGTTGCTGAGGGATCCTGGAGCTAAGAGCTACCCCCACCAAGCAGGATTTCACTGTATTTATTTTTAAATCCTCCCACTTGGCCACATCCCCCACGGCCCAGCCCTGCTGGCAGCCCGTGCTGTTCCCGTGTCACTCGCTGTGCCACCAGTTTGCTGTTCAGGTCACTTGGCTCCAAAGGAACTGCAGAAATTGTCACTGCTCTTTTCAGCTCCCGTCACCGTGAACTGCAGCGTGACAACACTTATTTATGACTTCTTTCTATTCTGCATCTCCTGTTTTCCCTACTGAGAATAAGGCTCTGCAAATGCCAGACAATCCAAGACTGGTCCACACCAGCACACAGCACTAAAATTTCATCTACAGGGGCAACACAGACCTGACTGACACATACATGATCCACAGGCATTTATCACCTGGTGAAGGACAAATGAATGTGGTGGGACAATAACCAGACTCACATTTTAATCATGGTACTGGGTGTACGAGTAGGTGAGGCAGAACACACCCAGAAACAAAATCTCCAAGTTCACACCAGCTGGAGAAAAGGCAGAGATTTGAAACAACGAGGAATTTTCAGACCTTCTCCTTCTTCCAGAATTTTTCACTTCTGTTTCTGTTGTTAATGGAAAACAATTCCTATTTGCTTGCCAGGCACCCCATGGATGTGCTTATAACATTTTAGCTCTCAAACACAACATGCATGAGGCTATCAAACAGACTGATTCTGCCTCTCTCTCTCAGGTCTATCACCAAAAAAACCCCAACAATCAACCCCCAAACAACCATTGTGTTTCCTGCCCTGTAGTTTCAATTAAAGTTTGTATTAAAGAATACAAACTGGAACAAATCTGAATCATCAGTACAGGAAACCTTAACTCTTTCACATTTTGATGAGATGTATCAAGGCTCTTGTTTCCTCTCAGTGAAGAATCTGTATGTTGAATTTGGTCTTGCAATTATTGTACTCTTCAAAAAATTTAACAGCTGTCACCAGCTCTGCTCCAGGTTTCAATAAAGAGCCTTACTGCACATACACTTAATATTAAGACTTAAAGGAAGTGTCATAAAATTACCCCTATAAAATTTAAAAGTCCCATGAAAAGTTCTGCAGAGATTACTGTTTCCTACAAGTCACCTAGTCAGGGACACACCACAGCTAAAATCTAAACCTCCCTGGAACTTTTATTAGTATTACATCATTTAACTCCTCTGTGCTAATTACAGCCCTTCTTAAATTCCATACATTGGACTACAGCTCCTTATCCCACCATTAATTCCAAGAATGAGAAAAATGGATGCAGACAAGCCATTGGAAGATCTCTTTCTTTTCTGTCTTCCACATACTTCTGAATCTGGGTGCAGGGCTGGAGAAACCTGATGGAGCAGCACAAGTCTAAGAAGTCCCCAAAGCCAACAAAGTAGCTCCAATTTCCACAAAGATTGGCAGAAAGGTGAAGTCTGTGTGAGTCCCACCACACAGCATGGCTTTAACATCAAACAGCTGCCAAGCACCAGGGAAAACACACTGAGAACTTGCAAGACCTCAGGGACAACAGAAAAACATCTTAAACACTGATGTATAAAGTGTGAAGTTCAGTTAGTCAATCAGAAAACATAAATCCAAGGATTTGGATTCATTTTGCAGGCCAGGGATGAACGAAGGCTTCTTCACGCTCCTGCTTCTCCGGGCAGTGCTCGATTTGCAGGGCCCATTTCATGCCTTTCTGCATTATATACATTTCAGATATCGAATAATCTCACCTGCTAACTAACACAAAAACCTTCCTGTGACAGTGTGAGACCTGATGGATGGCACCAGGGCTGGTGAACGTGGGTCATTTACGGGTGTGGAGCCGAGAGTGAACTGGAAACCAGCACGTCTGGGGAGACAAGTCCGTGCCAACGAGAGCAGTCGCTGAAAAGGCCGCTGGGGTGAAATCCCTGTTTCCAAACTAAATCACCTCGTTTATTAACGGCACAAAAAGCTGCAGGCAGGGCAAAGTTAGGTGTAAGGGCAGAGTTTCACGCTGGAGTGAGCTCAGGATGAAGCACCCACAGAGGAGCAGACTGCACAAAGCACGGCCTGTCGGGCCGGTGTGTTCCTGTATTCCTACCGGGTTTTTTTCCCAGCATGGATTTCAGGAGTGAAGTGTTGGAATGCTCCAGTTTGGTCACACAGGGGCTCCGGGCGCTCCCTGGCGGCCATTCCCGGGAAAGGAGCCGTGGATCGGAATTCCAGCGGTAATTTTACAGCTCCTTCAGGTGCCGGCGGGGCCTTGAATCGAAGCGGGACGGGACGGGCGCTTGTGGCTCCCGGCTGAGCCGCGACACCCAGGGGGAAAAACTACATCCCTCCTGTCTCCTTCTTACTAAAACAAAACAAAACAACCACAAAACAAACCACAGAACAGGAAAACACAACTTATTTGGACCCCAGCGTCCCCCACTGTTGTTTTCCCGGTGGTTGCCAGTGTGTCCAGCACATCACTGTGGATGCTGCAGCCCAGCTGCACCACACCAAAATCCAAGGAATTCCCACACCAAAATCCAAGGAATTCCCACACCAAAATTCAAGGAATTCCCACACCAAAATCCAA
>JAWWLV010000002.1:4853156-4867040 GCA_035041135.1 Platyrinchus mystaceus
CCCATCCCTGGAAGTGTCCAAGGCCAGGCTGGACAGGACTTGGAGCAACCTGGGCTAGTGGAAGGTGTCCCTGCCCAGGGCAGGGGGTAGAACTGGATGGGCTTTAAGGTCCCTTCCAACCCAAACCCTTCTGTAATTCTATTAAATCCTGACGTGTCACCTGCTGTGAGAGAAGGAGGTAACACAGCACACACAGAATTCCCAGTCAGGAATCCAGGAACTCAGTGGTGCTGAACTGGAACTTGCCAAGTTGAATCTTAAACAGCAAAATATGGAAGCAGCAGGGAATGCAAAGGTTTGGACACAAGTATGTGTGTCACTGTGTGCACGTCTACTTTGTATTTTAACAATTTAGAGCTTTAAAATCAGAAGAGAACTTGACTGTAACGTGCAATTTTGTCACTGGGGGAAGCACACTGACTGGGCTTTCAAGAGACATTAACTGTATATCCTCATTTACACAGTTTAGCTGCAATACCAAATATTTTCTACTCTTTAACGCATTGCAACTGAAATCCCAAACATTTTCTGAACAAGATCTTTTTCACCTGAGGGCGACGTAGGAACTTTCCCAGCAGGAGGATGAGAGGGACCCAGGGCAGAACAAAGCAAAGCCAGTCCTCTGGAAGGAAGGTTTCTGACAGCAGGGAAAGCGAGGCTTTAAGGCTGCCAGGGCTCTCAGAGATGCTCACCTGAGCCTCCGGAGGGCCTCCTTCATCTCTAATCAGCAGCAGGTAGCTTTGTCCATCAACTACTATCTCCTTCTTGAATCTCCCACCTGTCACACAAAGCAGCTCGTTAGAGAACAGCAAAGGCACAACACACTCCACAGAAAAAGGCTTCGCTTGTGGAAAAAGGGGCTCCTTAAGGCCCTTTGCAATTAAACCAGGTACTGCAATGTCAGCTGAGTTTATGAGCACACACATAGGAATCACTTAGGGAAGGTAAGGCATCTACTTGCCTTGTTTATATATACATACATATGTATTTTATATATATATCTATGTAAGTAATAAGGATAATGTGGAGAAAAGCCAACGACTACTTTACAAACAATAACTCCCATGTCAGGTGTCCCCTGGTTTCCACAGGTATGGTTGGAACACCACATGTATCACCTTTGTTTTATATAATAGTGAGCAAAGTGTCTCTAAGAAAGGTAAACATGGGACAGTTGTATACAAACAGTGTTGCCTATTACAACCAAAATCAGTTTCCTGTGTGGATCAGCATTTCCTCAAGGGAAGCCCAGTTCTCAGAGCACACGTGGGATGTTATGGAAATGAGAGCTCTATATTCAAACACCACAGTTAGGGGAAAATACCAGACACATGTTAGACAAAAACAGCTACAATGGTGGTACCTCTGTAGAGATGTGCTAAACTAACGGAGAACATCGTGCTGCTGACTCAGGATGGATCCCAGACCTGCTCTGGACAGCCAGATAAAGAGTGGAGTTGTAGCCTTCCAGCACATCCCACCCCCCTGACCCTGCTGTTCCAGGGAGATGCAGAACATGAGGTGCTTTGGACACTAAAGAGGCACTGACCCCAAAGCCCAAACACCTGCTCTCCACTCCCCTCCCTCTCCCTGGCTCAGGGGGACTCCAGCCTGACCCCAGGGCAGGCTTGGATTGCCTCCTTGGGGGCTAAAAGCCTATTTTGGGCACTCTGCTGTCTCCCTTCACAATGACAAATCCCATTTAGAGCTGCTGGTGTGACCAAGCCTAAGCCAGGATTAGCAAACGTGGCCTAAGTACTTGGGAGGCATTTCAGCTCCTCTCCTGGAAGCAAACCCACTCTTATCTCCCCACCTAAGCCCCAAAGGACTCCTGCTTTGCAAGACCCAACCTCACAGCTGAGCCGACCACGCCAAGATAAAACACTTCTGCCAGCACACCCTAAACTTCTTCCTTCATCCCTAATTTTTTTAACTGGAATTATTTCTAATTTGAACCCTAATTCCCCGCCACACACTTTAAAACTTCTCAGTCACACTATGAAAACACCACCTTTAAACACGTGGTAGGTAAGTCAGCCAAAACAGGGTAATGCTGAGCCTCAAAACACAACAATTTGCACAAAAATTGCTGCCTTAGGGGAACACCACACTGGCTTAAACCCACCATTCCCCAGCCCAACCTCGACAGCAGCTCTCAAACCAAGATCACTTCACAGTTCAGCTCTGTGCAGTATTTAAGCATGTTTAAACACACTTTGTGTTTAATAAAAGATGTAAGATGGGGGTGGTGGCTGTGGTTTTCTGCTGGTTTGGGGGTTTTTTTTGTCGTTGTTTGTGGGTTTGGGGTTTTTTAAAACCCTTTTCTTTATAAATCTACCCTATCATTATTACTCTATTAGCTGTACTAAACGTGCAACAGTCAGGACTATCACATTTCTGGTTGTTTAATGGCACAGAAGGAGCAGGAGAGCTACATATAGATTTTCATTTCACTCACAAACTGGATTTCAATTTTGCCTTCACAGATCCAGTGGCAGATAAATATATATAATTAGTGAACTTGAAAAGAACAATCAGCCAAAAAGCTTGTAAAGGAAAACGGGTCTCGGCTCTCAGGAAGTGGATTCCTATTAATCAGATCATTATTTCTATATGTTGTCAATTAATTGCACGTGCTTCACACTGAAGTGTTAAACAAGATGAATTACTTAATATAGAGCCCTCCAGGGAGGCTCTTGAAAGCTGTAAGTAACAATGGCAGTGCAGTATAGACGTGATTGGAGAGTGAAAGTTCTGCCTAATTGCCATTTCCTATTTCCTTTTTTTAAACACTGAAAGTTCACCCAGTTAATTATGAAACACCACGAACTGCAAGTGTTTCAGAGCCAACTTATTATTCCCCTGGTCAACAGGACACCTTGAAAGTCTCACTGTGTCTTCAAGAGAAGGTGCAGACAAGGTGAAATAAAACACTTAGGCAGAGAATTGTAAAATAAAAATATTCAGGTGCACATGCCCTGATCAAATGTGAGCACTAAGATTTTTTCTTCTTGGTCACTACTGATTTGGGTGGTGAGAGCAACTTGGAGAAGGGTACTATGCCTAAAAAATACAGCCTGAAGTTATCCAACAGATCTTTTCCTACAGGAATCCACACTAAATGACCAGGCTCGTGGACCTGCTCTTGCCTTCCCCAAAAGCACTGGGTGTGGAGCTCAGCACAACCCTAACATATTGTTATTTCCAGTATTAAATTCATATCCTGACAGGCTGTCCCACTTCACCAGGACTGTCACACAGTCAGTTCCAATCTACTCAAGTGGCTCCTTCATCCTTAAAAGCTGGATATGCTCGTTAGCTGGAACAGTCACATCCTCACACATCCTCCATTTCTGTTTGGGTTCAGGCATTTCATGATAAATAGTTTGAATTTAATACCCCCCAACTAAACTCTTTAAAAGAATGACCTGCATTTCCATTCTGTGCTAAATATTTCAAATCAAATCCGAAGATCCAGAAATGGAACAGCAAACTCATGCTCATCCCTCAGACAGGAATCATTTTATGCAAATCTCAGCTCACAGCAGGATGCATCCCTAACAACTTCTGTGTCTGCAGCATTATGGAGCCCTTATCATGAGCACACCACAAAACTGGGAGCTGCACAGGACAGAGATTGAGAGAACCTCTCTCAATATCAAGAATTTACACAAACAAAGGCATAAAAACAGTGAAGAATATACAGAGCAAGGCTGTACCCTGCAGATATCTGTGACTGTAGGATTAAGACAAACAATAAACTGATTCTGCCTTTGACTTGAGCCTTGATTGAGACCCATCACTGGTTTGGGGAAACCAAAGCAGGGCCAGGGCAGTGATTTTGGGATGGTTCAGTTTGGACAGCACCAGGGTCATTATTTTTAAAAACTTACATCTCTGCAGGTTGTAAAGCACCAGAGGGAAAGAGGAATTAGAGAGATCAGCCAGTTCAAATATTGAATTACAGCAGCCTGTAAATACATCAGGATGTCTCCCATGGCTACAAGACACTCCTGTGTTTTCCTAAACACCCGTGGATGTGGTGGAGCCACGAATTCCTGCCTAAACCACCGACACTGAGAACAAAGAAATGACCTTCTCAGTTTGAAGGAGGAGCTCCAAACCCACAGCACTGTTCCCACAGGATGCACTCGCTCTGCTCCAGTCCCAACACAGCTTTTTAATGGGGGAATTTCCCAGCTCCCAGATGTACCTGGGAGCTCACAGGGAGACAGGCAGCCTGCAGCACAGCTCCTGCCAGGGCACCACAGGCACAGGAAAGCACGTTATTCCCACTTTTCCAGGGCTAGAGCATCATCTTTTCACCCTAATGTGTACCAAATCTTGCAGCAGGTGGCAAACATCACTCCTGTGCCCAAAGCCACCGGCACAGAGAGTGGGACTTGTGAGAACACCACAAACCACCCGCTCTCTCAGGTGCATCTGCCCAGGTTCCTGCTACAAAACACCCCACATAAATATACTGCTTTTACCAATATAAATTCTGTGCATCAGCAATTTACAGCCCTGCCTAAAGCCCCCAGCACAAATCAGAGCACGGGGCTGGGGGGATCAACAAAAGCCTCCTAATCTCATTTTCATGCACGACGCTCTCTAGGTTAGCGCTCAGAACCAGCACCGGCGCAAAAACTGTCCGGGAGGAACTGATATTAACTGTAAACACAGCACACATTTGCAATCAAAGGTGCTGCACATCACAAAAGCTGGCTGTTACATGGGGAATTCCAGGGCTGAAGGCTTTAATCCAGCCCTGACAGCCCGGCTGGGAGCTGGGCCACTGCGTAATTGCTCAGCGGAGCAGCCGCTGATTTCCATCCCGTGCCCCCAGGCCCCACTGCACTCACCAGGCTCTTCAGACAAGCACATTGCCAGGGGGATGAAGCTGTTTGGCCATATGAGAAGGATAAATTCGGGGGGCTGGCCACAAACAAACCCAAGGCAGCAGCTGAACGCCTGCTCTGGCAGGGCGAGACAGGAGGTGGGACTGCAGCAGCTCTGCAAGCCTGGATTTCATATTCCCAGTGACACGTGCACTCTGACAGCAGCAGCCAGTTGTCTTACACATGCACACCCTCTGCCTTTTCCTTCCTCAGAAGGTGGGAAAGAGTGCCAAGAATCCGGCTCCTCGTCAGGGAAACACCTTAAGAAAATCTCCATTCACACACGTTGCCCTTCTGGTTTGCTACTCCCAGATTTTTATTCAAATAAACCACTTTAAAAATGTTTTCCTCAGCATTTCCCCAGAAAGCACATTACTACAAGAAGGATTCAAACCCTACAAGAAGGATTAAAACTAAATTTACATGTGGTTGAGCTGGGTCAGGTGTTTAACCACAGAACCACCATTCTCACATGACCTGCAAAGCAGATCCCTGCACCAGGTTCCCAAGAGGAAAAACAACCCAAAAAACCAGCAAAAGCAACTTAGATCAAGCCCTTCAAACCCCACCACCTGCTTCTCCCAGGATATAGTTTGGGAGATACATGGATAGGTGTCCTGGAAGGATGAGGCCATACCCAATTAAAGCAAGGCACCCCCACAGGCACCACGTGTGATGCAATATTACATCTTACAGATAACCTTCTCTTCACATAAAAACTGGCAAGGAAGCCCTGACAGGTGACCTTGCAATTCCATGGAAAGGGGGCTTACTGCTGGAATTTCAGAAGCAGCTGCAATGACATTTCCCAACTTAATTCTGAGATATGATCACTGATGTATTTGCAGTGCCAGCCCCCCTCCCCGAGGGTCCCCAAAACCTGGTGGTGACTTCAAAGGAGATCAACTCAATTTTAAGCTTTTAAGGATTCAGGAAAACAGTTTACACTTTAAATAAATAAATAAATAAAATTAGCTACTCAAGTTGCACAGAATCACAGAATGTTCAGGGCTGGAAAGGACCCACAAGGATCATCAAGTCCAACTTCTGGCCCTGCACAGAATCAGAGGCCAAATTTAATGCCATTCAACAGGGTTTAGATGGAAAATGGAGAGGTGGGAGGTTGCATGCTGAGGACAAATAGAGGCAGTTCTGCTGAATGCTGTTTTTCAGAGGTCTGTGGTCTCAATTCCAAGCAGCAGAGGATGTAACTGGTGGAGCAGTGCAGCCCTGACCCACATGACTGGCACTGCAACTGCAGGAAACAAGGGACAGAGTGACATCCTGCTGCCACCCACTCTTGGCTCAACACCAGCCAGTGGGCAGGACATACACAGCAGTGCCTCCCATCAACCTTAAACAGCTGCAAGCACCTAAGGAAACAGAAAACCCCAAAATCCCCATGGTGTTTCACAGGCCAGTACGGAGAGAGCATTTATGGCTGCCAACCCCGTGTTATCACACACAAACGCAGCTAAGAGACATTTGGGTGCAGGGAGGGGATAAATCCCCAGCAGAGTCTCTCTCTGACAGAAGAACTTGGCAAAAGGAGAAGCCAAAAGTAGAGTAAACATCATCCTCTGGCCATCCAAGGCCAGGCTGGATGGGGCTTGGAGCAACCTGGGCTAGTGGAAGGTGTCCCTGCCTGGATGGGCTGTGAGGTCCCTTCCAACCCATTCTGTGACTCCATGGTAAACAGGCCAAGATTAGATCCAGTGTTTCATCTTGAACAGAGAGAGAGGAAGCAACCAATTAACCCCCAAGATAAATGAGAACACACCAGAACCAGCCTGGGAGCAATTACGTTTCCTTCACTCCATGGAGACGGGAGCAGAGCAGCCCGTGTTCTGCTCTCACTACAAAGCTTCCTGCAGCCAGTGCAGACTGTGCTAAGCCAATTAGAATAAAACCACTGTCCTGTGAGTGCAGACATAAAGGTAAAACCACACTGCCCTCATCAAGTGACTCCTCTGAAAAAAGGAGGATGATACCAAAGCGAGTTTCTGCAGGAGCTTCAGCCCTCACGCACGCAGCTCATTAATAGCCTGGAAGATGGAAGTAGCACAGGATACTTAATTTCTAGATAATGAAGCAGGAGGGACTGCAATTATCTTAGAAAATTGGATTGTACTTCAACGTGACCATAACGAGTTGGAAAAACAGAGGGGGGAAAACAAAAGCAGCATCACAGAGGAATCAACTCCCTGCAGAAAGATGGGGCAGGATGGAAAAACCCTCTGGGAATTCCTTGTCCTAGCCCGTGTCACCATCCCAACCTCAGCCTGTACAGTCTGGGTAGGGCACCACCTGCAAGATAAGGACCACAAAGGTCTGCCTAGAAAATACCCAGTGAGAAAAATAAGTGTATTTTACTGCCAGCAGGTGCAGTGTGCTGCTTACACATCACACCCACGAACTGTATGCACACTACAAGTCTAATTTTAAAAGATTATTTTTATCAAGCCAGCTGGAGACAAACAGAAGCCAGAGTAGGCTTCTCTGGGCAGGATGTGACACCACCTTAGCACACTCCTACCTGTTTCCATCACCAGCCCTTTCAAGTTTTAAAAGCTGACACCCCAAACCACCACTTTCCAAACAGAGCTCCTCACAGAGTCAGCCCCATGCTCCTTTTTGCTGCAGTTCTTTAAAAGGTGCCTGATCACACATTTCATCTTCCAGGCAAACCCACCCTACACCTTTTCAATCTTAACACATAATTCAGCTGCTCAAAGTTTCTGTTTGACTTCACAACCTTCCAACATCCTTTCAAAGATTTTAACCTAATTACTAACAAACCCTAAACAATAATGTACCTAACAATAAATAATTAAGATAAGCCAAAAACTCAACTCCTAAAAACTTAACTCCTTTCAAGCCCTTTTTTACCTCTCTTTTTTTAAATATCCCTTTGCTTTTTATACACAGTTTATAGCCAGCTTCTGTAATACTGTCCTTTCATTACAGTTTTACATCACAAATAGGAACCCTGAAGTTAGAACTGGACTTGGCTGTGGTTATACTATAATCTGTCCTCCCTAAAATGGGTACTAACACAGTGACATCCTGTGCAAATCAACGAGACTGCTGAGAATTCATCACACTGTGAAGAAAATGAGCTCCCTCCCATGCCCTGCCTTCTGATACGACTTCCCAAAACAACAACAGATTTAAAGGAAGGTGGAAAAAAAGGACAATAGGAAATCAAATACATGCTGAACAAGAAACATGTTCAAAGAACACGTTAAGATTTGGCTTTGGGATGGAGAGTGAAATAATGGGCTACATTCAGAAATACACCCAGGAGCAATATTTGACAAATAAAGTGGGAGGCAGGTCCTTCTTCCAGCAGCAGCCACTCCAAACTGGCTGCTGACTCAGCAGCAGAAAGCAGGGAGCAGTGGAGAGCTGGAATCTTGGAATCACAGACTCAGTAAGACTGGAAAAGCCCTCTAAGATCAAGTCCAACAACTGACCCAGCACTGCCAAAGCCACCACTAAAACCATGTCCCCAAGAGCCACATCCACGTTTTTGGAACCCTTCCAGGGATGGTGACTCCACCCCTGCCCTGGGCAGCCTGTTCCAATGCTTGACAACACTTCTGATGAAGAAATTTCCCCTGATATCCAATTTAACCTTTCCTGGCACAGGTTGAGGACATTTCCCCTGTCCTATATAGCTCGTTACTTGGGAGAAGCCACTTGTATTGCTATTAAGAGCAGCTATAAATCTGCATTACACTTTTAACCCGGGACACAACATTCCAAGGAGCCTTTTAGGAGAAAGGCACAAATCCTACAGACATTGTTCACCCAAACTTTGGAGTATTCAAGGTGCAACATGTTAAAGACATCACCTGAAAGTGCTCAAAAAAGGGAAGCCCCTTGTAGGAAACTGCTTCTTCAGCACCTTCTCTCCAGGAAAAGAGCAAATTCTTGAGTTCTTCCTTTAATTACCACAGTTCCTTATTTGTGTGACACTTGAAACAGTCGACGGCTGGAACAGAGAGGTTTTCAAAGGATTCTCCAACCCACACAGGCAGTCCCAGGAGGAGGAGGAGGAGAGGGAAGGGCTCCAGAGGGGAGGGGGCAGAATACATAAACATTTTGTGTCTTTTATGCTAAGCCTGAAAGGCTCCAAAAGCCCAGGAGAGCCCACTGCAGCAGCACTTTGAAGGGATCAAAAAGAGACAAGTGTTGTTTTATATCTGGGAGTCAGCATGAAATGCCAAATAAAAATAATCAGCCAATATTCTGTTTCAAAAGAATGGAAGGCAAAGAACTGGAAATAGGTGATTTTGAAACACGTGTCTCAAGTCACCCCTGTCCCCTGCACACATGTGGGTTTACACACAGTAAAACTACTCAGGTACCTTCAGCTGCCTCGAAGTGCTGCAGGAGCTTGTGAAACATTGAAAGGATCTGTAGACAAAAAGCTTTGCAAACACTGAAATCGACGTGCAAAATTTCAGCTTCCCTGCGTTCTGTAGCTCAAGAACCTCAAAATGTGACTTTAAGGTTAATGTGGCTTTTTTGAACTCATTTGCACTTGGCATTCGTGGCAAAACCTCCCTGTACAAGCATATAAACAGGCATGATGGGAGTATAGAAAGGTGCATGATGGCCATTTTCTGGGATCCCAAAAAATCATGAATGAAAAAGCAAGGCTGTTTTCAAGAAAAGCACCTAAATACATCCTCAGGGGACACATTTCCCTGCTCTTCATTTGCATTTCAGCCAGCTGCTTGCTGAGAACAGAGAGCACAGATTAGTCTGGGGCACATCCTCTCTTTATTCAGGAGAGATCAAATTGGGCTGTTTACTAAATATGGCCTTCCTACTTATTTGAAAAAATATTAACTAGATAAAAATAGCCAGTGGCTTCTGTAAAGAGACTGGCAACCTTAGGAACCCAATTGTTCCCAGCAGGAAGGATTACATGAATCACAGGGAGAAGGGAACGAGAGTCAGAGCTACAGAGGGGAAAACTGTGCAGTTCAACCCAAAACACCAAACTGTGAGCCCTGAGGGATTCCAGAATCCCAAAGGGTTTGGCTTGGAAGGGACCTTAAAGCCCATCCAGTGCCACCCCCAGCCATGGGCAGGGACAGCTTCCACTAGCCCAGGTTGCTCCAAGCCCTGTCCAAACCTGGCCTGGTCTTTTTTTAAACATCTATTTTTTTCCCTGAAGCAGCTCCATTCTGGGATTCACCCCAGCAAGGGAAGCATCAAACCTGACTGAAGCCACCTGGAAGGTCATCCCAGTTAATGCATTGTGCTTGAACTTTCTGCACAGATATTGTGTAAGAGTCTGTAACCAGACAAAATCTCTTAAGAGGATGGGAAGGAAAGCAGCTGAAATTTTAAAGCAGTCTGCCTCAATCCTCCTTGCATAATTACCCTCTGCTGGGGAAGAATGGGACAGAAATAGTTACTAGAGACAATAAACTGAAAAACATGGACATCCAGCCCCCAAGATGTAATTTCTACACAGAATCAGAATCCTTTAGGTTGGAAAAGACCTTTAAGATCATTAATACATGTTTTTGTTACAGGCTGGGAACTTATTTTCGTGATACTTCCATCATATTCTTCAAAGGGAAGGCTGAAAGTGACACTTGGTTTAGCATTTTAATAACAACCATGACCATTCCTGCTATTTTATGACCATTTCATGACCATTCCTGCTATTCAAGTGATACACTGTTCATTGTGCTACTGAAAAAAGTTATTTAGTGAAAGCTCCAATAGTATAAAATTATTTTTAGGTCAAATTTGGAGAGAAAGTAAATGCTCACAGCTTTCTGGAGAACACCATTAAAGGTTTTATTCTGTACCTCTTACTGGGGAAAACTCCACTTTTATTACAAGTTCCTCCACACACAGGAGATGAAACCTCCACTGACTGAAACAGCTACTTGCTCCCTCGAGTCAGGATGCTGGATGGGTTTTATGCCTTTGGAAACACAGAATCTATTTACTCCACATGAAAAATAAATAAATAAATAAAATCTTAAACATACCCCAAAGTACATGGAGGAAAAAAAAAAACACCTCCTTTTTCTTCATCCCAGCTGAGACACCTTGGACAATTTATCTTCCTTTTTTTTTTTTATTATACTCAGTGGAAAAAAAGGTACTGAAATAATCGTGATATGGCTTAAGATATTCACAGACACAGCAGAGGTGTGGAAAGGCCTTTAAGTCACGTTTCACACCTCGGCGGCTTTTTGGAAACAAAGCCCGAACAGTAACAGGATCTCCTGACACTCCCTGTCAACTTCAGCTCACCTTGGCCTGCAGAGAACTGGGCCTCAAATTCCACATCCTCAACAACTCCTCCCCTGTTTCACTTTGTTCCTACAGGCAGAATTCCATTTTAGCTGGGGGAAAAGAAAGATTCCAGGCTGCACACACCTTACCTGCTGTTTCAGCATGTCACACACACAGCAGCAGGAGTTTTTGTCTTCCAATCACTTGGAAGGTACTTAGAAGATAAAAAGGTCACTAGGATTCCCTATTTCCCATCACTTCCTTGTTGTATCATTACAGAAAAAAAAATTGGGAAGTCCCAGACTCCTGAGATTCCCTCTCACTGCAGGGTAACACATCACTCCTTTCCTTACATCCAAATCCCTCTGATTTTAAATGTGTCACACAGGAGCACAGCTCTGTGCATGCTAAATATGCAGAGGAAGAGTCTGAAAGCAAATCACCACTACAGGTATTTACTAAGGATGGTTTATATGGGTTCAATCTCCTTCAGTATTAACTTGATTAGAAATCTTCACCTTATCCCTCACACAAGGCAAATGAAAGCTCTTAATTATTCCAGTTTTCCTCCTGTTAATGAAACGCAGCAGTGTCATTAGTGAGGCTTGTCAGCTACACTTGTGTGCAAAGAAATGATTTGACACTGCTTTTGTCATCTAATCCTTCCAGGAAAAACAGTCAGAATGTCACTGTAAATAAAAATCCTTCAAGACAAAGAGGACAGATGGCAACACTCCCAAGGAATACCACCTAAAATATTCATCCTTCAGGAGGAGAGGACTGCCAGCCCTGGGAACAGCCAACAGACCAGAGTCTTGCAAGGAGAAAACATCCCAAAATATTTTCTGTTCATGAAGAGATACTCATTTTTGCTGAAGGGTTGCTGTAAATCAGTGGATCTGCCCCTCACATCACCATTTCTCACTGTCAGCATCCAGAAACAGGATCCACATGTAGCTTTGGGGAGAGGCTCCATTATTATTATCAGTCATTATCAATTATCATTATCAGTTCTAGCTACAAAGCAGCAAAAGCGTTTAAGGCAAACTTAGAAACTGAAACCTTCACTGTTGTTGCAATTCCACACAAAAAAGCCTTGTCCATCCCTCCCTTTCCCTCTCCTCCCACTTTAACTACAATTCCAGGCTGTTAAAACGTCAACTGTGGAGCTGAACAGCTTCCTTTGGTAAGAGTTAATTAGGAACAAATGTTATCAGAGATGCATGAAGCTACAAACTACTGCTGAGGAGACAACTACAGCAAGAGACAAAAACAGTGAGATGTACTAAAGACTTGAAATCAAAAGGAAACAACTCAAAATGATACACAAAACAAGGGGAAAATGCTCTAGTACAGAAACCGCCGTCTGTCCCTTCCAAAGGGGAGCTGCCATGGAGACAATGTATAGTTACCTGCATCCATATCTGCAAAGAATGGAACAGCCAGTAAGGAAAAGAAGGAACCAGAAATTCAGTGTCTCAGAGTTGGATTTAAAAGTTCATAAGGAGAAGAGATAAAGAAAAATAATCAAAAAAAGTGTTTATTGTAAGGTACACCCCGATAAGGTGCTGTGCTATGGTATTTTTGGATTAATTTTAAACACTACAATGTAAAAATTCATTTTCTATGCTATGAGAACATTAAAAAAAAAGACTAAATACTTAATATATTAAACAATGAACAAATGATATCTTTAGTTTAAGCTCATGAAGTTGTTTTATTCTCCTCAAACCCCAATTCTGCAGAAATCCTCTACTACAGTGACTGTGGCTTTCAACAGCCCCACTGAAAGCAGCAGCACCCCTGAGAGCAGTCAGCTCCTCTCCACCAGGACTGAGTTTCCCATAAGGACACATCCTGAGGGCCAAAGTATTAAAGGATGCTCAGGAGTTATGGAACAGCTACAGTTACATCATCGTGCGTACTGAGCTCAGTCTGGAGAACTAAAAGGAGAAACCTCCGTGAACTCTGAAATGGCAAATCAGATTCTTTGCTAATTTCGTTTCTGCATGATTAAAAAATGGATAGAGATGCATTCTGTGGGGGCAGAGCAATGGTGAGATGTGCAGTGCACGTACCTTCGGGTGACTCCTCCTGGACGTAGGTGCCCGTCAGGTACCGGTGCACGAGCGCGGACTTGCCACTGGCCAGGTTACCCACGATCCCCTGGACACACAGAGGGAACAAAAACCCACTGCATTAATCCCTGGGAAAGGCAGCATGCTCCATGAGAACCTTGAAATAACTTGAGGAGAAAGCCCACACAAGTGGAACAGTCCCAACTATGCCAAGACAAGGTTTACAGCAGAGCTGACACGAGAACTCGGGCACTCCTTTATTCAGCTGCCCACTGATGCTGAGCGGGGACACCAGGGAACAGAGAGGCTTTAGGGAGGGAGCCTGGCACCTCTTTACTGGGAAACAAACACAGCACTAAGTTTTCATACTGGAAAACACCTCTGGAGGCTACACACTGTGATTCCCACTGACTCACCTCCGAAGCACACGGGATACATGTGGCTGTGGGCAGACACGTCTTGGCATGTGCACCAGCACAGGATGCTTTGGGCTGGAAGAGACTTTAAGTATCACCCAGTGCCACCTTCCACTAGCCCAGGTTGCTCCAAACCCCGTCCAACCTGGCCTTGGATGCTTCCAGGGATCCAGGGGCAGCCACAGCTTCTCTGGGCAACCTGTGCCAGGGCCTCCC
>JAWWLV010000002.1:4887990-4901243 GCA_035041135.1 Platyrinchus mystaceus
GCCAGGCCTTCCTTGGACACCTCCAGGGCTGGGGACTCCAAACCTCCCTGGGCAGCCCCTGCCAATGCCTGACAGCCCTTTCCAGGGAGAAATTCTTCCTGATGTCCAACCTGAGCCTCCTCTGGCACAGCTTGAGGCCATTTCCTTTCCTCCTGCCCCTTGTTTCCTGGGAGCAGACCCCCACCTGGCTCCACCCTGCTCTGGTCATCTGCATGAGCCTCATTACCTGGAGTGGTAAACCCAGTAACTCTGGCAAAACAAGAGTAAACTAATTTAATTTACAGAGTTTAGTCTGAGAGGCAATGGAGATGAATGTCTGCACAGCACTCCACAGAAGTAATCAGTGATACATCCCAAGAAAGTTGCCCATTACTGCCATCAGGCATTTAGCTGTCAATTTTATAGAAACATTAAAATTCTACATTTTTTTTCAGTTTTAAGAGAACAACAAAGACCATGGCTGCTGGCAGCTGGCACACAGTTCAATATTGTGCAAACATTAATCCATCTCATTCTCTAATTCAGCCAGTGACCTTAATACCAGTGCAGATTTTAATCATCTGGCTCTGTGAGTGCAGCTGGCATTCATTTGGCTTGACACAAGACCTACCCAATAAATAATAGTAAAAAACCCTCTTAGACAATGCTTGAAAATGCTTAACCCCAACTGCAATCTATTTATCTGCTGGGTTTTATTTTCATTACAACCTCTGGACAACACTCACAGCAGTTGCAAGGGCTAAATGAGTCCTAGCTGGCTTTTAGTCCATGAAAAAAAGGGACTCTCCACTCTTCTCATGCCAACACGGCACCAAAACCTCCAGCTACCAAATAGGGACCCCCACAGGAGCAGTTCCCATACATTTGCATCTTCCTGCTCCAATTCCATGTGCTCCAAGCCTGTGCCCACTGATGTGTACGAGCATCCTGGGAGTGCCAGGAGCACAGCAGTGACCAGGGCAAGGAGATGACACAGAACTAACAGGAATTATCTCAAGCGAAGCTTCGCAAGGGAAGGCTGGAGGCCTCCAACAGAGATCACTCAGCAGCTTCCCCCTGCTTCCCACAGCTCTGAGCTGCAGAGAATTTGAGATAAGAGCTTAAAACTAACTCCTCTAAAACCTCGGGGGAGAAAACCTCAAAAGAGCAGTTTATCATGTTATTATAATGATACTCTTTTGGTAGTCAACGATTCTGATACCCAGATCTGCTTAGTAAATCCTAAAGAGGGGTTATTCAAACAAACTTATCTCAAAACAAAAGCAACAAGTGAGAACCACTGAAAAAGAAACTATTTTCACACACCCCCCCCAGCCCAAAGACATCCTCCTCCTCTTCTTCCAGAGCACCAAGAGTTCCTCTCACCAAAGAATCACAAAGACTTTGAGGAGAAAACAGTCTGGATGAGGAACAACATTTCCCCTGACGAGTTTTCCTAAATAGTTTAAGGCAAAAATCTTCTCTGACTTGAATTTTATGGAAATTTCTCTTTTTGCCTTTGGGGATCATGGCAGTGGATGCAGAAAAACTTTTTTCATTCAAAGAGCTCAATTCCCTTCTTGCTTCCCCTTGCAAAGCTTTTGGGAACTGTTGCTTGCGAGGAACTCAAGGCAACAATGCCAGAGCAAATGGGCTTTGCAAGTGGAAAAGACCTGATGACCAAAGCTGGTTTACTAAACAGCATGAGGAATAATTCTACTCCAAATCAACCATCACCCACTTCACAGTCCAAGTCAAACTCAGCAACATCAAAAACATGTAGATTTAAAAACCATCTGCTTAAAAATTCTGTAACTTCAGCTTGTTCAAAAGTATATTACACCTGACTGGGGTAGGTAAGGTATTCCTTTCAGGAAATATCATACAAGCAGATCCTGAATATCTGGGTGAATATTTCAAGTTGAAAAGGCAACAAGCTACATTTTTTAAAAACTTCTACTTTCTCTGCAGACCTTGGGCAGGTTATATATGGAAAGTACAAACTCAAGTAACTCGTGCACAGCACCAAACATGCAGAATACCAAAAGTACAAGGGAAACAAGTTCAGAATCACTGATGGTTTGGGTTGAAAGAAACCTTAAAACTCACCTCATTCCACCCCCTGCCACAGGCAGGATCAGCTTCCACCAGCCCAGGTTGCTCCAAGCCCCGTCCAACCTGGCCTTGGACATTCCCAGGGATCCAGGAACAGCCACAGCTTCTCTGGGAAACCTGTGCCAGGGCCTCAGAACCCAGGGGGAGCTTCCAGTAATAAATCTGTTTGCATCTGGTTACACAGGTGAAACTGTTCAACACGCTGAAGGTGAGGTTCCACCTGTGTGCCTGTGATTATCTAATTAAACTTTTTACTTAAGATATAATAGGAGAAATTAAAGGCAAATTAGTTTAAGCTTGGCTTTGTGAAGGTCACCAACGAGCAACAGCTGGAACTGTGCACAGGCATTTTTCTAAGCTGTGGTTTTCTGGAGAAAAGGAGAAGGAAGCAGAGCAGCCAGGCCTGCTAACCCAGGACACGAGCCTGCAATGCTGCTATCAACCTGCAGCCACACTGCTGGTCCCAGCAGGCATTTTCTGGAACACAAGGCTCAAAGCTTCCCTGCACCAAGCAAATTTGGTACTGCCATGTACAGAAAGAACCTCTCAGGCTCATCTTACTGCTGTGTACCAACGGTTACTGATTAACTGAACCCTCCTGCCAGGCTGAGAGCACTGGGGGATACTGTGTGAGTACCTGACCGGTGCTGCTGGAGGAGAGGAACAGTCTGAGAGCACTGGCACAGGACAGGCATAAAGAGCCCTGTGAAGTAATTCTCTGTTGTGGTTACCTTGAACTCTACCCAAGGTCAGACCACAATTTCCGTCAAGATTATTATAAGCCCACATGAATGCCTCTACATCAATAAAACCTTCCAGCCCTCAGTCACCAGGGCTAAATATTTGGCTCTGCTCCTCCTTGTGCCTCCAACTCCAGGCACGCTCCACTCGCAGCAGGAGCCCTGGATCTGTCAGGGGCTGGTTTTTGCTTCCCCCAATAAACCACCTGGGCCCAGCTCCACACCACCCCCTCGGCTGTACCTGTGCCTTCAGGAAAGCTTAATCTTTCTAATTGAGAACTGTATTTTTAGAAAAGCGGTGACTTACAGATCATTTGCCACCTGATAAGCACTTGGTGCTCAAAGGCGACTATAATTGCCAGTTAAATGTTTCATCAGAGATGCCTATTAAAGATGTGAAAGCACAGCCAGGAGAAAGCTCCCATCTCTCAATGAAGCTCCACAACCAGCATTTCTGGTTTAACACGTCCCAGTCAGCGATAACGTGATCCTTCCACATCCTTGCAGAAAGCAGCTCATCAGCTCTTCACTTCCAGCCCACAGTAAGGTTCTTTTTCAAGCTTTTCTTGTATCTGAGGGATTCACAAACCCCAGAATTCCCAATTTGATTCCCACCTTGCACTGGCAATGCTCTGGCTAGTCAAAGATTAGTACACAGCTACACAAGATAAATAATAAAACAACTCAAAGACCATGCCTTCTGGGGTTTTGCTCTTTCTTAAAAATATCAAACTCAGTTTAAGCTCTTTTGCTACAATAAAGTTTTATGATTTATAAGACATTTACACCAGTAGTCACTTACTGCTCCAGCAGGCACATTTGAGACCAACATAACCCATCTTTTGGATTACAGAAGTCTTTCTAAAAAGAGAAGGTCCCAGTGCTGCGCTGCACTGGGCCACCCAGTGACCTATATACAGCAGCCCTGGAGTTCAGCTTCTATTCCATAATTAAGAGAGCTACACTTATCTCACTCAGCTGTCCTGGAATGCACACTCAATAACCCAGAGAGGGATTTTTGGTCCTGGAGGCTCACACAGCCTGATCTGCCCTCAGCAGAGCTGCGCTACCCTGCACTCCAAAATACGCTGTGCCCATACAACCACGGAAACATGGAATGCTCTGGGTTGGAAGGGGCCTGAAAGCACATCCCCTTCCACCCCCTGCCATGGGCAGGGACACCTTCCACTAACCCAGGTTGCACCAAGCTCCATCCAACCTGGCCTTGGACACTTCTAGGGATGGGCCAGCCTGTGCCAGGGCCTCACCATCCTCACATACCCCAGTGCAGCATCTCCCTCCCTCTCCTCACACACCACGGCCCCTTGACCCCACCACCAACCCCCGAGCTGCCCGACCACCCAGGTGACACAGGGATGGGCACCTTTATGGGGGGACCCGTTGATGCTCTCGGAGCTGGACTGCATGTCCACGGCGGCTCTCCTGAGGCTGCTAAAGTAAGCCCTGGACCTGGAGAAGCTGCTGCGGGGGGAGCGGCCGTGCGGGCTGCCGAAGAGCGCGGCGGGGCCGTCCCTGCGGGCGAAGATGCCGCTGAAGAAGCGCAGGAGCCGGTGCTCGGTGCCGGCGGCGGGACCCTCCCGGCCCAGGCGCTCCGAGAGCCGCTGCAGGTCGCTGTTATCCAGGGTCCGGTTCTTGCTCTTGCTGCGCTCCCAGCGCTCCAGCCGGGACAGCGGGTCCGCCTGGCTCAGCACCTCGCCCACGTCCAGCGTGTTGCGCTTCTCGGGGGGCTCCGCGGGCAGCGGGGCGGGCGGGGAGGGCGGCGGCGGCCCGGGCAGGCTGCCGGAGCTGCTGTGCCGCCGCACCCGGGCCGGCTCCCCCGCGCCGCTCCAGTGCCTGAAGCTGAAGCTCCGCCGCAGCAGCCCCGGCTGCCGCCGCGGGCTGTGCCCCGGCTCTCCCGGGGCCTTCTCCCCGGGCCGCCCGTCCTTCTCGCCCTCCTCCTCCTCCTCCTGCTGCTGCTGCTGCTGCCGCCGCTGCTGCCCGGCGGGGGATGCGGCCGCAGCTGCTCCGGGCGCGGCGCTGCCCCGCGGGCCCCCCGGCACGGGCGGCCCCGCTCTCCGCGGCACCTTGAGCCGGCCCAGCTCCAGCTGCCCCGTGCTCAGCGTCCGGAAGGTGCGGAAGCCGCAGGGGCTCGGGACACGGTCGCGCTCCTCGCCGCCCTCCTCCTCCTCCTCCTCGCCCTCCTCCTCCTCCAGCAGCAGCAGCCCGGCCCTGGTGAGGCTGGAGGAGCCCGGCGGGCGGCTCCTCCCGCGCCGGGGCAGCTCGGGGCCGGCGCGGCCGCTCTCCGGCCCCAGCAGCTCCTTCTTCACCATGGTCACGGAGATGCGGTACACGGTCTTCCTCTGCGGGGTGCCCCGCTGCATCCTCTCCGGGGAGGAGGCGGCGGCCGGCGGCTCGCTGCTGTCCAGGAGGTACATGGCTCTGCCCTTCAGGCAGCGGCGGCCACCGCGGGCATCACCGCAGGGATGGATGGGCGGGCGGACGGACGGATGGATGAATGGAGGACCGGATGGATGGATGGAGAGACGCGGGTGGCTGGGAACGCGGAGCCACCAAGCACTGCAACCCGATTAAAAAAATAATAAAATAAATAAATAAAAGACGCTCCGGTGTCACACCCCGCTCTGCGGCGGGGTCAGGCCGGGCTCCGGCTGCGCTCCCCGCCGGCCGGCGCCCCTGGCAGCGCCCTCCCGGGCACGGCTCCCATCCAGCCGCGCATCCTCCGCCCGCGGGTCCCGGCTCGGCGCTCACGGCACGGGAGCTGCAGCCGCCGCCGCCGCCGCCGAGCTCATTGTTTACGGCGCGGCGGCTCGGCTGCGGATCTCTCCTCCCGCTCCTCGCCGCTCCGCCGGGCAAATCCGCTTCCCATGGGCGCCGCTCCCCAGCGGCCCGGGCCGGGCGGGCAGGTCCGCTCGCAGCGGTGCCGGCGGTGCCCGAGCGCCCGGCGCTCGCCCCGGGGCGGCCAGCGCGGCTCGGCTCGGCTCGGCTCGGCGGGGCTCGGCTCGGCTCGGCCGCGCCAGCCGGGACCGCCCAAGCGCCGGACTGGAGTCCCGCCCGCCGGGAGCGGGAGGAGGGCGCGCTCCCGGCACCGGGAAAAGGCGGTCGCGGGAGTCCCTCTGCTGCATCTCACCCTGCCCGGCAGCAGCACCACGAGTCCAAGCCACAGAATCGGGACGGCTGGAGATCATCAACGCCCCCACCGAGGCAGGGGCACCTGGAGCAGGCGGCACAGCAGCGTGTCCAGGTGGGTTTGGGATGTCTCTCTAGAAAGGAGACTCCACGCCCTCCCTGGGCAGCTGTTCCAGGGGCTCTGCCACCTCCACGGAAAGAAGTTCTTCCTCGTGTTGAGGTGGAACTTGTTGTGTTTTAGTTTATGGCCATTGCTCCTCATCCTGTCACTGGGCCACAGAGAAGAGAGTCTGGCACCATCCTCTGACCCCCTCTGACATATTTATCTGCATTAACGAGATCCAGGATTGATCCAGGCCCACAGAAGGGCAAAGCATACAGTGCCCACCAACTCGGACCAAGACCCCACCTGGGGTTTGAGGCTCTGATTCTGGATGCAGGATGAACTGAGGTCGCACTCCCTCCTTAAAAACAGAGCCAAAATCACCCAGAATTGATTCATATTTTTTTTGTCTGTGACCATCCTTAACAAATGTTTTCACCATAAACACCTTGCACAACTAAAAAGCCACATTAGTACATGGTTACTCATGCAGAAACCAACCTGCTGTACCCTTCCCAAACAGTGGTTTCATCACAACCTGGCTCTTGTACACAGCAGGAAGAGGGTGTGACACACACCCCTTTCACACCCAGCTTGCCAGTTCTCTACAGCCCAGTTCCAGGGATGCTGAGGTACTGAACAACCTAAAAATGTCCACCAAAATAAAGTCATTTGAAAGCCAGGATGACAGAAGTCAACAACATTAGGAATAAGGTTTGTAGTTTCCATGCATAAGATCCTTTTAAAAGTCAAGCTTCAAAAACTCCCTCCAGCTGCCTCACACACCCCTTCCAAGCCTACAGTCAAACAACCCTTTACCAGTGCCAGTAAGGCCCAAAAGCAATAAAGGGGTAAAAAGGAAGGAAAGCACTGCCAAGGCCACCCGTGTCCCCAAGTGCCACATCTACATGTTTGAAATGCCACCCAGGGCTGGTGACTCCAGCGCTGCCCTGGGCAGCTGTGCCAGGGACTGACCTGCCCTTCAGAGGAGAACACACGAGTTGGCTGATGACACTGGATTCCCACAACACACACCACAGTTCGATTACCAGTTGGAACACCGGGAATTCCCGATTTAACTCATTCCTCCAGATGACAGACGCTGTTGTCTTTAACGCTGACTAATTAACATTGATTATTCATCATTACTCTATTCATCATGGAATAGATTTGTACATGTATCTCCAGCAGATACCTGACCAAGGCCAGCTCTGGAGATAAAGTCTTAAAAACACAGACCTTGGAACAACCTGGGCTAGTGGAAGGTGTCCCTGCCCATGGCAGGGGGATGGAACGACATGATCTTTAATGTCCCTTCCAACACAAATCAGTCTGGGATTCTACAAGGTCTCACTTGACCAGCCTGAAAACAGCTTCCAGCTCTTTCTAAATGCTCGTTTGCTATCACAGAATGTTAGCAGATTTCTCCATTCCTCTCGCATCCAAAAGGCCGTTCCCAACAGGTATTTCCAAAGGGGAGGCGGGGGGGAAAGGGAGGGCAGGAGGGAAGATCTGCTATTAAAAAAGGGGTCTAATGAGGAAAACAGGACTAACAATTTTTTCCCAAGAGCCAAATCCGCAAAGCCAGCAGCCCTCAGCCCCCACAGGCAGCGCGGTGCGCGGGCTGGCAGGGCTCGCCCATCGCATCCCGCATCCCGATCCAGGCCGCGCTTTCCAGCGCGCCGCGCGGGGAGCGCAGGCTCCTCACCCGGAGCGGGATCAACCATTTTTCATCCTCCCGGGATGACAGACCCCTCCAGAGGAGCCACTTTTAAGCGCGGACAAATCGCCGGCACATTCCTCCAGCCCTCTCCGGAGCATCCCACCCCTTCGCCCGCATCCCGCCCCGCTGGGAGCGCGGACAGCCCAGCGCCGCCTCCAGATGCTGCAGCCGCTCTCCTGCGGGGAGCAAGGCGTGCTCTGCTGCTACCCAGCACAGCTTACCACCCTGCAACTTCTTCCAGGGCTTCTTGGGAATGGGACTGGTTGTAACGCAGGCGGTCCGTGCTCCTGGTCCAAGGACCGTCATCCCCTGGTGGTCCAAAGGCCATCCCTCTTCACTCCTGGACAGAGGAGCTACACCAGCTTTAAGGAACCTGCCGTTAGTTGTTCATAAAACCCCAGGTTATCCCCGAGCGGGGACAGAATTCGCATGGTGAGGGCTGTGGTGTTCAGTGTCCCATCAGGGCTCCAGGATGCCCGTGGAACACCGGAGCTCCCGGGGCTGCGCCCACCCCGGCCGGGCAGGGATCCAAGGATCCAGCAGCTCGCTCCTGCCCGGCCGCTCCTCCCGTCCTGCAATTAGCACAGATCCGCTCCCAGAACAGGAGAAGTCCCTCAGGCCCTGGGACAAGAGCAGCCAGAAGCCACGGCAGCCAACCCAAACAAGTTCCTTTGGCTCCGAGCCCGCGCCGTGTGTCCTGAAGGGCCCTCGGCAGCGGCTCCCGCTCACCTTTCCCTCCGCAGGCACTGGAAGCGGAGCAGGACACATGAGCACAATAAATACGGGGCCCTGAAAGGCTCTGACACGGTTTATACCCTCCATTCACCCCACCCACCTCCAAAACTGCTCACTGCTGTATGACCAGGTGCATGAAATGCCCCCAAAGTATTTTCCTTGACAAAGTCTTACTGTCCCTCCGAGACAGTCACACTGGGAAGTGGAACCATGGAAATCCTCCATCCACCCGGCCATTAAGGGGGCAGATTTGCCACTTTTTATTCCACTGCCGAGGTCAAGCCTATTTACACTACTTGGAAGACCTTCATCAGCAACAAACCGGACCCCAGTGCATCTCTAGAGGCCACGTAAAGCCAATTCAACACGTGGAATAAAATATTTCGATTTTTGGAATGTAGCATTTTGATTTTTCGCTCAGGGAGCTCAACACTTGCCAGCAAACTGGCACAACCCAGCCCGATGCCTTAAAATGCACAGACATTTCCCACAGGAAAAACTCTCTACTAAAATTCAGTCTCACAGTTCTCAGCAATGAACCCCATCATTTAATCCGCACGGTCAAACACGGGTGTCTCAAATACATCTTTAAAATGCTTCAAGCAAAACTTGTATGAACAGAGTAAGTGCAGAGGGAGCCCAGTGAGTGCAACATTCACTGATGCCCATTATGAGTGATGTTCTTGAGTTTCAGATCACTGCTGACACATCCCCAGCAGACAGCACTGCCTGCTCAACATGAACAACTGCAGAAATGGCCATGCTGGCAGGAGAAACATTCCTGCCCTCCAACAACTCTAAAGCAAGGTCACTGTGAGCTGCTGATATTACTGGTGCTGATTCAATAAAGCAAAGACTATTTCTGTCATTCCAAGAGATGGAAAATAGGCTTTGCATTTTCTCTTTTCCCAAGAACTCTTTGCAAAAAGACTCTTCAGTGATTCTTTAATTCCTGTTCCTTAATTCCTTAGCAGAGTTTCACGTTCCACCAGCAGATCCAACACAGTCCCTATTCAAATATAAAAGCCCAGACAAGGAGGACTTGATAATCTTGAAGGCCTTTTCCAACCTTAAAAATTCTATGAAATGCCTCATATACATCAGTAGCATCTCAGCATTAAAATTTCCATCCCGAGACAGCCTAGACAGGTTTGCCTAAACCTTTAGGGGCACACAATTCCTGTTTGGGTATTTTTACTGGACAACTAGTCATTCAAATCTTCACTGCCCTCGTTATCTTTTTTTATTTTTTTTTCCCCCTGTAAGAAAAGCAGACCTAAAAGTCACTGTTCTGCACACTGCAGGTTGAATTCCAGACACACAGTATCACTCCAAGCAGTTGTATCTTTGACAGAATGATTGTGCAAGACAAAATTAGGTCACCTGAGCAGTTCTTGCAGCACTTTGGACGTGATTTCACTTCTCCCCACCGGAGAGACTGTGCTCCATCCGCTGTTTGTCAGCACGGATCAGTGTTCAACCAGCAAACAAGGGAAGGCATCTGGACCAGAACAACATTGTGCTGGAGGGGACCAGCAACACAGAGCCCAAACTCCAGGGCTCTCTCAAGCCACGGGGTTTGCATTAAGCCACTGATCTGTGTTCTTCTGTCACTCTGCACTTGTCCATTACACAGGCCCGAATTCACTGTAGGCAATTCTTTGCTAAGACATCTCACAACAAAGCACAGAATAGGGGCTACCAGCAAGAAGTCAGCATTTGCCATCAATAATGATCTTACTGTCAGCACAAGGAAATGGCATTCCTGTCCTAAGAACACTGGATGCTGAGCAGGAAAGGGAATAAGGGCGATGGGATGTGTAGTAAACACACAACTCAATCGTTTGTTTTTCTTTCACCAGCAGAGATACAAAATACTTACACGTCTGTATTCAGGGGGAAATGAGGTCACAGCCAGGTCAGTCAAAGCCCCTAACACTGAAATAATCACCACAGAACCATAGCATGGGTTGGGTTGGAGGGGACCCTAAAGATTTTGCCTCCAAAGGTTGGCACTGCTGCTCCAGGAAGGCCACATGCCTTAGTGCCAGGGATATTACACCACACGGACAGCACAGTTCACAATACTTCCCATTTCTAAGCACAGATTACAGTCCTCCCTTTCACATCAGTTATGTCCTTCATAGCCTATAAAGCTCTCACTTCATGAGAATACATTATTTTATAATCTAAATACAAGAATGAAATACCTTTAGACTCATATCCATTCATTAGAGACGAGTGAAAGGCAAATGGTAAAATCAGAGTTCAATCAATTATGATTTTTTTTGTACCCTAATACATGCCTGAGACACTATTTCTAAAAAATTCTCTTATTGGACAACTTCAAGCAAATTCCAAATTGCATATAATTAACATATTTCTGATGCCCAAGCACAGCAGATTTCATCACTGCCATTCCCTTTAAAGAACAGAACAAACCCCATTTTTTTAAAGGGAAAGAGCACAGAAAGTCTTGAGTTTTTCTGCATGACTGAGATCATCCTTTTGATTTCTGCCCCCAAGCTGATGAAGCCGTTAAAATTAATAAAATATGTGCTCCTAAGCTTAAAAACAAAACAACACACCTGACTGCAGCTGGATTTCTACTCAGTTACCAGACCTGTCCTAAGTTTTCTTCTCACTAAACAAAGAGGCATCCAGAGAATTAAGTCTGGGAGATTCATCTTCCCATTTTAAGTAAAGGGGACTAAGTCTGTATACAATGTCGCTCCAGAATCTCATTTTAAATACTATATTATCTATTAGTAAGTGTGGGTAACATAAAGCCATGTTTGTCTTGATAACAAACAGTATGAGTTTCAAGAAATCGTCATTTTAGATATTATTCCTTTTTTTCTAGAAGCTAAATGCTTTCTAACTCAGGCTATCACGCATTTCCCTTGGTCCCCTTCTCGTGCACAGTAAAATACTCTTGACAGGCAGCAGAAATACACAGTTCCAGTCCCCTCAGCCTCAGGATTTTGCTCATCACCTACAGTATTTCAGCACCTCCCAAGCAGGAAGATTCCCAGACCCCTGTCAGCTCTCCCAGTGTTCCCCATTTAGGCAGATGGTTTTTCACCTCAAACCACTTACACAGTGGAAGAGACTGCACTGCAGTGAGGCAAACAGCACATCAGAGCTCAAAAAACCCCCCCAATTTCAGCTAAACTTCCAGCTCATAAATACTGGAAGGGTGTGAGTTGGTCATTAACAAAACCTGGGTGAGTATTTACAGACAGGTACAACCTGCACCAAGCCTGGGCAGACTGGAGTGCCCAAGGATTCAGAGGTTTATGTCTTTATGAAAATGGACTACTGTAAAAGCAAGAACCTCAGCCCACCAGTGTAAGGAAGAGGGATGTGCCATGACATCTGATACTGCCACAGCCATTGTTAACTGAGCAGTGCTGCAGTGCTGACCAGTGACAGACACTCCATCAGGGAACGCAGCGCTGCTGGGCAGGATTAGGTGTCATGACATGTATCATAGCTTTGACTCTTGGGTTTTTACCTGTAGGCAAGGAAATGAAGGAAGGAAGGAAGGGGGACAGAAAGGGGAAGGTGGTCTGCTCTCATCTACAGGTGGATTACAGATGGACTGCCAGCTCTGGTGTTTGTACTGTGCTGGGCACAGCACTCCACAGTCCCACACTGAACCCACCCCAGGGAGGAGAAGCCTGTGGTACAGATTTCCACTCCCTTTCACAGGTTCAGAAAGGGAGAGCTCCTTTTGCTCAAATATAAGAAGAGAAGGCTTCAGGGAGACCTGAGAGCCCCTTCCAGTGTCTAAAGGGGCTCAAGGAAAGCTGGAGAGGAACCATGGGCAAGGGCCTGGAGTGATGGGACAAGGGGGAGTCGCTTCCCATTGCCAGAGGGCAGGGAGAGATGGGATATTGGAAAGGAATCCTTCCCTGGGAGGGTGGGGAGGCCCTGGCACAGGTTGCCCAGAGAAGCTGTGGCTGCCTCAGCCCTGGAAGTGTCCAAGGCCAGATTGGACGGGGCTTGGAGCAACCTGGGCTAGTGGAAGGTGTCCCTGCCCACGGCAGGGGGTGGAATGGGATGAGCTTTGGGGTCCATTCTCACCCAAACCAGTCTGGGATTCTGTGATAATCTCCAGAACTATTTCTCTCTCCAGGTACACAGACCATCTACATGGAGTGTTTTTTTGCAGGTATAAATCAAGGTCACGCCAGGCCTCTGACTTTGTCTGGAATTACACAAGCATTTCTGATTCAGCACAAAGCAGATGGAAATGGCTCCAAGCTCTGTCCCCCCAGGTGCTGCACTCAATAAGCCCCCCCATGTTATGCAATACTTGCACTGAAAGGCTGCTCAGTGCCTTTGGAACTGAACAAATCCTGACGTCTGTAAAAGCTTTTAACCAACTCCCAAACTTCTTCAAGCTTCTCTCTTCAAAAACGTAGTACGGGAGTAAAGATGATGTGATGTGAAAAACTTGAATAGTGTTTTCAAGTCATCCTCAAGCTAAGAAGCCCAAAAAGCTTAACAAATATAAAGACCTTAGTTTTGGGTAGTTTCTTTTCCTGCAAACTACGCACTGACCCAAGGGGCACTAAGGACATCCAGTGCCACCCCCTGCCATTGGCAGGGACACCTTCCACTAGCCTAGGTTGCTCCAAGCCCTGTCCAACCTGGCCTTGGACACTTCCAGGGATCCAGGGGCAGCCACAGCTTCTCTGGGCAA
>JAWWLV010000002.1:4913635-4928301 GCA_035041135.1 Platyrinchus mystaceus
TCCACTAGCCCAGGTTGCTTCAAGCCCCGTCCAGCCTGGCCTTGGACACTTCCAGGGATCCAGGGGCAGCCACAGCTCCTCTGGTATGATGATATTAGTGTTATTAATATAATTGACAGAAAGGAAACCAAATCACCTCAAACACCTTTTTTTTTCCCAGGCTGAGCTGGAAGGACTAAGCTATTGAAGTTCTCAGCAGAAGCAGTATTATTAAACAAAGAGGAATGTAAGTGTTGAGGCAGAAGCATGACAGAAACATAAACCAGTTGTATCACATTTACTACTGGGGCTCACTAACACCTGGAGCTTTATGGTTTTTAGAGGAAAATGGGAATCCTGTAACACTGGACAGCTTCTGCTCACACACAGAATTTTGGGGGCAACCACCAGCCTTATACAGGCTTTGGACACACAGTGTTAACACCGTCAACAGCACTGTGACCACTGGGAGAAATCTACCCAAAAGCTTCAGCTGCATTTTGGTTTTCCACTGTCAGAGCGTGGCAGCTTCATGCTGTATTAATCCACCAGGGCAGGACATGGCTTGGCTCAAACATTTCTAGAAACATCTCATTAAAAGGATACTGGGAAGCTGCACTAGCACACTAAGGAATGATGGCCTTACCTGACAAGTGAGTCTCAACAGCCTGGTGAGCAGCTTCAGGTCCCTAAGAATAAAATTACTGGCTAAGGCAGCAGAACAGACCAGCTGAACCACCATTTGGAGGGTAAATCGTGCACCTTGACCTCGCTGAAAAGCTACAATCACAGTTAAGTATATCTGACCAATATTACAACAGAAAAGCACAAGAACATGGTTTATATTTATCTGAAAAACACATCACTTGAAAATCCCCTTCCAAGCTTTACACAAGGTACTTCCAGAGTCATGGAATCATTAAGGCTGGAAAAGACCTCCCAGATGGATTCCAGCCATTAACCCAGCACTGCTGTAGAGCTGCAAATATGTCTACAAAGATGCCTACAAATATTGCAGATATTCTGTGTGCTCTCTCTCCAAACATCCATCTGTAAAGTCAAATCCCTGTGCAAGCACAGTGACATCAAACCATGCTCATCTCCCAGGGAATCCATTGCAGGAAATATTTGTTTCCAGTATTTGATACACAGAAAAGCCTCTTAGCAAGCAACTGCTTCAGCCCAGGCATCTATTTCCTTCAAATTGGTAATGTACCTGCTGAGACAAAAACTCCTCTAGTTTATGTTTTCCAGTTTAGGCATCAGAGACTCTAAAGCAGCAAAGATTGCTATGACTGGGAGCAATTTATATCAGTGGTATCTGCTGCTCCACTTTCCCAGGCAATCTGTACAACAAAACAGGACTGTTTGGTTAAAGATGGAAACATCTATTTCCCAAGTGACTCACAAACCGCCTCATCGGGGCAACACCCACACCTGTATTTTCCTCTGTTCGCTGTTTCCCTGTGGCAACACCCATTAAACCATCCTTGCTAAGGATGCTCCATAAAATCACTTCCTCACTTATTTGCCAGTTGTTCAAACAGAAACCAATTCTTCACTTCCTTATCCACTTCCAAGTCCAGGGGCATTCAGTTGATTTTCAGGTATTTTAACTACTTCAAGCTAAATTAACTATTTTTTTCCTGTCCTTCCTGCCAGCCCTTCAGAAGCCCACAAGAGACAAAAGTGACACTTCCATTGTCTACAGGCAAGACAACTGAATTTGATGTCTGTTGGTAAACACTGAACAGGAATAAAAAGCTTGCCCAAGCCATGCACTAGCTGGGAGGCAAATCTGAGGATCTGTCGGCCAAAATAAATATTCCCCTGTGCCCAGGGCCACACAAAGATGCCAAGATCAGGTGCTGAACAATGGATAAGGGTCCCAGACATTCCTACATCAGTGAGGGAACAATTTCTTTGGTCAGGTTACATTCCAGGATTTGAGATGTGCTGCATAGCAAAGATCTAAGTGTTAAAATTACGTGACAAAACGCAAACCAGATAAATTCCAAGCACAATTTTGAGCCACCAGGAGACAGCTGGCACCAAAAACTGGGAAAAATGGATTTTCTTACTGTTTACTGGAGAAAATGCCACCCTGGTGAGGAACAAGAGGAAGACGATAATGGAGCAATTGCAAAGCAGAGCAACACATAGTTCTGCTTCAGACATTTAATTACAAATGCACCAGTCTGGGAAAACAAGGAGGAGCTGCTGCTGGAAGGCCCTGGGTCAGCACTGGAGGGAGGGCCGGGAGGGAAGGAAGCAAAACAAGGGCTGATAAGATCGGCCTCCCGTGCCCAAGGATCTGAAGAGGCTCATAAAGACCATCTTTACCAGCCACCCTGAGCGTCCACAGACAGAGAGCAGGCACAGGGGGAGGCTCAGCACAGAGGTCACGCTACGAAACTGCCCTCAGACTGATCCTGAAAGGAATGCAAAGCGCTGTTCATACTCCCCTGCCCACTGCTGAGGCTGCAGTGCCTTCTGAGGCGTCACTGTGAGGAGACGAGGCACAAACAGGACCCATTTTTCGGAAGCAAATTGAGTAAATAGACCCACTTCAAACCCATTTAAGATATCGAAAAGTACAGGAACACAGCATTTCAAAAGATGAGAAGCATCGTCGTAATCCAGGGAGCTTCCCTGTCTCGAAGGATTTCATCCTCCTGGGAGTCCCAGTCAAAGGATGTGACTCCTCAGCCAGCAGAGCTGCTACTGCTTCTCTAATGAGCTTGGAAAGGAGCCCATCCCTGTGGGAGCAGCGGTGCAGTGTCACAGGTCTGGGCACAGCAGCCATCCCCACGGTCCCAGAGAACAAAGCCCGTGGCAGGGACGGCGGCAACAAAGCCAGGACCAGGGCCTTCCCTTTCCTGAGCACATCCTGGACAAAGGCATCCACCCCAAAACCTTCTGCAAAGCCTAATGGCCAACAATGGAAATCATTCTGAACAGAGCCAAGCCAAAGGCTTTGCTATCGGTGGGGCTGATTTGCTGACAAAGCCAGGTCTGGTCTCCTGCTTTGAGTTGATGGTTTGAGGTTTCATCTAAGTAAAAATAATTATCCCAAATATCCCTGTTTAGGGCAACTTCACAATTTCAGCCATGTACCTCAGCACCCCGAGGTCTACTGAGCATTTTCCATTTCTTTACTATAGAATTAAAACTCTACTACACCATGAATTTGTACCCCAGCCCCACTGCTTTACATTAGACAAACACCTCATTCCATCCTCATTCCATACCTTACACTAGTTTAACCTGGTAAATGACATTCTTAGCAAAAAAATGTTGTCCTTTTTAAAATACCAGCTTCTCAAACTCAGCAAATACCCACATGGTCAGACCCACAGTGTTGTGGAAGGGATGGGTGACTACGCCAGGAATTTGTTATGTGCTTTAAATCCACTAGGAACAATGCACCTAAAGTCACACAAAACATGAAATGGCAAAGTATCCCCAGAAATGATGGCATGAACTCAGGAAGAAGTGATGATAAGCAAGAAGAACCAATGGAGGGAGAGAGGAGCAGAGCTAAGACAGAACTGGGAATCACACACCACCTCCACCCAAAACTGTATTTTCTGATCATCCAGCCTAGGCAAGTCCTAAATCTGTGCCATGAAATCTAGTGTTGGCAAAGTTATCATCAAATAAGCAAGAAACCGAAACTCACTATTCTTAAACAGAAATGGTAGTGACCTAGTGCAGCAGTAAAGAAAATCTTAATGTAAAAAGGTTTTGGTTATAATTATTCCCTGTGCTCACAAAAGTAATTCCCACAGTTTACACAGTTATTACTCAGGTCACACTTGTTTCTGTACAATAATAACTGTACAAACAAGAGGCATTTTAGTTGCATAACATTTGAAATTACACTTCTCTCTACATTTGTATAGCATTAAACCTGAAAGAAGACTGCCTTTCCATGGAAGGGATCTAGGAATCCACAGACCCCACAAAACAGCCAGAAGGCAAATGCTTCTAAGAAGTAGGTCACTCCTGCTGCTTCAAAATTATTTACACTCCCCAGACACCCCGCTGTAAACACGGGCAGCATTAACGTTGGAGGCATTATGGGCAAACCGAGCACGTGCACTCAGAGAGGGGGAATAAAGCTCTGTGTTTCACAAGTCACTGTCAAATAACAAGACAGCCTCAAATAACACACCCCTCTGCACTGAAACAACAGCAGTTCATGTAAAATTTAGGCCAAACCTCAGTTAAATGCGGTACAACTGCCCAAAGTGTGCGATACAAAACCCGTGTTCCATGAAAATTTGGGCTCCTGCTTTGGAGAGCCCACATCTGGGCTCGGGAAAAGGCTGTATTTGATACCTTTCACTGTTCTCTGATTCCCAGGGGCCCAGACACTTGGGCAGCCCCCCATCAGGTTCAGCTGATCCACGCTGGGATATCAACAGCAGCCTGGGGAAGGACTGAGCCTTCACGCTTTGCTCTGGATTTTCTCCCAGCACTGTGACGAATCGCTGTTTACACAGAGCCACCGGACACTGAAGAGCTAAAAACATCAATTATCAAAGCAGGCCCTTCAAACCCGTGTCTTTACACCTGCAATAACTCCAGCATGGACACTGTGCTGGGTGTGTGTCCCACCCCTGCCAGCCCCCCATCAGAGCACCCCTGGAGCAGACACGCTCCCCAGACCAACAAACTGGGGTCAACTCCCAGAACAAACATGACTTCCTAATATTTCATTCCACTGGCAAACTAAAATGCCTCTGCAGCTGTAATTGTCCTTGGACCTCAGCCATTTCTGTGCTTTCCCTTTCCAGATAAAAACCACTATCATCTTTCCAGGATGCAGTACCATCAACAAGGAAAAAACATGTCACCAGCACCATTTATCCTGCGTAGGATGTGTGCCTTGGGTTACCTAAAATGACCTTCCTCGCCACACTCGGCTCAGCACCAGATGGGATTTAAATACAACATTCCCCCCATCCTAATACCACTAAACCATTTGCCAGTGTGGAATAATGCAGGAATTAATACCTGCTACAGAACAAAGGAAATGTGGTTCAGACCAATTCCTTCCTGAAATGACTTGAAATGTAAAAAACCACACAACTCCAGTCACGCAGAAAACATAGGATAGTCACTCCAAAAAAACCCAGCAAAACCCCAAATCCCTTCCTAATTCAAACAGGGATATAAAATGTAGAATTAAAACTGCAGGGGGAGAACCAACACACTTTTTATTCAACATGTACATCTTCCCACAGGCATCTGAATAAAGAGTAACTTTCCCTATCTGGGTCCAAGCAGTTGCTATCACTCACCCACTGCAAACCAGGGAGACTTCAGGGGCCCTACAAAATTCCACTGCTATCTGTTCAGTTGAATAAAAATCACCATGACCTTGCAAAGGTCAAAAGCTGACTCTCTGTGCCAGGAAGTCCCCATTTGTTTGCTACAGGTCTTACTACTTGCCACAGAAAAGAAGCCGAAAGGTACCATGAGGTTTGGAAGGTCAGAGAGGCAAACTACAGGTGCCTCAGAAATAAAACATGAGACCCAAAGCCACCACAGAACTGCTTTTTTAAATAAAAATGACCACTGTGTATGACCTTATCAAAAGGAAAAGGACTATCAAGGGAGATAAACATCAACTGAAAAACCAGACCTGGAAAATCCAAGCCCTTTTTCCTACGGAGGGAGAGCGGAACATTCACTGACAGGATGCAGAGGGTCATGTGTGAAATAAAACATCCACTGTGTCTTGCAGAACACACACTTGGAAGCAAAGCAACACAGCACAGCTTGGATTTTAAACCAGTTATTTCAGGCTAATATTACTGCTATGAGCAGCTGACCTGCTGAAGTGGACAGTATTTAAAGATAATATAAATGCTTTTATTGCAATTACATCTTGATATTTCTTTCATAGGAACAGAAGTACAAAAACCTCTGAAAATTACACAAGAATTCAACTATACAACTTCACAAGTGAAGAATAATACAATTGATCAGTGATGCTTGTAAGCCTCCCACATTACTTACACTCTCTGTATTCGTATGTTTTTTTGGAAACAAGCCTAAGCAGCCCACACCAGTGGAAAAGGAGCATTCAATCCCAAGGAACACTCAGCACCTCATGAGGTGAACACAGGTCAAATAAGTCAGTGTAAGAGGTGGAAGATTGTGCTCACAGGAAAGGGTCAGGGAATGGCAAAGCAGGGATCATACAGCCCAATTCTGTCCTTTCATCCTGCAGGCTTGAGTTATTGAAACAATTAACACCTATTTGCTTCCTAATAACATTTACCTTTGAGGTAGGATGTGCTATTGTTCCCGTATTTCCTGGGGGAAACAACAGGTCCTAAATCTCCAGGAGGGATTTAGAAGCCGTGTGGATGTGGCACTTGGGGACAGGGGTGGCCTTGGCAGTGCTGGTTAAGGGTTGGACTCGATGGTCTTAGAGGGCTTTTCCAACCCCAGTGATTCCCTGACTCCCTATGGCTGCAGCACACGAACTGTGTAACCATGCAAAGAGGAGAGATCATTCCAACAGCAAAGGGAAACAGAACAAACAACTATCTGGGAATAGATTCTCTCGGGATACTCATCCTGCAAGCCTGGTATCTTCATTTTAATTTCCTGCTGAAGTGCTGTTACCCTTCAGCCCCTTCCCAAACCTCAGCTGACCTCCATGGTGATGAGTCTGGTTCCAGTCTGAACAGCCAGAAGTCAAGTGCCTTGTGCTGTATTTTAAGTTATGTTAAACAAAATTCAATCGAGCTCCTGTCACAGTCTTGACATGATTTTGCTCAGGTTCTCCTAGATCTGCTCTGAGGTCGTGTGCATATTCCACAGGGTGCCTGCTCTGTAAGCACAGCTATATGTTAAATCTAAATACCACTTCCAAATCCCTGGAATGCTTTTTTTTTAGCCTTAGCTAAAATACCCATGCATTCAATTATCACTTATCTCTTAGGAGTAAAATTTATTTTCATCATCAACTGAACCAGAAACCAGCTTGTGAAAACGTGTCCATCAGTTTCTAAAGCTGCAGTCCTTCCAAGAGTGAGGACAGTAGCTGGAAGGGCTTTTATTTTCTGGTGTTGAAGGCATGCTAAAAGGGACACAGAATGCCTGGCCTCCTGCAGAGCCAGGTGCCCAATATTTTCTCTTAATGGCTGGAGGCAAAGAGCAAAAATAGCTTTGACCCACTTCTGCAGGAACCCATATGACCACTGCATGTTAAGCTCACATGAAAACAGAACATGTTCCTATTCTCTTAATTTATTCTCTGTAAGGAAACAGCTGAACCAAAGGGATTCTGAATCCGCTTCACTTGCTGTACGCGCTCACCAGAGCTCGCTCTGGTAAAAAAAATATAGGTATTTTAAAGGATTGCTATTTTTCATACAGAAATTACCATAGCACAGGTCTTAATGGAAGAATGTGGAATAAAAGAAAATAAAAATCAGGATTTTTTTCCGAGCCAGAAGCACAGATAAAATCCTCTCTACGGCAGCAGTGCCTGTACCGTTCCCACCAGGCTTACTTTGCTGCAAAAGCAACACTTACAGTGAATAATCATCAGCATACATATGGAATACTGATAAAGGCTTTGGAGAATACAGAAGCTCATCAGGATAACGCAATTACAGGAATAAAGGCGAGTTATTTACATATATTGAGCTGTCCCTTCACATCCAGCTTTGTCTTTATTCCTAAAGCCACCCGTCCTACCAGCTCGTTTTTTACCCTTACAAAAGCCAAAGCAGGCAGCCACCTGCACACAGGCAGCACAGGAGCTCGTAAGGTGTGTCCAAATTCAGGAAAAGCAATTTATCTTTTTACAGCACAGGTGAATCTGACATATCAGGCGTGTTTTCAGCTTTTCTCCTTCAAGTTACAGGTGCTGAGCAGAGTCCCCTCAAATATCCTGCATCTCCTGGAATGCCAGAACGGTTTGGGTTGGAAGGGACCTTTAAAGCCATCTCTTTCCACCCCCTGCCATGGGCAGGGACACCTTCCACTAGCCCAGGTTGCTCCAAGCCCTGTCCAACCTGGCCTTGGACACTTCCAGGGATGGAACATCCACAACCTCTCTTGGCATCTGTAACAAACCCATTCTTGTTCTCTCCACCTGAGGAGCCTCCAGAGCTTCACCTTTGCTTTTCAGAGCTGGTTTCCCCACGCTGACCTCCCTGCCCCCTCATGAGGTGTAAATTTTAAACATTCTGGAAGGGGAAAATCACAGAACTCCTTTGGAATGCCCTCCCAGATCCCTGCACAGGAGACTGACAAGCCAAGAGCCACGAGCAGATGGTTTAAGGTTCAGCAGAACGCACAGTCATATGCTAATTTGCTATTAATTACAGAAGCTGTCAGGATTCCTGCAGCACTGTGCACTAAAGAAGGGTGCCAGAAAACACACCATTAAGGGAGATTTTTGACTAATAACAGCTTTTGATAAAAATATAACATTTTTTAGTGACCAAAAGAACAGGGTGGGGAACCTCCAGCAGTTCTGTTTGCTATTGTACACACAGCATCTGACAGTCAGTGTGCAAGGCATCAGTAGCAGTGCTAAACCCAGTCCATCCTGGGTTAGGGCAGCATCCTTTAATGGTTTGGGTTGGAAGGGACCTACACACATGACTTCATTTGTCCTGCTAAAGTTTGCCTAAAGGGAAGAACAAAGTTAACCAAATCTCCACATTCCTGAAAGGTTCAATGGGTGTGTAAACAGATGTTTTTCCATCAAAATTTTTGTGACCCTCTGAAAGTAACGAAATACCAACATCCTTCCACGTATCTATCAACTTCCCTCCCTCTCAAAGACCATTTCCAAATGGATTTTGTAAGGAGCAGGTTGTCAATAACAGCATCATTTAGATTTATGTCCCTACCTGTGTCAGTTCCTAGAGATTTTCACTCAGGGGTGGTAGTCATTCATCCTTCAAGTCTTACCAGTCAGAGCTGCACAGAGCTCAGGCAGACAGGGAAAAGAGACATCAAGAAAGTACAGAAACAACTAGAAAACTTAAGGAATTTCCTTCCCCTCAACACACAAATCCTTTTAGCAGCTAAGTAGTTGTCAGTGTGAATGACTAACAGCGAATATTTCATATATCATCTGGAAAGAGCCAAGCCCCTGAGATCTCATTATCAGAACCAAGTGGCCCAGCTGACATGAATTATTTACTGCAAACCAGTGCTCTTGATGATGCATATGCATTATGTGCTGAAGGTGCATCTGTGCCCCAGTTTTAAAACCACCACATGGAAACAAAGCCAGAAACTGAGCTCGAATCTAACACTCATTGCACAGAACAAGATGCTGCTCTTGGCTGCTAAGTTTGCCCATCACATGTGATAGCACACAGATGCTTTCAATACAACCTGCAGGTAAATGATAATAGCCTGGAGAATACAGGCATTTTTCTTCCTTTTTCTTTTGACACACTGACAGAAAAGAAAATTCTTGGTCTTAATCAGCTGTACCCAGAGCACAAGGTAATCCATTCCAGTTACCTGAGTGACAGCACATGGGGAGACACGGGGACAGCACAGCACAGTCCTGCCATGCTCATCTGCTTTGGGCCTCTTTCTGTCCTCTGCAGTGGGATTGCAACAGAAAACCTAATAGACATCTGGAAAAACACACCAACTGCAGCATCCAAACTCCAGCAGGGGGGTTTCCCCCATCTCTTCTCCTTCTTCCCCCACAGAAAGCAGCTCTGAGGGATGAAACCACACCCTCATCAAAACTGACTGCAGCCTCCTTGCTCCTTCTCTAACACCACACCGTGTCAGAGATCCATCTCATACTTCAATTGCATTAAAATCAAACTCAACAGGTGTCTTCAAACCGATCCCCATGACAGCCAGGAAGGTGCCTGCCAAGCAGGAAGATGGTATTTTCCATTTTAATATTAAATCCAGTCTTAAGGGTCTGTAGAATTACTTTCATGTAACAGGAGTATTTGTAACACCGGTCTGAAGAACACGTAGAACACAAGGTATTCCTGATGGAAAATGGGTAGTGATTATCACACCAATATTGGGGTGCTCATTCCCCTCCCTTCATAGGCTGATTTAAGGTACCACAAGGGAGTTTTCACACACTTGAGTTGACAGAAAGTTATGGAAATTTCTGAAATTGCTGCAAACTAAAATAGATGAGAACCAGTCCCTAGACACAGGACAGTATCTATTGCCACAAAACATAGGGTTTGGAGGCAAATACTCTTTTGTACAACTTTTAATCTCTTTACTCTCATATATACAACATGAACCCTTTGTTCCTGTACAGGGAATTCTTCTTCCTTGTGCTCCAAGTCCTTATTCCTTTTTTAATCAACAAGGCACTGACCTGAAGGTAGGAATCACACACACATATAACACAAAGAGCAGCTCCGCTCCCAAAGCCTATTTTAAAGCACAACTCCAACCCAGGAAGACTTTGGATACATTCAATGCCTATTTAATTTTCTTCCCATTGCTCTTTATAGCAAACACACAGGTTTGATTTTTTTTAGGGGGAGAAGGTAGAGGTTGTTTAACCCTGGTTAATAAGGAGGAACATCTGTTTACAGCACCTGTCTCTCCCCAACCTGGAGATATTTACACCCAGAACCAGGCCAACAAGGAACAGAAATGTGTCCTCCAGGGACCTGTAACCCTCCTATACTGCTAACTTTAACCACCAAACTACACATCTCACAGGGAGATGCTTTGAAAAGCACTGGGATTTGATGTCCACCAGCCCTTCTGAAAAGCTGGGAATACCAGCCAAAGAGAAATAGGGAATAACAGCTGGGGTTACCTCCTGTCTGCAGTGAGCAGAGCAGTGCTGGCCCCTGCCAGCTCACCTTCCAGGTTTATTGGAGCTAAGCCCTATTGTCCCCTAAATTACTCAAATATGCATTCACATGCCAAGCAGACACAAAGAACATTAGTTTACAAACATAAGCAAAACAACACTTTTAAAACTGTTGGTGCAAATGCAAAATAAGCCAAGGTCGCTGCTCTGCCACCAAAAACCAGTAGTGCACTTAAAACCAATGCCATGACCCACATCTTCCCTCTTTTTGCCTTCTGTCTTCCAAATCTTCTCATTCCCACCCTTTACATCCTTGAGCACATCCCCAAACACCAGGTTTCCCCTGAAACCAGTGTGCCACAGACCCTTCCCTTGAGACTGTTCTGTTCCATCCTCTCCTGCAAACAGCCACCACTTGTCTTCTCCAAGCTTCCTCCCCCAAATCCGAGGAGAAAGGACCAGGCACATCCAATCCTTGCACACCCCAGGGCCTGGAATCCCGGATTTGGAAGGTACATTGGCACAACTGTCCCCGTGTCACGCACTGCCTGTCGCTCTCCAGGCAGGAGAAGGGAACTATTGAGCTCAGCTCCTGCATCTGTCCAGGGCTGGATCTTTGCAGTTCACTGCTGGCCTTGTGTGAATCAAAGAGTGTGGGTTTAAAATTCAAGGGGCAATTTCAACTGAGATTCTCAGCACTGTTCAGCAGCCACGAGAAATACAATTTGCTACCAAGCTTAGTCAGTCTCAGACTAACGGCCAACACACTCTGCATGTCTAATTTATCACTGCAAATTTACCAGCAAGTTTAATAGGTACTGTAAACACACAACTCTTACAGATGAAATCGCTGTTCATAGAATGTTTGAAGCTGGAACAAGCCCAAAATACAGAAGCTGAGGTTATTTTGACTATAGAGATCCATTTCAGCTCTGGGTTTTGATGTGAAGAGGCAAGCTGGACAGGTGTCTCTGTTTCAGCAAGCCCAGACACCCACAGAACACGAGCATCACCAGCATCCTGACACACACAGAGGACAAGAGAGCAGCATCCTCAAGTCACAATTACATCTTTTCCTGCTGGGTTAAAGTTACTCACACAAACTAATGACTCCAGATGCTATTTCCATATCAGCAAGCACTCCTTCCAGGGCATTGTTTTCCATATGGCTCTGCACAAACAAGCTTCTGGAAAGCTCACAGTTATTTCCACTGATGGGAAACAGGAGGATAGGAGAAATACAAACCCATAAACTGCTTATATTAAGTTCATTTATTCCACAGGCAGTGCATAATTGCCATAAAACAGTTCACCTTGAGTCCTAACTTTCCACAAGGCCCTATGACGGTTTATTGCAAGTTCTACTTTTGCACATGAGGAAAAAAGAGTGAGTGCCAAAACCTCTGAAATTTGTGAGAGTCCTACGAAAAATGACAGCTCCTTAGCCAGGCACTTCTCCTTTAGAAAAGGCTCTCCGAACTCACACCTATCTCACTAAGCAAAAACATGCTGGGAATGTTCAAACATACTGCTCTCATGCTGCCTGAAATCTCCCAGCTCTGGGTTTCTGTTTTGGTTTTGTTCAACCTTGGCCTGCGAGCTTTAAGTGTCAGCCACACCTTCCTCAGCTTTTCTCCTGGAGAGAGGTTTAAAAGTTGGAGCACAGGGATCTGAGCTCTCTCTCTTCACAGCATTCACTGAGCACGAAGCTCAAGTCCTGCAACAGGTACTTACTCAATACTATTATTTCTGACACCTCTGGGCAATTTTCTAATTAAAACGAGTGGCTGAGAGATTCAGAGGCTCAAGTTTCATCCTGTACAGTAGCAAGACAAGGTGAGCGTGGAATAATCTCAGGGTTTCCAATCCAAAGCCAGCAAGTGCAGCACATGGAAGAGCTGTCATGCATCAGGCTGACTTATGGCCCTTTGAAAGCCTTCCCAAAACTATGCAACTTAAAATTCTTCAGTTACAGGACTGACTGCAAGTATTTTCTTGGATATAAAGCAGCCATGGGAATGGCAACATGCAAACTTAATTTATAGGGGCATTCTCAAAACTGACTTTAAGAGCAGTGTAATACTCTGTAGATGAAGGGCAGCACTGTGCTCCTGCAATTACTGTCATTTGCTAGATTAATAATGTCCAGCTATCAAAAGGGGGTTTTAATTTGTGGGTTCTGAGGTTAACAGGAGGATTTGATGCTGCAAAGAAGTCTCTGAGTCTTGTCCCACGAGATCAACCCTCACAAAACTCAGACACGCACACCAAGAGCCTGGATTCAGCTAAACCAGCTTCCTTCCTTAAACTAATTTTAAAAACCAGGATGACATGTTATAAACCAAAAGGTGAACTAGAAAACTGCTGTGAGAGAATCAATTCTCATCATGACTCATACTGTTAGAAGAGCCCCAAGACACTCTTCTAGAAAGAATACTAATTACTTGCATAAACCATGCAGAGAATGGAGAAAAAACACAGACAAATCTCTCTGATGCAGGAATACTCACACAGGAGCTTTTTGAGTTCAGGTCCTGTTAAAAACACACTTCCTTAATCTCTTCTGCAAGTCCCACAAATGCAGAAGAAAAGTACAAGTTGTTGGATCACTTGGCTTTTATCTCCCCTTCAAAGGACTGGAGAATCTGGAGTTTGACTTGTGTATCTCATTACCTCCATCTACTGGCAAGAGCTGCTGCTTGTATGTGACAACCCCTCCATACCTATCTCGTGTTCTTTAGCATTTGTTAAAAGAAGTTAACTTCAGAAATATTGGTATTTAAGCGAGAGAGAACACAAACAATTCAGTTGAAAGTACTGAAGATACTGACGATCTTATAGACCTCACACCAGTATTTCCTGATGTCTAGAATTTATTCCTCCCTCTCAGTGTATGAAATTTATCTTTGGATTGAAACTTAACAGCAGGAGTCTGCCAGAGGTACCTTCTCTTACTTGCTTTTTGTCTCAGAGTCAGCTTAAGAGATCAGTGTGATTCCATATCAGGCTCCACAGCCTTTAGTAGCAACACATCAGACATGAAATCACAGAATCCCAGAGTGGTCTGGGGTGGAAGGGACCTGAAAGACCATCCCATTCCACCCCCTGCCATGGGCAGGGACACCTTCCACTAGTCCAGGTTGCTCCAAGCCCTGTCCAGCCTGGCCTTGGACACTTCCAGGGATGGGGCAGCCACAGCTTCTCTTACCACTTAAGCCTCTGGTCATTTTTAAACAGAAAAGCACAATCAGTCTTCAAAGTTCTTACCTGCTAATGCACACATAGTTTATGTTACTGAACTTACTCAGGACTTAGGCCTCTTAATTCTGGAGGCTCCATTTCCCCACATGAGGAACAAAGCCCACTAAATGAAACACAGCCTGCCAACCTGCTAGTGCTGCTACAGCCAAGTAGGAATAACTAGGCAGTGTAGGTCCATGTCAGCACTGCCAACTACAGCTGGGAATTCTCTTCCTGGGAACTGAAATCATAGGCAGTTTTACAGCTGTGACATAAAAATGAGCTATTGCAAAATAGATTTAGTTGTTAAGTAATCTGCAAACAAGCATCACCCTATTTATCCTGCTTAATTCAAAGCCCAGGTTTGGCTGTGAACAGCAGTTCAGGTGCCTTCCTTACTATACTGGATGTTTCCACTCAATCCTAGATGTGTATTAGGTCAGACAGTGAGGCAAAGCTTTACATTTTCATCAACAACCAGCACTGTCTGGGAATACACTTAATGCCAAGTGCTACCTCTGAGAATCATGGAATCATAGACCAGTTTGGGTTGGAAGGACCTCAAAGCCCATCTCATCCCACCCCCTGCCATGGGCAGGGACACCTTCCACTAGCCCAGGCTGCTCCAAGCCCCGTCCAA
>JAWWLV010000002.1:4929559-4944801 GCA_035041135.1 Platyrinchus mystaceus
AGGTCTGGGTTTCCCTATGTGGATGCCAACAGGCTGCACTTAAACAAACAAACAAACAAACAAGAATAAATATTTCCAGTTTGAACTGATCTGGGGGTGAGGATGTGAGGAGTATCAGAATCTTCCAAAATTTAAGCCCAGTTTCTGTGAGGACTAAATACTTACTGTGTAAGTCAGGCTGATGTCTCTCAAATTCCCCACCGTTTCACAGATGCATTTGAGTTTTAAAACCCAGTAAAACATTTTCAAGGTATGACATTTAAAAACAAACAAACAAAAAATTTTTTCACTTCATAATTAAGATTCACTCAAGGGAAAAAGTAAAAATTTCAGAACAGGAACATAACAAAAAAAAAAGAGAAAAAAGTAAAGTCACAGAAGTGGAAAGGTCTCACCCATTTACTAATACTGATTGAAATATTCAGTCCCAGGATGATCCATCCCCACTAATCTCAGAGGACACTGAGCACAAACTGCACTTTTATACCAACTCATGAATACCAAGAGCTGGGCATATGATGTGCCACATTTTTTCCAGTATGTCCAGATTAGTGCCAACTAATTATGCAGCTATTTTAGGGAATCAAAGATCACAAACCAAAGAGCTCAAGGACCAAGATCAAACAGCTCCCTTTTGGATGTCTATGATCCCTCTCAGATGTTTTCCCAGGACTCCATTTCCTGTGCAGAAGCTGCTTTAAGCAAAACACTCACACAGCCTGGTAATTTAGAAGCTGGGTGTTTATTAATAAAATAAGCTTTCAATTTATCTTATTCTAAAATAAATTGAATATGTAATTATTTCTACAATCATATATTAATTGACTGCTGAATTATGGCTTGATTTTCAGCTCAAGTAGCATCTCATGTGTAGGTACATGGAATATCTGCTTCACTTCAAACACAACAAGCCTCCATTTCTTCATTTACCAAAGTACCAACACTGCCATCACCTTCTGACTGAAGTAAACACCTTTTTCTCCAAAAAAGCACATTCTTAACATGTTGGGAGTTCATGATCAGGACTCAGATGGATTTTTCTTCCCTTTTATACGTGGCACATACCTTATTCATACTCTCTTCCCCTGCTGTATATTATACCCACTATTTTAACTAAGGAAAACCAACTATCCTTAGAAGAGAATATTGTATTTCCCATCAAGCTGTGTTCCCACTTAGATAGCACACAAAAAAAAAAGACCTTCAAGGCCTAGAACCAACCAAAAGGTTTATGGGATTCCAACTCTCTGGATACCCACTAGCAAGCAGTGTTATTCAATGTTATGTTCCTGGAAGATGATTTCAGCCTCACCTGCCAGTTACCTTTGGAGTTTCCTGGCACTGACAGCACAGCAAAATCCCACCTCAACATCCTTCTGCTTCCAAAAGCCACCAGAATTACTGGTGTTTGAAGTCCTCATGTACTGACCAAACCTGCCTTTATTGTACACTAATTGTGAATGTTCATTAGCTTGCCATATCCCTATTTACAGGAGGTCACACCTGAGGATACTGGAAAGGTAAAACCCCACAAGATCAACTGAAAACAAACACAGAATGAGGCCAAGTGTTCACTTTCTTAACACGTTAATAGCTCAGGTCCTGAGAGCAGCAGTTTAGGCAAAGATTGCCAAACTAACATCATTATTCCTCATGTAGGAGATGATTCAAAACAGGAATCAATATTTCACCTTTAGAGATCCTGAACAACACCAACATCTTCTCCTCTGCACTGGTACAACCGACTAATTGTGAACAATCTGCCCCCTGCACAGCATTAGCCTTGCTGCTCCGTTCTACCAGTGGACACTGCTCACACAAATACTGTCCAGGTAAAGGAAAATACCCATCAACCCATCATTCACTTGCCAGTCTCCTTATAAGAGTATTATGAATATTGCTAATCACAGTAGAAACAATCCTGTTCCCTCCCTAAGTGTGAAGTTTCCTCTATATTCACACAAGCAAGGAGAATTATATTTTCTTTTAAATGTTAAGGATGCTTATTAAAAACCACTTTGATAAAACTGGAAGGCTCTTTCTCTCATTGAAGAGCTCCTCCTCTTTCTTTAGCTTAATGCACAGCTCTCAGCACACCAGCACTTTCAATTAGCCCCCAAAGTCCCTGCAAAAATTAAATGCTCCGTTTACCGACAAGAAGCTGATGAGCATCAGGAAAATCCTACAGCCCCATGTCTCCTACTTTTATAAAAGCTGACACTGGATCCCACTGGCTGTGTTTCCACACACAGGAAGTGCTATCAGCATGTATTTATATTTACCAAGAGCCCATTTTTTTTCTTGTGTTATTAACGATACACAACCAACATGTTTTGACTGGTACCAAGCTCAGCCCAGTTAACACTGTGCAGAAGTTAATTAGTGCTTAATGCCAGTAGCAGAAAATGGAACAGAGTCTGGGGGTAGGATTTATTTAGTAGTTCTTGTTGCTGCTGTTGTGTTGGGGTTTTATAAAAGGTTTCCATGTTTTTGTCTTCACAAAGAGACTACTTGAAGCAAATGGTGAATTTTGTGTAATATCAGCTCCCTCAGCAGACAGCAAGCACTGCTCATTATCACCACCCTTGCATCTTCCACCCATTGCTCCTGGGATAACAACAATATGCCTGAGGCTTACAACACATCTGAACTCCCAAAAAATGCAAATTCTTAACGTGGATACTCCATAAAGGAAAAAACCTGAAGTTACGACGCTCAACAGCAGAGATATCAGTTTTTTTGTTATACAGATGGAGTTTATTCATCATTAATGACAAACTTTCTATCACATCTCATCTTCATTATTACCCACTAATTTAAGCAAACATTCAGGCATTGCAGAGTCTTAACTACTGCCACTATATTTTCAGACATCTTCCATAGAGAAGATGTCTAAAGAGAAGCTCAAACTGCTGTCACTGCAGAATTGCCTCTGGACATGGCACTCCATGCTCTGGTCTGAGGTGCTGTTGGGTGGAATGGGGATGTTCACCTGGAGAAGAAAAGGCTCCAGGGTGACCTCAGAGCCCCTTCCAGGGCCTGGAGGGGCTCCAGGAGAGCTGGAGAGGGACTGGGGACAAGGGATGGAGGGACAGGACACAGGGAATGGCTTCCACTGCCAGATGGGACAGGATGGGATATTGGGAAGGAATTCTTCCCTGTGAAGGTGCTGAGGCCCTGGCACAGGTTGCCCAGAGAAGCTGTGGCTGCCCCTGGATCCCTGGAAATGTCCAAGGCCAGGTTGGAGCAATCTGGAATAGTGGAAGGTGTCCCTGCCCATGGCAGGGGGTGGCACTGGATGGGCTTTAAGGTCCCTTCCCACCCAACCCATTCTGCAGTTCTGCAATGGCTCCATCAACACCTTTACCAGAACAACTCCAGTAACGTTCAGCTGACGTTACCAAACCTCAGCCTGAGGAGGAACAACCCATTTTCATGACTCTCCATAACTGACTACGGTTAAGCACTGGAAAACTGACATCATCAGCTACAGAATTAAAACTAACAAGATTTTGGGTAGTTTAAAACTGTGAAATACAGCTCCATATACTGAGCTGGGATATATCACAGTCATGTGAAATTCCAAAAATTCGCATTCCCCACAACTAAAACATTATTGCATCTTGTGACAGCAGTTTACACAAGTGACCCATAAACAGGGGACCAAAAACAAGTAAACAGCTTTGAGAAGTGAGGATTTTACTATGGAACCTTAATAGTCACTCGGGGGGGGGGGGGGGAAATTCCATGGACAAACAGCTTTTTTTAGACATTTCAGCAGGTATTGTATATTCTCCTTTTTCCAAAGCTCCTATAGCTCTTGGCCACCACTCAAGTCTGACCTTTTCCTAAGTAGTTTTGCCAGTGTGAGGAGGACAAATCAACTGTTAATAAAGATCCCCCTTCCAGAGGGCAAGGAAAGCCAAGGGAACCAGGCAGCTTACAGGACCCAGGGACTGAGACAAGGTCAGGTTTCCAGGATCTTCTCAAACTGAAAGCAGCCTGTTTTGAAGCCTGTTACAGATACAGCACTCATTTTGTTGCATCTGCTTGCACTGAAATTCTTCCTGTACATACAAGTCACGCTGAGCTGCTACTCAGATGTTTGCTAAAGGCTTACAATATTTCCTTTGGCAATAGGAATCCCAAGGGCATCAAGCAGTGAATCTCTGCCTTACCAATGCATTTATTCCAGACATTAGCAGAACAACCATCCTGGGCAACAATGATTCAGTTCCAGATCCCCAAAAATTACCTATTGATGCAGAGCTCACAGACATGAGGAGAAAACACTAAGCAAATCTGTAGCAGATTTAATCTCTCAGTATCTACATTGTAATAGGAAGATAAGGAATCCACCCGACTTCTTCCACTGCTGCTCTCACCGAATCAGCCTCACAGAAATAGAGCAGGTCATGAATTTTCTGTAAGGAACTGTACAAGCCCATCAAATATTAAAAAGCACTGCAGATGTCTGCAGTCCTTTCTAAAAGCTTTTTTTCAGACAAGCAAAGAGGACACATTAATTAATTAAATTAACTGTTTCCAAACACTCCACTTCTACAGATCATTACCTTCCTTCAGATGGTTTTAATAGAAAATTAGTCTGTTCCTCCAGGGTTTTCATTCCAGAGCTTCTCTATAACAGTGTTTGCTTATCCAGGCTTTCAGAAGACTTCACAGAACCCTATTGCTTTGTGCATAACCTAAAGCAATAGTCACTGAAGGCTTTTCAGAAAGCCTCCGAGTCCAGTCTGCATGTCAGCCACGTCTCCAGGTTATCAATTACACAAGCAAAACCTTATACACAAAAAAAATTACAGGCACTGCATCAAGGGCTTCTTCAAAATTATCAGGAATGCACACGAATCACTTCAGCTTATTGAATTACTGCATCTACCCCACAACACACTTAATGGGGTTTCTAAATTAAATCTCCTTCTGCCAAACACTTCTCTATTTCAAATGGCATGAGCTGAATACCTACAGAGAGGACTGAATTTTCTTCAGATACAGCTGCAAGGTACGTGTCTGAATAATTCTGACAAGATCAACTTGTTTGTGTTGCAAGCAATCCCTCATTAGTGCCTTACTTAAAAATCAGCCGTAAGACGCCTGTTCCTAAATAGGTAAAGCACTCAAAAACATTATTCCAGAACAGAAACTGCACTGAAAGCATCACCATACCTATTTCTGAAATGTCATCTCCTTCCAGTTCCTTTGCAGCAAATAACATCCTTTCCCAAAAAAAGCCAAGTGCAGAAATCACTTATAGGTATCGATGGTGGTCCAAACACATCGTCAGGACTCGGGTCAGAGAGGAACGGAGCTCTCGGAGGTGACACCTTCAGCCATCCAGAGACATGCAGCTCCTTTTACATCATCCCAGGCACTCATTTGTTCCTCTTACATAACAGGCAGCACTCCCAGCTGCCAGAGTTTCCACACACTGTGCAGAAGAGGCTGCAGTTGCCCCGTGTGCCCACGCCGGGCTCTCCCGTGAGCTGACATGAGAGGCAGCAGATCAACACTTTGGGATCATGGCTCCTCAGGGCTTCTGAAAATAGAACACCAGCTGCTCTTGGAGCCCATGTGCTCCATCCCCAGCACCACTGACCACGGCCCACGTGTGAGACCTCCTATTTCCTCAATGCCACGGCCAGACAGATTCACCCCGCGCTCCGTATCTGCCGAAAGGCTGCGGAGATCAACGGAGCTCTGAGCCCGAGAACCAGGGGAAAGAATCCCAAACAAACCCCTGAGCAAAACACTGAGTGTCAGCCGTGGCTCTCTCAGACTGTGGAAGTGAGGAGGCTGTTTCAGGCTTGGGGAAGTGGCCCAGCACGCTAAGAAGTGGAGACCCCACTCAATTTTCCCAGCACTGCTGAGAAAGACCACAGACCTCACACTGCCTTCACAACTGGCACTGACACTTGCATCCAACAACATGAATTTGTCATGAATGGAGTCTGCTTTCAATTAATCAGATTAGCACCCCAGCTGTGAATACATATTCTCCAGAACCTTATTCTTGGACTGTGACCTCCTGTTACCTTGTGCTATCATAGAAATTTAATCTGTCAAACAATCCAGTACAAAGTCCACGTAATTATATCCGCTTAAGCACAAATCCACACTTGGCAACAGGCCCTCGACAGATACTTCTTGTTCATATGTCGGTCAAGTTTCATTCAAGTAATTACAGCCTCCTCCTTACTGGAACAGCCACTGATATTTGCAAAGTCTCACATTTCCAAAGCTCTAACAGGCAAGCCAAGCCTGGCTCTTCCAGTGTTCTGAACTGCAAATGGAAGCAGGTCCATAAAGCCCAGATCACTGAGGCTCACTGTGCATCAGCCACACACTGCACTGATGTTAACAGGCATGTTTCATTAACATTCAGCACTAATTGGTTTGGCTACAAAATGCAGATCAAGCCAAGTCTCTTCATGAATTGCATTTTCTCCACTTTTACCACCTGTACTTTGTCCTTCCTCATGGAGAGAGAACTTGATCACTCCTTCCATCTTTCTGGGTTTAACCTCTGCATGCTTGAGATGTTCTAAAGTGGAACACAGGGTACTAGAAACAGGACTAACTGCAAAGCATTAGAGGCACAGCATAACCTAAAGCTAGAGCCATATTCTATTATTTCTTACAAAAATCTCTTACCTAGGTGCTTTCTTCTATTCCCTCTGATTCTCAGCACGATGCTCGTGCAGATTTGAGCTCAGTTTAAAAATGTATGCATCCTACTTCAAGAACTAATTCTGGAGTATACAGCAAGAAAGTAAAACTGGGCCTCAGTTACTTACAATTGCACAAGGCTGTAAGTTCCAATCAAAATTAATACAGAGTTTTCACAGAACTCACCCTTCTGTTTACTCACTCCTCAGATTACAAATGCCCCACAGATCCTTTTCAACATCACTATTATCCAGTACCACTCCACAACTGATTGCAATCTCTATTTACAGTGTTTTTTAAAAATATACCAGCCAACAAATACTCTTATTGCCTTCCATTTCTGAAGCTTTAAGTACAGAACACCTCTATTTGTTAAATAAATCACATGAAACCAAACATGCCAACTTACAGAAGAAAATAAGCTCAATGTAATTCTACAGCCTTTTCCCCCTCACATAGTTTCTCCTTCTCCAAGTGTTAATAGTTCAAGTCTGGCTTTTCAGTTTCTGCAGTATAAGAGTCCTGCCAATATGTTTATTGACTCAGAGCTACTACATATTTCCAGCTAAAGCTGTGTTGCAAATGCTATGTTTTCACCCACTTGAGGATTTTCAATTTACTCCACAATTATCACCATTTGGCTAATTTTGAACCCTTTAGCAAGGGTTTAGCAACATCATGAGTATGTTGCTTAATGTATTTTAAGCAGTCGTGACCGACTATGGAAGATTTTACAATTATTTGAAGTTTAGGTCAAAACACTCTACACATTTTTTTCAGTTATATCTGTTACTTAAGTAAACCATTTGTACTTTTGCAAGCATGAGACAGCAATTAGTAACTAATGCTGGGAGAAATCATCAGTTAAGGAAGTTAATTCCTACGTGCTGGAATTATTTTATAGCTGATAGTTAGAACATTACGCTCTCAGCCAACCCAATGGAATTAAGTGCTCATCATTACTTAAAAGGCTTTCCCGTTATTATAATCTGATAAATGTAATTCACTTATTACTCAGCATTGCATATTAACTGCTTTGGCTGCTTGCTGGGTGTTGGTGATGCAGCAGGGGGTTGGTTTAAGCAACAGGAAAAGACCTGCAGGGCTAATCCTTGAGCAACAGCTTCAGCTCTTCCCCATTCCCCCACCTTACAGCAAAGCTTTTTGTTCTATTTTCAGTACACAAAATAAAACAGACAATTTATCTCAGAATCCCAGAATGGTTTGGACTGGAAGGGACCTTAAAACTCCCCTCCCCCTGCCATGGGCAGGGACACCTTCCACCAGCCCAGGTTGCTCCAAGCCCCATCCAACCTGGCCTTGGACACTTCCAGGGATGGGGCAGTCACAGCTTCTCTGGGCAACCTGTGCCAGGGCCTCCAAGGAAAGAATTTTGGGTGAACTATTTCAAATTTTATATTATCTTGCTTTTTCACATCAGCTGTGCCCCCACTACTCAAACAACACACAGTTCAAGTGAACAGGCAGCTGCACTGGGCCATTACAGCCCCAAAGGTCAGTCAGAATGAAACCATGGGCTTGTCTGGAGATCTGCTTCCCAAGTGCTTTTGTAGCCCATATCTCTAACCCTCACTCCCACAGGGGCCTTGGATGTGAGGCAAACCACAAAATGCACAGCCATGAACTGGGCAGCTTCTCCTCAAAATACCTGAGGTTTTCACAGTGACCCAAATCAACCACACTGGCAGAAGTGAGCAACCTCCAGAGCCCCTGTCCCTGGCAGAGGTGGGTCTTAGGCTACTGCTCAGTACAGTCCACTCTGTGTCTTTATCTTTTTACTACCACAGCTCCAATCTGAACTTCTAAAATCTTAACAGGTGGAGCAGATATACAGACAGGTATCTCTTTGTGTGTTATTTTGGAATATTGGGTGGGGCCCTGGCACAGGTTGCCCAGAGAAGCTGTGGCTGCCCCATCCCTGGAAGTGTCCAAGGCCAGGTTGGACAGGGCTTGGAGCAACCTGGGCTGGTGGAAGCTGTCCCTGCCCATGGCAGGAGGTGGGACTGGATGAGCTTTAAGGACCCTTCCAAGCCCTTCACATTCTATGATTCCATGAAATTGTATTCTTTTTCTTTACATTTTACACACCTTTGCTTTACATCTGTACGTGCCGTAGATCCTTTCCTTACCATCCTGGCTTATGCCTCATGTCAGCATTTCAACACAGTTCTCATTCCGTCAGCCATTGTTATGCTAAAACCTGGGTGTTAGCAGAGCTCTATTTTTGAAGTTGCCTGCCAGAGCATGTCTCACTCAAAGCAGCCTGTCAAAGAAATTCACCCCCAACATGAGCAAAGAGATATTCAAAAAGGAGTTGATGCAATTTTGGTTTTTTGATATGAGAACAAACCAGTGAGACCGACCTAGTTTAATGCGATATATAATAAATGCTGCTATTTCCAAAACCTACCAAAATTCAAAATTCAGGAATTTGCCAGAGAAAGGATTTGGAAATTTGTGAAATTCTTGTATTTGATTAATTGGTCCATATTCCATTTGGCCAGTTATAGCTTCCACAGCCCACACCTCATAGTGCTTCCCCCATCCTAAGGTGGGGAATTCCCTATAAGAGAGTTGGTATCTGCAGAAGATATTGTATCAACTCCAGGATGTCTTCAGTTAGGAATGACAAATTCAGGAAGGAAAAAAAGGCAGGAGAGGCACAAAAAGACAAGCAAAGGCTGAATTCAACTGGGTTGTTCAATTTAAGGTAAATTGAAGTTGAACTGAAGGCTCCCCTCACTGGAACCCACTCTCAGGAGCAACAATTCCTAGCAGTTCAAGAAGTTTCTTGCATTTCCTCCCCACCCACCAACCCAACATGTTAATCATCCCCTGTTCCATTAGCATAGCACTACAATGCTCTAAGAACATCTGTCTTCAGTAATTAATCTCTCACACTAAATAAACTCCTGAGCCAGTGGCTGCAGATGCATCCCGCTTTTCCCCTCCCATACAAACCCTAATGACTTTCCCAAGTGTATTTATTAGCTTGGACAGCAGCCCACCTCCCACTTCACTCCTCTGCTCATCATCTGCCCTTCCATGCAAATAAACACTAATAAAAGCCCAAAACATCCTCAAGATCTTTTGGAGAACCTCAGTCCTTCTCCATCAGTAGCTATTAGTGCTAAGGAGGTAGGAAACTCATTAGGAGGTTCCTCCAAGCAGGAAAGGCAGTGGCACTCAGTTACTCCTTTTCTAATACTAAGCAGAAGCTGAAAACACTAATTCAGATGAGTTATCAGCCCCGTGGCTCGTTTTTTATATTGTATTAACTGGTGTTTAAAGGAACCATCTGACATTCTTCCATAGTAATTCTCACTGCTCTTTGGCCAAGGTTTAATAAATATTAGCCTGATTCTGTCATTCCTGAAAAGCACACACACAAATAAACCTGTCCCAGTCAGTTACAGTAGCACAGGACTCTGCTGGTATTGTGACTTATTTTATTTCACTTTGATTGCTCAGTCATCTCTTTCCCAGAAATCTAATTAAGTCCTTCTCATAACAACTGCTCAGAGAATGCAGTAAGATCCAGTTTCTTTGCAATATTTATTATTGCAGTTATCATCTTGCAAGTAAGCATCTGACCAAGTCCCAAGAAGTACCACTGTTTTGCTTAAACCCTTTTCCAAGCCACTCAGTCACAGTGGATCTCAGACACGACTCAAAGGCAAAGGAATTCTGCATATCCACAAAACCTGAGGAAACAAAAATGAGCTCGGCATAGCAGCAGCAGCCAAGGGAGATCGATGGCTGCCCCTGATCAGCACACACACCACGGCTCAGAGCCCCCTGAACAGCCTTCTGGAGGTGTCCAACCCAGCTACAGCCCTGAACCACACACTGGTGCCCTCTGCAGTGTTAGAGCTCAGCCAAAATATAAACTGCTCTTCCTGCGTCCCGACCGCCCGGCTCAGCCCACAGACCAGCCAACTGAACCAGGCCTCCAGTGCCAAATGAAGTACTTCCACCAGAAAACACTTCCTTTCCCGTTGACAAACAAGCACCAGCCCAGCACAATAGCTTGCTGTGTATTTCTAGGAAATAACGTAGTATTTGGCAGCTTTGTTTGTAAAGATAATCACTGCAAGCGATTACGGGATCAAGCACTTGATCAGACTTAGGCATTCAGTACACACTGCCTGTCTATTTACAAACACCTGGTGATAATCCCCTGTTTGTCCTGGACAGAGAGGAATAAAAACCAGTTCTGAACAGCAAGTGTTTCTTGTTGTAACTGGAGGAAAAGGTTACCTGAAATGCTGTGACATATAATGACTGTTATCAGAGGCAGTGGCCCCCGGCTGCAGCCCTGGCTCTGAGGAGCAGCACCCTGCCCTGCCCACCCTGTCCTCACACAGCCTGGGCTGCCACCCACGTCCCATTTAAACCAGGAGAAACAGTGACACTCCAGCTCCTGCCCTTAGGAGATCAGTGGGATTCCCAAGGCTTGCTGAAAGCAGCCCAGCTACCCTGGCTCCTCATCCCCACACAGGCAGAGAGTTCCTTTTTCAAGCAGGTACTTTTCTGCCACACAAGACAAAGATTATGAGCGTTACCCCCACTTCACAGAAAACCTTTGAAAACAGCTGCAAGTTTTTGCTTTGTTTTTTTTTTTTTGTTTTGTTTAATAAAGGCTTTAATGCTCAGCCTGGAGAGAGGTGAGGGGTTCCAGGCATTGCCCCACACAAACAGCCTGGGCCTACCACAAGCCCAGCAGAGACAGACCCCATAGGCAAATGCAGACAGCACAATTATAGGGATGAGCAAACCCCAATCCTAGAATAGTTTGGGTTGGAAGAGACCTTAAAAATCATCTTTTTCCACCCCCTGCCACAGGCAGGGACACCTTCCCCTAGCCCAGGTTGCTCCAAGCCCTGTCCAACCTGGCCTTGGACACTTCCAGGTATCCAGAGGCAGCCACAGCTTCTCTGGGCAACCTGTGCCAGGGCCTCCCCACCCTCACAGGGAAGAATTCCTTCCTAATATCCAATGTAAGCCTACTCTCTTTTGGGTGTAAAGCCCCAGAGGGCTTCCCTGATCAAGGTCACACAGACACACGTGTGCCAAAGATGATGGACATCCGGTGTTGTAGCACTGAGCTCCTCCTGACCTTGCCATCAACATCAAACCCTGAGTGCACAGCTGCTTATCCCCTGCAGGACAGCAGAGCAGGGGGTCATTCTGGCATCACCCCCAGCTCACAGAATTAAGAGATCTAAAAGACATGCAAACACGCTCCAAATCCACCGTGTTGGCCTTTCACCAGACTTGTCTTGTTGTCACCCTTTCAAATTACCCAGTGACGTATCAGTGGCTCTGTTCTTGACATCAATCCTTTCCTGTTCGTTGTCAACCTTGAAATACAAATCTCCATCAAAAAAAAGTAAGGAAATTAAATACTCCCCCTGCAAAGCTGTGAAGTTCTGCAACTGCAGTAATGCAGGCAACAGTTGTTTTAGCCACATTACACACTAACAGTGTCATCACCCAAGCAGGAATCATTCAAAATTCTTTTCAGACATAACCCAGCAGCAACCTGCTATGTAATTCTTCACTGTGGTTCAAGACAAATGAAAGCCTAAATTCTTTCGGGCAAACAGCGTGTTATTGTGACCTGAAATGAGCTTTCAGTGAGATGGTTCAACTTCCAGGGCGTACTCACTTGTTACACTAATTCCTACTCCACTTCCATCTGGATGTCAGCACAGAGTTCACTTCTGACGTGCTGATCCTTCATCCCACGTGATCAGGAGCTGCATTTAATACACGTTCAGGCACAGCTACACTGCTGGAAGTTTGCACAGCCTGGGCAGCTTCTGAAACTGAACCCAAGGGCAAGTCAGTCAAGAATTCCTGAGCCTTGACCATGGTGGAATTCTGCATAACACCATGGTTTTTACACATCTTCCAGGGAGTGAAAAGTCCCTTTATTTTCAGTTTTACTAAGTATGCAGCTACTACTGGCATTTCAAGAACACATGATCTAAAATTAGCAGGAGCTGCCAGCAGCATGCATTTTAAAAAGGCCAGCACTCCCCAGCAGCAAGTCAGAATGTGTTCTCATTAAACCTCACCTCAGTCTTCTGGAAGATGGTTAAATGTAATAGGGAAGAGCATTTTTTACTGAACTGCTGAGGAGTGATAGTGATGTCTAACAATGCTCATCAGTCAAGATACACACAGACTGATGAAGTTACTTCCTTTAGTGAGGCTTCCCCAGCACTGTCAAAGCAGCAGACACCTCCACTCACACCTCCAAGCCAATTTTCCATTTCCAGAAGGTACTAGGCAAAAAGTACCAATATAAGCTAGAAAATCTAAATGAACAACGTGAAATCTGCTTTTAAAACTGGTACAGCCACAGTGGCTCTCAAAAAAAAAAAAAAAAACAAACAACAAAACAAAATAAAAACAAAACAAAACAACAAACAGCTACCTGGAAAAAAGTCAATAACATTGATCCACAGATCTGTCTCAGATGTCCCTCACACTCCAAAGGACACAAACTCTGCAAGAGAAAACTTCCTCCTGTTTGCATACTCTGAATATCCAACAGCACCACGTTACAGATGAGATTACCTTGTGTTTGGCAACACAGAGAACTCTGGTCAAAATTTACAAGTCTTTCACCATTGCAACATTCGTGTGAGAGTTTAGAATTTAGAATTTTAGAGTATCAATAGGAAAACCACCAGTTTTAGGAGGGCCACAGCAAGACAACCAGATGGAAAGAGACTTCACAGAAATGCAGCACAGTATTTGGAGCAGGCATATTACAGTTAGTTATAACATTTATCTCCACTGAGCACTTTTACAATTAAAAAAAAAAATCTCAGTTAGTGATTTGAATGCTGAATATTTAGAAATTAAGGTAAAATCAAACTTCTAAGCACCCCTACCTTTACAGCAAAGAAAACCCATGGATTTACCCTGCCATCCTATCTGCTGGACATTCTGCTCACATTCTGCTCACAAGCACTTAATGCTTCAAGCAGTGACATAAATTTAACTTGCACTGAAATCCTGAAAATACAAATCCTGTGTTATTCACTGGCATACAAGATCACATCTCTTAAAAGCTTAAGAGTATGTTTGGAGCAGGGTTACTGCTCTAACTGGAATATATCTGCAGCCATCAGTTGTCAGACTACCCAACCACTTGGGCATCAGGGCAGCCAGGGAAAAGGAAGCATTAGGACAACATGGGAAGGCTGATCTCTGCTGCCCCATTAGCTTATTTTGTCATTCAGTGAAATTTCCTGATAAATGTCTCCATGGAAAGTTTGTGTTGGCAGAATTCTCCTCTCCACAGTGTGGAGAAAAGCACAGTGTGGTTTTCCACACTCACTGATGGAAGGCAGCAGATAACAGAGCAGTTGGATTTTGTAGGGCAGACAGACAAGGGATGGAGGTATTGAGTGCAGAGAGACCCAGTCAAACCTGCTTGGGACTCAAGCTCTCCTGAACTTTGGGATAAAGAACTGTTTTTCCAGAAAATGCCAACTGTCCAATGCAAAACTTAACTGAATGCTTTGCCCAGCAGTTGCTCCTGTAAGCACTGCAATTATCTCAACATTAAGAGATTACCACAGTCACCCATTAATTGTAAAATTACTCACATTATACCATACAATCTGACTTCAGCAAAGTCTGGTGACTTGCACAGAAAGGAAAAGCACAGAAAGGAAAGGAAAAGACGACACATAACAGCATTTTGGCAAGGTTAATTAAAACCTTCCACTGCTGATCACACAAGCAACTCCATGTACACGTATCTGTCATCAGCTGCAGATAAAGGGAACACGCACACACCTCCCAGAGAAACTGGTTCAGGTTTGTTAGAGCCTGCAAGTTATTTGACAGCCTACTGAGCAGTTCAGCAGCAAGAGCTCCTGTGCATCATCCCACCTTTCTGCTGCTCCTTAAGGAAAAGCAGGTTTAGGTGTAAGACAGCAACTCACTGAGTAGAGCCAACAGCCCTGCAACACCCACCAGCTCTGCAACGGCAAATGAAGTCTCACAGACTCGCCCACTCTACACTCTCAGAAGATCATCAAGATCTACACCTGTTCTTAGCAAGTTTATACTCTGTGGCTCCAGTTTACCACAAGCCTTTCACTTTCTAGTATTATTTTCAGCTAAATCCAACCTGGGAATCAAGCAGCACATCACCTCATTTTGAATTCAAGTGGAATGGAGTTGGCAGTAATTCCGAGGCACAAAGAAGCAGAGAAATATAACCCTCAGGTTACAGGCTTTGCTCACCTGACTAACTTGGAGGCTTTACTCTGCAGGGGTTTAAAGAGAATTAAAATAAAAGCTTAATTTTGTTCCCCAAAAAGACTCCGCAGGAACTTTATTTATTATTAATCAGGTCTCATCTGCTCCATCCATCACTTCCATAAGATTAGCAATCAGCCACATGTCAGAAGATGACAGCGAATCCTGTGTCCTTTGTCAACATACAGCTCTCACCTCCTGAAGAGTAAACAAACAGCACAAGTTACAGCAGTTTGTTTCCTTTT
>JAWWLV010000002.1:4977073-4997389 GCA_035041135.1 Platyrinchus mystaceus
GGAAAAGCAACACCAATTTGTCTCTGTATAATAAGGTTTATTTACTATTTGATGTCAATGAGCTTTGCAAACTTCTGAGCATGATATTTTACAGCTGGATTCAAATGCACAGAGAAATATAGTATAAACGTGTTATTGAAATTTGAATTTAAGGATAAGCAAACCAAACTGATTAGACTGAAAAAGGAGCTCTCTCAAAGGCACAAGGCATTTTGTGCAGATTCCATTAAGGATTTGATGAGTTTAGCCATGGCTAAGCATAATGCTTTTACATGGAGCAACAGCGTGATGGATGATGATTTTAGAAGCGAAATAGCAGTGCTGCTCTTCAGCTGTGCTCAGAGTTGCTCACCAGCTTTTCTCCCGAGGCTTAATTAAAAAGAATACACTGTCCATCTCCATATGGAAAAACCGGCATACCGGAAACATCCGTTCGCTTTGATCTCACTGAGTGGTGCTTGAAAAGCAGATGAATGCAGGTGTCGTATTTTTATTTAATATGACCGATTATCACAAATACTGCTATTTTCTAATAACTCCTGAATCCCAGAATTCTGTCTCTGGGCAGCTGTAGGAGGTGCAGCCAGCCTGGGGACTTGGAAAAGCAACATACTCAGAACAACTCCGAGTTGTTCGGTGTCATCCGTCATCATAAAGAAATTCTTCTGCCCACTCCTTCCTGTCGCCTTCTGGATGGGAGATGATCCTGTGAGCTCGTGGGATGTGGCTGTTAGCTCCTCGTGGCAATGCTGAGTTTTCCACCTCCCCTGGTGCTACTGCTATGATACAACAAACACACATACCTCGGCACCAAGCTGAATAACACAACTGTGGCAATTTCCCTCCAAGGTGGAGATGCTGCGGACTTTGCAGAGCAGATTTTGGGAAGCAGGATGTGAGCTTGGCCACCCCTGATCCTCAGGACTGCCTAATCATGGAAGTGATGCCAGGATGAAACACGTTGTCTGCACACAGATCCTCCTTGAGAAGAGTAAACTTGGGACTTCACAGACTCCCAGAATCCCAGACTGGGTTGGGTTGGAAGGATCTTAAAGCTCATCCAGCCCCACCCCCTGCCATGGCCAGAGACACCTTCCACTATCCCAAGTTGCTCCAAGCCCCATCCAGCCTGGCCTTGGACACTTGCAGGGTTGGGGCAGCCACAGCTTCTCTGGACAACCTTCAAGAAAGCCCATTTGTGAGTTGGGAAGATGCAGGAATTATGTGTGTTAAAACTAAGGGAGCAACAAGCAGGAGAAGTAGGCGAGGGAGACAATATGATTTGTTATAGAGTAAAGCACCCAGAGCAGATCTGTGAGGACTGTGCAGGTGAGGAAGGCAGCTTGGTGCCCTAGCATGGAGTGACTTCGCCTTGCTGGGCACCCTCAGGATACTCCTTTCCTGGTGTCCTGCTGTGGCAGTGAAGACTGCAAACTTTTTATGCCTGACCAGTCTGTTCCACTACTTTCACAGGCCCCAGGAGTTTGAACCATATGTGGCCCTAGGGTAATGAAGGTAAATAAGCTGATAAAGCTGAGGACAGATGTGATGGGATTGCAATGGGGAAAAAAGGTCTTGAACTTTTAACTTTGATTTAAATGTATTTGAAGGACAAGATCTGCGTCAGTACAAGTGTGACATCTCTTTAGTGAGTAAAGCCTTCATTTGACTGCAAGAAAGCCATAGCTTTTCTTATCTCTTCTATAGTAACTATTAAATGCATAGCTGGCACATATGTGTTAATGAAGCATCAAAGCCAGCTCAGTCACAGATCAGTGACTATTTCTATTGCTGAAAAGTCTGGAGCACTGTTCATTCTTGTAAAGGTGTGTGTTGTTCTATCCTGCTAATCCGTATAAACAACCTCTTCCACACTTGTCTGCTGTTTGGGATGGTTCTGCTTCTGAAAGCTTAGTCTTAGCTAAGTGACTGGAACAAATGTCAGGTAGGAGCAGCACAGACTTGATCCATCACACACAGAATTAGGAGTGGTGGTTCACATGTTCATGATTTGACTTGGTCATATCAGGAAGTTTTCACCTCGTTCTATTCTTTGGACAGAAGGTGCAATAAGCTGCCATTTCAGCTGTGTTTGTACATTGCAGCTTGGTCCTGTCCAACAGGGGATTGCCTTCCCTGCTCTGAGCTCCAGGGATTCCCACTCAAGGCTGTTGCAGCCAGATAATTTGTACATCTTCCAGTCTACTGCTCATCCTTTGCCTATGAAATCATTTAAAAGAAGATAAAGGGTCTCTGCCCCACTTTTCCTTGCAAAAAGTGACATGGTAAAACGTTTACTTGGGCTTCATATTCCAATTTCAAGTCCATGGAGCTGTAGCAGGTTTGCCTTGGGAGCAGAACTAGTATTTTTCAGTGCTGAGGATTCACTAAAGACTTCCTCTGTTTTCCTGACTTTGGTATTTGGAGTGGAAAAGCACAATCATATCTGCTCAAATCTTTTCAGCTGCATTGAGTGTTACTGCTAAACTGAACCTTGTGCTAACTGAAGTGTTGGATTTACTGTGGCCAGGCTGGGAGATTTGTGACAGAGCTGCACAATGCCTTTCTTGGCTGCTGTGCAGGGCCTGGTTTCTGCAGTTACACCAGAGCACCTCTTTTCCTGTAGGAAAGGTGGGTGAGGTGACACCTGAAATGTGACCTGAGGGAACACTGCTGCCCAAAAAGGAGCAGCTGATTTTTTTGGTTATTCTGGGAGGCTGAGCATATGGTGCAGCACAAGGCCAAACAAGTCCCTCCCTGTGCTCTGCCAACCTGTCTCTTAGCGTTCCCTGCAGGCTTCTCTCCCACTTTGGCAGGCAGAACTTTTGCATGCCTCTTTCCCACCTGATTAGACATAGTGCTAAGGCACTTAAAAGGCAAGGAGAACTGATCTGAGCCTTGATTAGAGCCAAGACCCTTCACCAGAAACTGCTTGCTAAAGAAACCTTTATATTTCCTTGGCATTGACTTTATCTGGTGGTTGGATCTGGCTGCCAATGAATTATTCTGTTGCAATTCTGTGAGACTGAAGCATAACACATGAGCATTAGACAAATCCTGTGAAATCAAGAACATGGGAAAGTCTAAGAAGAGAGGAAATACAGTGGTGTAGCAATGGATTTGCAATTAATTTGATAAGATTTCCAGGCACTGGGTTAATACTGTGTGGTGGAGAGTTGATACTTCCAGTGGTGAGCTCACTGTGTTTAGGTGGATTATGCTGATGCTGATTCTGCACAGGGCAGAATCTCAAATCTCCAGGCAAATACACACTTTGGGATGCTTTTTCCCCCCCAGCTGCAATGTTTTTAATCTCCAGTGCAAATGGCTTGCTCAGTTTTCTAATAGTACAGCTCAAACATACCGTAATTTGGTTTTTGGACAGCATGTCCTTTTAATTACAGGACCATGCCTGTTGCATTAGCACAGGAAGCTCAGGATTGCAAGTGGTTTCTCAGAAGCAGAGACACTGTCAGCTCAGCTCTGAGGATACACAGCTCACGGAGGTGCATTTAGCTGAGGGCAACACAGAATTGTGCAGCTTCTTTGAGATTGTTGTGCAACTGATTGATTAAAAACCAGAAAAAGAAAAACCTAGAGCAGATGAAGCCAGAGGGGGTTGGCAGTAACAGCAGCACTGGTTCCACCCTGATTAGCCTGGGTTTCCTAAAATTTAGGTATCAGTCGTGACTAATGCAATGGATTTGGGCGATGGGCTTGCCAGGACTGTCATGGTTTGTGCTTCTTACTGGGATGTGAGACTTGCAACATCCCATCAGAGATCTGTACAAGAAATTAATTATTCCAGCTTGCTATGGTGAGCCTTAAGTTGGTTGCAGCCCAGTACTGTAAAAAAGAACTTTATAATCCCTTGGTGGGAAGTAGATGTTTTAATATCTGCAGGTTGTATAAAGGTTTATGCCACCGATAACGCCTCACTCGCCTCGTGTTCTGCTGCTGTCCTTGAACAGAGCAGCAGGGCACAGTCCTGTTAAATAACACCTCCATCCTGAGCAGAAGATTATGGGATCCTGATGCCAGAAAAAACATGAGGAGTCCAACCTCTCTCAGCGTGCTGTTGCCATCTAAAACCGAGATCAAATATTAGAACCACAGAGTCACAAAACAGTTTGGGTTGTAAGGGACCTTGAAGACCATCCACTCCCATCCCCTGCCATGGGCAGGGACACCTCCCATTAGCCCAGGTTGCTCCAAGTCCCATCCAACCTGGCCTTGAATTTTTTCATTCTTTCAAATTATTTTCTTGCATTTCAACTGTGTAATTTTGGACTCAGAAGGAATTAAAAATATATCTTGCCAAACAGCATCATTCATTCTCCTTCTCAGCTATTTCAGCAGGACAGTCCACAATCCCCTCTGGTAGCTCTACTCTGGACCAAAAGGACTTCAGCTTCAGCAAGGTTAAACCTGAAATGGGTTTTTGGTCTCTCTTAGAATCACAGCAGGCCTTCAAATAGACCTAAATCAGTCCACTGGCAGAGCTGAGAAATGGCCTCTTGGCTTCTCTCCCCTCTGAGCCAGAGCTGTAGATTAAGAAGCCATGACAAATAGGTTTTGTAGCCAGAGCTGATACTTTGGGGGTTGTGATAATGCCCCAAGCACTGGGGCAGAAATTCCAGCAGCTGACTCTGGAGAGAAACTGTGAGTTTGCACTGGATCCTGTTGGAGACAGACTCTGCTTGGAGCTGCAGTGTCTACAACAGGACTAATTAACATTCAAGGCAAAAAGTCATTACTTCTAAAACGCAGCTTTTATTATCTATAATACTGTGGTATATCAGCTATCATGTAATGTGAACCTCGAGAGAAATGCTTTGTAAGTGAGAATCCCACTTCAGCTTTGTCAGGCAAACTTGCTGAACAGGCCTAAAGAGTCAAAAATCTCTTGTTTCACTTATTCCTGCAGCAAGTATTTGGAATAACTTGCCAGTATACACAGGGCATTAAAAGACTCCAGCACAAAATCCTCTGGCATTATTGCCTAAGTCAAATCTGAATTGACTACAGCCCCCAGGAGGAAACAGAGGTGCCTGACTGAAATGGTGTGTAGTACCTTAGAAATTCCCATAGTTAGGAACTTTGGGATGGCCTGCTGGTTAAATCAAGGGTGCTAGAGCTCCACAGGACATTGGCCAGCTGGAGATTACAAAGACCATAAGGATAGGATAAAGAAACAAGTTCTTCCTACAGGGAGGGGTCAAAGCCTCAATCGGGTTTCTGAGATTGGCTCTGAAATTTCCAGCCTTGGAGATGCACAGAATTCAAACCAGATCAAGTCCTGAGCAATTTAATCTAACTTGGAAATTGGCCTGGGGTTGGGCAGGGATTGAGGGTCCCTCCTGCCCTGCAGTAACCTCGGATTGTCCTATTCCTGTGGCAGGTGTGGCTCCCTGAACCAGATGTACAGGCCTGTCTTCAGAAGCCCTTCATGTCCTGATTCCCTTCTGTGAATTTATCCTTGGGCTTTTTTTGAACATAAAAACTTCTGGTGCCCATCAGTTTGGAGCAAAGTGTTCTACAGCTTGTCTGTGCTGTTGCCAGCTGCCACCTCCAGTTTTCATGGGAGCTGCTTGTTTCCTGGGAGTCCTTCTGCCTCACATGCTGTGCAACCCCATAAATGTCACGTGGAACTTCGTGGACAACGAGCATGTTCCCTATCCTGCCTCCTCCATAGGGACAGATAACATTTTCCCTGAATCTCTCTGGTCTTCCAAAGACTTTAAAGCTGTGTGACAAAAGGTTATGTCACGGACCAAAGTGTGTTCCTTGGGTCAGTGCCCAGGAAGCCCAGCCTGGCACATCTCGCCCTTTATTTGAAGGAGTTAATACGAGAAATTGTCTTTTAGGTAAGAGACACGGGAATATTCCATAAAATTAGCCATAAAAACTACAAGATAATATTCTGACTCATCCTGTGTGTGAGAAAGGAGATCAAACCACAGAAGGATGGGGTGTGCTGGCTTTGTTTCCCTCGAGCAGACAGTGCTGGAGCTGGGCATCGCATTAAGGGACCTGTGCATAAAATATTCCATAACAACCAGAGCAGCTCATGCTTAATGGAAAAACATGAAATGTTCCATTGGGAAACAATTGCCCTTTATACAAGATGCATTTCTTCTCTCTCCCTTTTGTTCAGGGAATCTGACTGGGAACAAAAAAAAGCTTGTCCCTTCAGACACCCTCTGTTCGTGCTGCTCCCTCCCCAAATCAGGGCCCTAATCCCTTGTTTGGACGACATAATCAGCTACACAAATATCAGTTGAGATAGCACAGACAGATTATGGCTCCCAGCAGGACGAGGGAGGATGGGTCAAGCTTTAAATACCTCTGCCTCTATGCAACTGTTTTTCCTAAGGATAAAGCAGGAGGACTATAAACAGGAATTCTTTAGGCAGATGGCCTTTAGTAACCTCTCCACGAGGCATCGGCAGCTTGTAAATAATAAGCGGTTCAGAGGGCCAGCCTCGAGTGAAAGGGCTCTCCAGACCTGGGTGTGGGAAGCTTTGTGCAGGGCTGAGGGGGAAGATGCTCTTACTGGGGAGAAAAAATGATTAAAAAGGCTGATAATTAACAGTAAAAAGTGAGAGCCGCTGTAGAAGATCAAATTCTTTCTCAGTGTTAAACCACAGTTGACTCTTGCAGCTCTTTAGTGCAATGGTGGCTAACTTGGGAAGATGGGCCATACTTCCAGGAGCCCAAAACCACAGGCTGCTCCATTTTCTCACCTAACATGGCACAGAGGGATCCTGCCCTTAGGTGTGGGTTGTGCTGCTGTTTCCTTAAGGAGCATTGCTAAACTTGGGAGGAAAAAGGGAAGTTTGACCTGTGGAGATTTAAGTATTGGCTGTGACAAGCACCTGCTTCTAATCCAGATCCATAAATAGATCCCTGAAAGCCCCTACAAACCCAGCCTATTTCCCTGACAAATTTCTACATGTATCTGCTTTGCAGGACTGAGCTCAAAAACAGAGACATTGAAGTCCTTCCCCAACACATATTTTCAAGAACTGCCATTTTCCAAACCAGGTTATGGGACGCTCAAGCTGCACAACTTGGAATCACTGCTTTTGTGATGCATCAGTAACATCTCCAGAGAGATCTTTAAAGATTTCTCTTGGACTGTACAGGAACAGGTACATCTCAAAACTGGCTCCCCTCCATTGCTGCCTGTTCATGTGACAATCCAGTTGGCTGCTGTCCATGCATATTTGCACAAGGATTAGGATTTGGAGTGTTGGATCTGAGATACTGCGTGAAGAGCCGGGAATCACAGCTAAACATTTCAGGTCCTCCAACTGGGTAGGAAACCTTGAGCTGAGCAATCACTGCCCTGTTGGAATGGACTTAAGATGAAGGGGGGCAGGTTTAGATGGGATATTGGGAAGGAATCCTTCCCTGTGAGGGTGGGGAGGCCCTGGCACAGGTTGCCCTGAGAAGCTGTGGCTGCCCCTGGATCCCTGGAAGTGTCCAAGACCAGGCTGGACAGGGCTTGGAGCAACCTGGAATAGTGGAAGGTGTCCCTACCTGTGAACAAGATGAGCTTTAAGGTCCCTTCCAACCCAAATCAATCTGTGATTCCACAATTTTGTGATTATTGCTGGAGGTAATTTAAATGTATAATTGCATGCAGAGTTAGGCATCCACTTTTGCAAAGTATTTCCATGCGTGGCTGAACAACTGTAGAGAGTAATTATGCCTATTTTCCCCATTAAAACCTAATAATAATTTAAAAAGCCAGGTTTGACTGCCTTAATCTGTGTCTTTGTGAGCTGTAGTTCTAAATTAACCTTTACCTTCAACCTGCCACAGGAAAAAACTGGACACTTTGGGAGGGGATTACGAGAAATGAATTGGGAAACTTGCCTGGCAAAGGTTTTTTCCCCTTTTACCAACACACATGTAAATTGTGTAGGCTGCATGCCCAGTGTGGGGGTAAGGCTCAGTTATGATTCAGCTCAATGGAATGTAAATGAAGGCTCCTATAATGAAATGAGTGGGAACATCTTGGACTTTCATTAACTTCCCACTGTAAAAAAAAAGATAATTCAGAGAGCTGCTTCTCGCTCCTGAAAGACAGTTTTCAAAAACCTGATTAGAGACGGATAGAAGTGGGTCTTTTGTTGAAGTTAAACCTTCAGTGAGAAATGTCTGTAACATCCTCTTATCCTCAGTGCTGAGCACGATTTGGGAAGTGAAATCCTGAGCATCTGAAAGGCACAGACAAATTGAATTTAACACAGGGAGGCTGCCAGGAGCTGGAGTGAGGCACTGGCTGTGAGCTGAAGAGCTGCTGGAACTGGGAGCAGTTTTTAGTAAAACCAGTAATGGCACTTCAGTAACTTAAGCCAAGGGCCAGAGAGAATAGGGAATAAAGTGGGATGGTGTGAGCTTGACTAACTCACCACCCTGAGAGCTCTAAACCAGCAGGAGTTTAGCCATGAGCTTTACCCAAAGCTTTGTCAGATGGGCACTTGCACAACGCTTCTAAAAGTGACCTGATGCTGCAGGTGGTCTTGCAAGTGCCCCTACCTGCACTTGATCAGATTTTAGGGGAAAAGCCCCATCTTTAGAAGCTGAGACAATCAACTCTCTGCTGTCCCCCACTGTTTCTGAACCTTGGTGGAGCAATGCAAACAAAACAGTGCAGCATGTGAGGAGTGACTGTTGTACTGCAAATGAAATCACAGCACCTCCAAACTGGCAGCCTTTACTTGAGATGCATTTGCTGAAAGAATCACCAGAAAACATCAGGATAACCACGTGTGCTGTACCACCAACTGGATGCTGATGAGGGGAGGATATAAAAGGAATATAAATATAATTGTAGGTGACACAAAGAGGCACATGAGCCCAAGGTAATTTTGTAGAGCTGTTCCAGAGGCAGGAGGGTGCAAATTAAAAACTTGAAATTCAACGAGCAGATTGAAAAGCAGAAGTAGGTTTTGCAGAGCAAAGAGAGGGAAGAGGGTAGGTGCTACCTGGTGAGTTGCCTGTTGAGCTCACACACACAATGACAGGCAAACATGGGCAGCAGTCAACACCTACAGCCCTGAAATAACTCACATGTATGAAAGGAAGAGGCCTCACAGGACACAGAGGTCTGGTAGTTCCTGTGTTCATGTTACACTACAGGCATAAGCCTTTAGATAAGGTGGAAAAATCCAGCCTTCACTTCATGAAAGCCTGGAAAAATAATTATGCTCTTTCCTTGGTGGGTAATAGCTCAACAGAGCAGCAGCTCAGAGCGTGCTGCTGACTCTCCTCACCATGATTTACCCCTGGTTGTCAGCCTTGGGACTGGCTAATGCATTTACATCCCAAGAATTCCAGTCTTAGAGCTCACGTTACGACATGTGTCCTGTTTAGTAAGAGTAAAGATGCCTGAAAATTAGCCTGATACCTGGCAGTTTGTCCTCATCCTTAGGTGCTAGCAGGCTGTACTGAAGTGCTGCCTGAGCCAATTAAAATTCTGTGGCACTGGCATTTCTGAACTCAAATTTACAAGTCAGAAAGGGAGCTGGCTGGGGAAAAGCCCAGCTGACTGGGAACGGAGTCAGGGACAAGACAGGCCGGAGGTTGTTCCTCTGAGCTGAGAAAATGGCCAAGCCACAGCTGCTGGTCTTGTGTGGAGCAGACAGCTGTAGGAAACATTATGCTGTGCAGCAAAAGGGCAAATATTAGGATGCCATGAGACTCCTGGGTAGTTTGGATTGCACAGCTGAACTCCTGCCCTCCCTTTGTACCAGCACTGTTCTTAGGGGGCGAAGCCAGAGCAGAATTTGGGGCTTGGAGCAACCTGGTCTAGTGGAAGTGCCCCTGCCCATGGCAAGGGTTGGAACAAGATGGGCTTTAAGGTCCCTTCCAGCCCAAACCATTCCATGATTCTATAAATTTGCCCTGCTATCAAGCACCCATGAAGCTCCTGATTTTATAGCTGAATGAAAAAGGGCTCATTAATATTATACCACAATCCCTGTGTGGGAGCTGTTGCCAAACACCTACATGGCAACAGGAGCAACAGGGATGGGTCTCATTGCCAGCCTTCAGGAAGTGAGCTGAAGTGAATTAAAGAAATAAGCAGGGACAGAAAAAAACTGCTTTGTGACTTTGAACAGTGGTTGGACAGCCAGGTGAAAAGGTATTGGCCAGCTCTGCTTTTACAATATAGGAAAATAAATCTTAGGATCTTGTTAGTCGTGCCTATGTAATGAAACTAAAAGGATTTAAGCTGGCCTAGGATAAGGTAAACTCTTGCTCAAGGGAGCATCACTGCGTGGATGCAAGAGAACACCTGCAAGTGAGAGACTATTTTGCTGCAAATATTGCTGTGATTTAAATAAAAAGTTAAATGTTGATGTGCATCCCTGATGCTGGGTAACCACCTGGAAGCAAAAAAATATCTCCACGTAGGATGTGCCCCTCCCGTGATCCCCGTTGGTCAGCACTCAGACTCTTCAGCAGCGCTGGGAAATGGATCTGGGCAGGCAGCAGGGACGGGAATGGAGTATAAATCCACAATTCTCATTACCTCAGAACCCATAGAATAAAATCACAGCTCCTTAAAATATATTCCTTTTCCTTCACAGGTTAGGAAAATATTAAAACTTACGAAGAGTGTGAAACTTTAAACATGCTCATGACATAATATCTGTTCCTTGTCATATTTTTCTTCTCTTCCTTCTTTTTGGCACTAGAACAAGGTCTTAACATTCAAAACTGCCCCAGTGTTTTCTTCCTGTGGATTTCGGAGAGCAGCCAGATCTGGGGGTTAGACAATCGCAGCTTTTGAGAAGAGAATGGGTTGGGAGCACCAGTGTCATGATGTACAGCCAGAAAAGAATGTTTGCAACAAAAAAGATCTGTTAATGAATTCTGAGTATTTATAGCTCCATGAGCTTTCCTGCAGAGTTCATCTCCATGGGAAGTTATTAGCTCAAAAGTGAGCTTAGTCACAAGCCTCTTATAGGGAATATTTCTATTTATGATATTCTCATTTCAGTGGCTGGTGCTTCCGTGACACGGTTATTTACTGGCCGAGGTGTCCAGTGCTGCTCAGGTCAAAATTTACCCCTACAAATAAAACTGTCTTAATGGGAATAGAGCTCTGCAGCCTTAGAGGAACACCTGCTATGTGAGGGTGGGGTGGGAAAGGAGGAGGAGGGATGCTGAGGCCTTTTTGCTTGCCCAGTAACCCCTTTTACACTGAGCAGCGCACCAGGAGTTCCCACGGCAAAGGGAGCAGAACATGGGCAATGTATCAGTGCTAAAGTTGCACACACTGTTTTGTCATCCCTTTCCTGCCTTATCAGACCCTTGGCCTCCAAAGGCAACGTGCCTTTTGCAGGCAGGGTGAACGGGGGGTACATATGTCAGCACAGCAGAACAGCTTGGAGCGTGAACTGATATTAAGGCCGTCCATGCATGAGGTAATTTGTTTTATAATAGCAGCAGAAAGCCTGCTTATGCATCAGTGAGATGCAGCAGCCTGGGAGCCATCGGGGAATTAAAGTACCCACTGTGCTCTGGATATGCTAATAAATATGAACTTATGCCCAGATGGATTTTATCGGGTTTATGGCCACGCAGAGCCCTCCTGATTTCCACCACAGCCACGGGGCTGCCTGAGCAAGGAGGTCTCTGTAGAAAGTCATGTGAAGAGAAACTCAAACCCTTTCCTGCAGCTGGAGCTCCTGGTGTGGATGTGGCTCCAGCGCTGCTGGAATGCCCCAGCCTAGCCTGGGAGTGGCAGCTGCAGCTCAGGGGAGGTGATGGTTAACGCTGTTCCAAGGCTGGTAATGCCCCTCAGCAATGGGCAAAGGGGGAGGGACAGGAGACAGTGAGAAATGAGGGGAAGGAAGGACCAAGCCTGGGCAGCATTTCTGAATAAGCAAAACTGCCCTCTTATTTCTGGTTTTAGCACCCTCCTTGTATGAGTGTGTGTGTATCTGTCTCTGTGCCTTCTGCAGGGCTCTTCTTTGGTTGCTCAGGGAGGTTTGGCTCAGAGGAAAGCCCCGAGGTCAAGCATTGCCTCCATGACGTGCTGCCCTCCTAGAGCAGCTTTCAGTACCAGTGTACCAAGAAAGCTGAGCTTTCACTTCGAGTAATGTTAATTGTTTTACTGGGCAGAACAAGTTCTTTCACATGGTGCAACATCACCCTTCGTGGAGGTCACAGCCAAAAGGGTTTCAAACTAGATTTTCTCTAGTTGTACTGGTACCCTCAGGCACAGAACCCCCCCTACCTGAAGGTGAAGTCAAGAAATGCTTTGGACTCCTTATAAGGTTCAGGATGCCATTGTATCATTCATTATTATCAAAATAAGGACTATTTCCTGTGTGTCCTTTTTTCTCTCACACAGGGAGCCATAAACACTGACTCAGTTCAGAGGGTTTATCACTCAGGGCTTGTGTTTCCTTAGCAATTGCAGAGTCATTGAAGATCCCATTACCAGGCTCCCCTCAAATGCAGCTCCCAGCAGCCTCCGCTTACTGCGGTTAAAGCCATTAGTTGAGTTCCTTGACCAAAAAATCTCTAATGCCACTCACTTACTGTCACTGGGTGTTATTAACCGTTGCTCAGGACCCCTGAGGGTGTATTTTTCTTTTATTAAATATGCTAACCAGCATTTTAGCAACCCTTTGGGAAGCTGGGGTTGGCTTGAATTCTTGCTCGGTGAGGCAGCACCATGATTCATGAAACCACAGCAGTTCAGCTAAACCCTGCCCTGCAGAGTTTTGTGCCACCAAACCTCTCAAAATGTGGTTCAGGAACCTGAGTATTCCAGTGCTAACATCTCCACTTGCAATGGGATTCACTGGAATGAAAACCCAGACTGCTGGGCTGCAAAGCATCCATTTTTTGACAGATTTATTTTGGTTTTGGCGTGGACTGCAGACTATGTGCTACCTTAAATGTGTGTGAGAATGAAGAGAAAAATCAGTCTTACATTACTGAGAGGGAGAAGTGGAGCTGCAGATGCTTTTACAGCTGAAAGGTTAGCTGGAAGCACAGACTGCCAGCAACAAGCCTTGTCACAGGCAGACCCTGATGTGATTCCTGCACTGATGGGTTCCTGACTCCAGACAAAACATGCTCTGATGGTCAGCCTGAGAAATGAGGCTCCAGACTGTCATTTATCTACCTAAAGTCACTCCAAATGATGCTTCTTTCTTTCAAGACTCGAGGAAACTTATCCCCAGGTGTTCCCAAGCATTTCCATCTCCTAAATGCAAGAAGTCTGTCAGCCCACAAAAAAAAGCGTCCTGTGCCAACCCCGATAACAAAAAGCTCCAAACAAAACAGATTTTTTAATGCTGCCATAAATCACTCTGAAATGAAGCATGTCAATGCCTTATGTGGAAAACTAAACTGATGCAAACAGCACTGAGGAGCTGGCAGCATTTCATGGGTTTGTACACTCATCCCACACGGAACTGGCTTTATTTCTAGTTGCACGGGCAGGTTTTTACCCGTCAGCCTTGCCGGTGTCTCACGTCGTCATCAGCAGGAGCCTTCATCAAATACATTTGTCTTTACACTGACACTTTTTATGGAATTGGGCTGCTTGCCACCCAAGGAAATTGTAGTTTCAGGGGAGTTCAAGTGGTTCCTCAGTATAATTCATTCCCAGAGAAGATTAGGAAAGGCTTAAATCTGGCAGCATGACTACTTTGCCTGGAAGAAGCAGGGAGGATTTCTTACCCAATCTGACAGAAGAAAACTAAGACTCATTTGGGTTTTAATGAAAAACAGAATGTCACTAAATATAAATCCATGCTTTAGCTGTCTTCTGCAGAGGAGAAACGACTCAGTGTGACCTCTGGGGAGCTCCCATTATTTGCCCTGAGAAGTTCAAGCTTCAAGTGAAAGCAGATACACAGTAGGTTCCAAAATCTGTCCTGTCACAGCTTCCAGGCTGCTGCCCCTCTCATCTGTGTGATACACAGATTTATGCAAAGCAGGAGGAGTTGTGCAAAGCAGGAGGAGTCAGGGCACAAGTGTCAAGAGCTCCTCTCTTGCCTGCTGTTCCTTGTCAACAGAGGAATATGGATATGGCTAAAGGGCAACTGCCTGGTTATCAGTCAGTCCTGGAAGGCAGCCTTGGAGTGACAACTGATGTTTTGGAACTAGTACCCAGCAGGGATTAAAAATCTGGTGATAAATGCCTGGGAGCTTAAGTAACTTGTTGGCTTTATATGATACTGACATTTGATATTACAATCTTATGGCTCCAGAAATCATAGAATCCCACAATGGTTTGGGCTGGAAGGGTTATGAAAGCTCATCTAATTCCATGGGCAGGGACACCTTCCACTAGCCCAGGTTGCTCCAACCTGGTCTTGGACACTTCCAGGAACGGGGCAGCCACAGCTTCTCTGGGCAACCTGTGCCAGGGCCTCCCCACCCTCTCAGCCAAGAATTCCTTCCCAATATCCCATCTAACCCTGCCCTCTGTCAGTGCTTTTGATGCTTCTTTTTTGATTCTTCTTTACTTTTCCACACTTTTATATGCTTTTTCTCCTTTTTTTTAGTTGGAACTGGAAGTTTAGTCGGAGGTTTGTCTCTTTTTTCCCTGCAGAAGCTTTTGGGTTTTTAAATGATGTGGAGGAAGATGGTGTATGGTGCAACAGAGCACTGGCTGAACCCTTCCTCAATACTCGAGGGACAGAGGGTGTTTGCTTAGCTGACAACAAGCTGGGCTCTCCAGAAGCACTTCAGGTGGTAAGGGCAACCTAGTAAAATTGGATCTTAACTATTTGTAGGATGGAAAAAAACGGTACGGAAAGAATATTTTCTGCTAGAAGGGGACTGAGTCAGGGCTTCACTCTGAGCTTTTTTTTAAGCATGCACAGAAGCTAAACTGGATAAAGAACATGACTAAAAACTGTTTAATGGATGCCAATAAACCAGTCACCAAGTAAATCCTCCTTGCTGTTTCCAGTCAAATCATCAGTCAAGACCCCTTCTGTGGCAGAGGTTGCTGGTTGAAGTCAGTGTGTGGTTTGCAGCATTTCTCCTGGAACACCTGAGCTGGTGTAATAAGTTTACCCTACTTGGACTTGGCAGTGTAAACCTTTAGTGCCCTTGTGTAATCCTGGCTGTGCAGCTCTGCCCTATATGTCTGACCTGGAGGGGCTCCTTGGAAAAATGGAAGACTTGTGACCGAATGGAATGTGAACCCCTGAGGGTGTGCAGTGTTTATCAAGGGTTACTATTTGAGTACCTTGCAGAACTTTGTTTGAATAGTCTTCTTGGCAGAGGTGACTATCAGTGCACCAGGCTTGGGAGGGTTGATTTAACCACAGGACTGTTACCTTGAAGTCTTTAAGGTGTCCCACACTCCCTGATCCTCACATGAGGGCACTTTTCCTTGCTCTGAGCAGGACCTGCCGTGTGTTCATGACTAAGGGTTAGCACTTACCCTGCTCTCAACTCAACTTTTGGACTCTTAGCTGCAGGTTTGCAGTCTGAGGGAAGGTCAGCGAGCAAAACTTCCTTCTCCAAAGGCAAAGCCAGCGTGAAAATGTCACTTTGGGGAATAGAACAGGAGTTTTAAGTAAGTGCTTCTCAATTATCAGTAGTTAGCGAAGCTGAGTGACTAAGGCTTCGGTGCCCAAGGGTCTCCAAGTGATCTGCAGCTGGAAAATGTAGAGAGAACCAGCTTTCCCAAGAAAGGACCAGGCCTTATGCAAGCCTTGATTGCTTCACTGTTTAAAAAAAAAAAAAAAAGGGAAAAAAGTGCACTAAAATGGGTTGAAATGTAACTGAACAGTTGAGCTGTTTAGCTGGAGCGCTCAGTACACTACAAACTTCATAATAACTCCCACAGCTCATGCTTTGTCCCTTCCCTCTGCAGAGGGGAAATGCACTGATGCACATTGTCTCTTTCTTTGGCATTAGGAGAGCAGAATCAAGCAGTTTGCAGGTTGTGCTGGAGAAGAATAAGTGACTTGGCTGCTGTACTTTATGTTTTTGTACACTCCTAAATACTGTGAGTTGATAAACACTTAAAAGGGATCAATTCTGCATTAGTTTATGGATAAATGCATATAAAGGATTGCCCTTGTGGATTCCCAGTGAAAACACTTCCAGGGACCAAAGTCCCATGGTACTGTAAGGTGCAGCATGCAGAGGGAAAGGGTTTTGCTGAGAATAAAACAGGGAACAGAAGAATAAATGTCTTGTCCTTGCTCTCAAGACAGACTAACCATGATCTCAATCATGGACCAGGAGTGGGAGGTCACCGTCCCACTAACGCAGGGGAACGGATGGTAAATGGAGGGAGCATCCCAAAATGAGATTAAACTGAGTGCTCAGGTTGGACTGCAATCTTATCAGCAGGGTTTTGCTTCTGTCTCTTCAGGAAGGACTTGAATTGGGAAGAATTATCAGCTCTGAAAACATCTAAAAGGGCATACTGGGGTTTTGGTGTCTAGGAAAGGGGAAGAAGGAATAGGTAGTTGCTATCAGGGAGGTAGGATAACAAGCACTGCAGTGAGCAGGTCAGGTTTTAAAGGGCAGCCTTTCCTTTTTGAACAATAATTGATTATTTTCACTGCATATCAGTTACTTATTTACTGATATACAGCATTTCATTTCAGTGAAGAGGGGCTGGAACATGTGCCCCCACTGCTTGCCCTCTGCAGCTCCTGAGCGTGTGAGCTGATGGGTAAGAGCACTCAAATACCCACTTGACCCACAAAAGTATCTAGAAAAATCAGTTTAGGCTCCCATGGCAAAGGCATTGATGGTCTGGAAGGCAGCAGAAAGCTGAGCCGTCGCTGCAGGAGCAGTGCAGGCAGAAACTCGTCTGTGTGAGGACAGGGACAGGGCCTCAAGCAGCAGAGAGAGATTTCCTGGAACAGGGACTTCTGCTCCTGCTGTTTAAATTGCTAAATGCAAATTGGTGTGCTCCACTGCCAAGAGACCTGAGTTTGTGAGAGGGAGGACATGACTATCAAGCAGTTTGAGAGACAGGGGTTAGAAGGCAGGTCAGCCCAGGTCATGGGTAAAAGCTGAAGACAAACTGAGAATCAGAGGAGGAAAGCCGGAGAAGGAAGGATAACCAACAGGAAATGAAGCTCCAACAGTAAACCTCATCCTGAAAAATGCCAGATTGTTTTGCATTCCAGTAGGAATATCTGTCTTGGTTCTCAGGGCAGAACTCCATTTGCTGGGATAGTAAAGAAAACAACTGGTTCTCTGGGGAAAATGTGACGTGCCAGATATGCAGACTCTGGGTGAAGTGCTGAAGAAGAAGAGGGAGAGAGCTGTTTGTCATTCCCAGAGCTCCCCTGAGCCCAAGGTTTACTTCCTCCATCTCTTGATGCAGCAGGCTTTGCAGCCCGTGGTTTCCTTGGACTGATCTTGCTGTAAACCTGGCTTTTTTGGAGAGCAAGAGTTGTGTGTTAGCTTGTGTATAATAGTCATGGCTCACTGAATTTTAATGGTCTCGTCAGCTGGAGTGCAAAGCCCTTTACACTGCACATTCCCGTGGAAAAACTTTGTTCAGAAATGACCTTTTTGCCTCACTTCCAGCAGAAGAAAAAGCACAAAATCCAGCAGTAATGGTCTGTAGCACAGCAGTGGGTTTGGATGCTGCCTGCCTCAGTAATAAATGTATTCACAGGTACTAAAACAAAAACTATCCTATGGACATTGATGTCCAACGTTGGTGCTCCTTCCATGTGTTTTCAGGATCAGGGTTTGACCAATAAGTGTTGGGCTAAGGACCAAGGACAGCATGTGAAGATGTTTGAGTGAATTTAATAATAATGAAGAACAATAATAGGTACCCATACTTTTGGCAGGAGATCTAACTTGCAGTTTTTTCGAAACAACAAGAGAAATGGAAAGGGAGGGAAAAGGGAGATGGAACAATCCTCCATTGCCCATTTGGTTGTTGTCAGCAATGCAACTTGAGGAAAGCTGAGCATTCAGGCTGACAAATGATTTAACTATCCAGGCTGGAGAAGGAAAACTGTTCAGTTTCTTTTGCCAGCTATATATATATATAATATCTAGATATTAGAACTATAAACCATCAGGTGACAGTACTCTTGCAGAAATGTAATTTCTTTTTGCTTGTCACTCCTCCCTGGTGACTTTATAGCCCTTGCAGATGCAGAGGGCCATTGGGAGGATTAAGTCATGGTTTGCCAGCCTTTGACACAAACTAAAATGCATGCAAAGGCTTTTGGGACTGAGTCTTACAGGACATCATGCCAGGACATGCCAAAGAAGCTCTAGGAAGATGGAAGCGCTCGTGGTTTTATTAAGAAATGCAAGGAATGTGGAATATTTCACTTCAATAAATGTCAGTCTCTAGCTTCTGGCTCACTGCTGCTGAGACAATTTCCTCTTACTTGAGCAGAGGTCTGGAAGGACAACGACCAACCTAGAAAATGTTGGCTCTCAGCCTCTGTCATGAAATGGAGGAAAATAACATATTGACCTTCTTTTCCTCCCAGTAATTCCATCATCTTTGAGATATTGACACGGGAGCAGAAATCCTGGTTAGCTGTACAAAATAAAGGCACCTTTCAGTGCACAGAGTTCACCCCAAATACTGAGGTAGCACATACTGCCACAGGGTGCTCACTACACAGGGGGACAGCAAAACAGACAGCAGAGGCCAAAACTCTGCAAATGCTGTTCATAAGCACCTTCAGCAAAAGCTCTGGGGCCACATCCACAGTGTTGTGTTCAGCTCTGGTCTCCACAGTTCAGGGAAGACAAGGAGAGGGTCCAGCAAAGGCCACAACATGATTAAGGGACTGGAGCATCTCTTTTATGAGGAGAGACTGTGGGAGCTGGGCCTGGTTAGTCTGGAGAAGACTGAGAGGGGATCCATCAATCCATACAAATATCTCCAAGGGGTATCAGAGGATGGTGCCAGACTCTTTTCTGTGTGGCCCAGTGTGACAGGATGAGTAGCAGTGGCCATAAACTAAACCACAACAACATGAGGCAGAACCTCTTCCCATGGAGGTGGCAGAGCCTGGAACAGATGCCCAGGAAGGGTGTGGAGTGTCCCTCTCTGGAGACATCCCAAACCCACCTGGACATGCTCCTGTGCCCCCTGCTCCAGGTATCCCTGCCTTGGCAGGGGGTTGGACTGGGTGATCTCCAGAGGTCCCTTCCAACCCCAGCTCTTCTGGGATTCTATGAAAATAGCTCGAGGAGAGGCAAAGGGTACAGAGGGGAGGAGAGACAGAAGGGTGGCACTGAAGCATCTGATAAGCTGAATTCCTCCCCCATTTTCAGCCACAATGATGAGTACTTTGTCCTGAAACAGCTGTGTCCACCCAACAGGCATTTCCCCAGGTCAGGATGTCCTTCCCCAGCTCCTCACTGCAAAGTTGTCTGCGTTTGTCATCTGTGGCCAGAATTAAGCGGTGGAATCACAGAATACCCTGAGCTGGAAGGGACCCACAAGGATCATCAAGTCCAGCTCCTGTGCCCTCTCTGGCCTGTGCTGGCTCTTGCTGGCACAGCCAAGTACCTCCAGTGTGTTCACCCAGCTGGTGCCTGGGACTCACCAGCAGCCACCACATGTAGCAGAAGCAGCTGCCCAATAGGAGTGTTTGGGGTTTTGGCCTTCCCTGCAGTCAAGTGGAAATTGCAGCTCTGTGGCCAAACAGTACCCAGACAGTGAAGGACATTTTAATACCAAATCCACGAACAAATCAATTTACTGCAGTAAAGCTACTTAAGGGGCCCATCTGGTAGCTGCTAATTTACAGACTGGGCCATCTGCCACTATCACAAGCTGGGAAGACTGGAAAAGTTACCCAACACGGCCAACAGTTTAGCTTTGTGTTTTTTTTTTTTTTTTTTTTTTTTTTTTTTTTTTTTTTTTTTTTTTTTTTTTTTTCATTTTTCCCCCTCAATGCCATGTTTTGTTTCCCCTGATAAGTGACAGCAAGGCAGTGGTTTCTCTTCTGAAATCCAGATTTCTCAAACCTTGGATAATCTCGTGCTGCTGCTGTGACTCAGCAGCTGTCCCTGGGTATGTTTATGCAGCAGGGAAGCTGCTGACAGCACGATGGTTTGGGAAGCTGGGTTTCTAACCCAGCACCTGCATATTTTAGGTTGGTGTGACAGGATAAAATGTACTTTAAATGTATGCTTGAAGATGAAGTGGTGAAGCTGAGCTGAATGGCTGGAACTGTGTCAGGGCAGGTTTAGGGTAAATATTAGGAAAAGGTTCTTCCCCCTCCCAGAGGGTGGTTGGCACTGACCAGGCTCCCCAGGGCAGTGGGCACAGCCCCAAGGCTGCCAGAGCTCCAGGAG
>JAWWLV010000002.1:5041778-5053220 GCA_035041135.1 Platyrinchus mystaceus
CCAGTGCCACCCCCTGCCATGGGCAGGGACACCTTCCACTAGCCCAGGTTGCTCCAAGCCCCGTCCAACCTGGCCTGAAGTGGCTTCAAACTGGGTGATTAAAAGGCTGTAGAAGGTTCTCAAGCAGCTCTGCTTTATGAAAGGGGAGTGGGCTGGGGATAATCAGTCTCTCCAAGGACTCACTGAATACCACTGCAATAGGAATTGCTCTTACCGAAGTGAAAAAAGCTTTAACTTAAAGGCAGGAGAAAACCAGATGACTCCCTGCTGGGTGTCAAACAGAAAATTAAGACACTGACTAATATTTTTTGGGGGGTCAAAACATCACCTGTATAATCCTCTGTTGCGTTCACCAGTGCTTCAACAACCTTGTAGAAAATTAGATCAACAGGTGTTGATTTTACAAGTGCTTCACTATCTTCTGCTGCATTCAAATCTATTTCTTTGTTCCCCCAAGCATTTTCTTAGATACCTCTGGCTTTTCAGTAGTGCTGTCGCTGACATGGACGAGCTGCAGCGCTGCTGTTCCCGCAGTCCAGGTGGGACAGCAGCATCCCTGCTCTTACAACTAACCCGCAGCTCTCGGCTCCTGCACCCCGCTGCAATTAAGCGGCTTTCGCTACTAATTAGTGAACAATCCTGCTGTTCCTTTCGCCTGGTCCCTCCCTCCCTTCAAAAAGGAAGGCGTGACACAGATAAAGGTGGGGCTTTGCATGCTGAATATATCAAAACCTGCCTCCTGGCCCCATGACTGCAGTAGGACCGCTGGGGCATCTCCTGGAGTCTTCGGTGAGTCTGTGGTACGCGATCAAACGCTGATTTGTTTTCTGCCCTTTAAGAGTGTAGGCTTTGAATTTGCTGGAATCGAGTTTGGAAACATCCTCTCCCTTCTGAGAGCTTTCCCACAAAGCCGGTTGCTGGGATCGTGTTAAACGCAAATAGAGGTTACATTTATCTGGAAGCTGCCTGGGAATGGGAGCTGGTGTTGCTTTTTCCGTTGCTTTTTTCAGTTATTAAAAACCTACGTAAAAGTCTCTTTAGAACTAGCTATTTTTTGTCACTTCTCTTTCTTTATAGTCGCATTCAAGCTGAAGATTTCCTTGGAATATGCTCCTTCAAGTGCTGTGGAAGTCACAGTATTAGCCTTTACGTTTTAGAGGATTATTCTGGTGTTTTCCTAGTGGCTATTGCTCTCAATATGTGTTACTTTAATGAAGTTATGCTTTAATGCGTTAAATATCTTATCTATTTAATTTAATGGGTTAGAAATGTGACAGAAAATGAACTGTTTGCCTCTTCTGTGGACTGCAGCTGTGTCACATCTTTTAAAATGCGCGTAATTGCTGTGTTATCTCTAACACTTGTGGAGTTAATGGGCGTTGCTCACTGATACCGGCCAAACACTGAGCTGTCAGTGATGCTCCTCAGAACTGAAATTTAAAATTAAATCCCGCGTTTTCAGGGCTCCTTTGCGCTCTCGAACTTTTTTATTTGCAGCACGTTCGTTCTTATCAATTCTGCAGCGAGGCAAACTTGTAATCCTGTGGTCTTTGGAATTAATAATTTAATACCCTTTCCTTTTAATCTTCTCTGTACGGTTCTGTCTGTAGGCAGTTTCCTGGTGTTAAAACTTATTAAACAAACCAACAAGGCAAGTAAAACTGTCAATAAATAAGTCGCATAGATCAGGACCCAAACGTAATTTCCCTCCGTGGAGCTTTTATCTGGAATTACAGCTTTGAAAACATCTTTACACTTAAAATGCATCATAGGAAATGATAAGAATTGCTTTCTGGGCTATTAGATAATATGTCTCCCGGTGCACAGTTAAATTCCTCCAACCTCAGGTTTCCATCCCTATCAGCTGCCAAGTCCCAGTTTCCTGAGATTTCTTGCAAACTGTGCCTGATAAGGTGGGTTTTTTTTTTCATGTCTTTGTCTCCACGGTGCTTCATTGCCAGGTTGGAGCCTCTCTGGGCCCAGCCATCCACCCCTTCACTTTCTGCCTTTTGACTTTTCTTGCGTTTAAATCACTCCTGTTCTGTGCAGAAGCCGGGAAGGAAGATGAGGGCTTTTTTCTGTCGCTTGGCAGTGATGGAGGTCCCAGACATGCTGCAGAATTTTGGGGAAGTAGCTGAGGGCTTTGCACAGTAAGTGACGAGTCACTCACGTTCCCCCTCGACACAACATGATTTTCAAAGGATTTTTAAAATAACTATAAAATATAAATATATGTGATTTTGTGGAATCTTGCCTTTTCTTTCTGCTTTGGGAGTTGCCCACATCACACTCCCATCATTTTATTTACAGCTGCAGCTTCCACAGCCTGTGCCATTCCTACTGTGCCTAAGGTGCCCTAAGGAAATTGTTTCACACGTGCTGGTTCTTGACTCTCAGAAGTTTTATGTATTTACAGGGGGATGCCTCAGCAGGGCAGCAGGATGAGTATTTCTGTGTCTGGGAGGGATGCTTTGTGCCATGCAGTGGCAGGATCACCCCAGAGCACTCAGCCAGAGGTAAAGGCAGGAGAGAAAACGGTGTTGGAAGGACAAGGTGAACTCTGAGTTCGCCATGGGAAGCTGGCTGGCAGCTTTCCTTTCAGGAAAAGGCCTTTTCCAGTATTATTCAGAAAGCAGCATGAAGGGAACGGAAGTACTTGCAGTAGAATAAGTACAGTCTTGTTCTCTGCTTTGCTGCAAGGGCAGTGACACTGAGTTCAATAAAGGGATGTGCTTTAGAGGGCACCTGAAGTTAGTTTGCTCCCAAGGGTGACTTCCTAACTCTTGGATCCAATATCCAGTCCACACACTCTTTGGACTGCGCGTGTTGACTGTGGTGGTTCCAGGCTGGGCAGAGCTGTGAGATCCCTGCTCAGCTGCTGCTGGAAGCTCCTGGGTCACTGCTGGGCCAGGCACTTCTTCAATGCTGCAGTTTGTCTTCTTTGTACTCAAAATGTACTGGAAAATCCCCTTCCATTTGGAAATACACCGGGTTAGGTGCTACTCAGGTGTGTGAGCCCTGAACAGCCAAGTCCTGAGCGTCCCATCAGAGGCAGAGCTGAGATATGGCCATGAACCGAATGGGGTGGGATATAAGGTATGTTCCTCTCTCAAAGGATGTTGCCTTGGCGTTCTTTTGGAGTGGGGAAAGAAAGAAGGAAGTCTCTTCGAGGTATGAAACAACAGAAAAGATTGTTTTGGAATGTTTTGCATTTTAAAGGATCGAGGTGCTTCCTAATTCTGTATGGTGGATTGAAATCACCTCTGCCTTGCCTTCCTAGGGCACGGGGTGTCCTTGCTGATGTCTAGTGATAGAAATCTGCTCCTCCAGGTTTCCATGGGCACCATGAGGCACCGAAGAAATGGGAATTTCGAGAATTCCAGGCTGCTGTATTCCAGCATGTCCCGCAGCATAGACGTGGCCTGCAGCGATGCCGTGAGTGTCTGTCTGGTGCCTCTGCTGGCTTGGGGGACACTGTGGCTGTGACTTGGGTCGTGTCAGGAGCAGGAGGATGGGTTTGTCACTCCTCCCTTTGGGGAGAGGTTTTCCCAGGCAGTGCCCTTGGAGCAGTGATTTGCTGACATGGCGAATCTTACTGTACGTCCTTAGTCCGTCCTGGTTTTAAACCTTTTCTCGTGTTTCAGAGAGACAGATCTGTCTGGAGAACCACGCCGACCTCTTGAGCAGCTTGCTGGCCAAGGCAAACAACGCAGAATTACATTAAGCACCTCTTTATGCCCGAATGATTTGCTGATGGCAGCAATTGTCTGACACATCCCTGCTCCTGACCTGCAAGAGGCCTAATGGCTGGTTCTTAGGGCTTTAGCAAGTGCCTCCCCCTCCCTTTTTTATCTTTTTGGTCTTCCACCATTGTGACTTCTACTGGTTAAGTACGTTCCTTTTAATTTTCTTTGTTTTGGATATTGTACTTCTCCCGTTTTTTCCCCTTGGAATAACTTGCTCTAGTTGCCGTTTACCCACAAGTGTTGTGTCAAATTGGTAAACTTGATTGTAGCTTCATGTCTTCCCTCTTTGTCCTGAGCTAAATCTTGCCTTGCAAATCCAAGCAGTGCTTGAAAATAAACAACCCCACCGACCCCTTATCAGCAAGTGAGAATTTCGCTGTGCTTTGGTAGCTTGCAAGCCAGGTCGGGGATGAATTTGCATTCCTCAAGTGTGGAAGCTTTCCCTGGGCTCCTGGAGTTTCAAGGTTAATAGGAGAGTTAATGGTTAAACAAGCTGGAGAGGCTTTGTGTTCCACTGAGCTCCCATAAAGCATCACTTGAAGTTGTTAAGGTCTCCTTTGGGGGTCTTAATGTGTCGAGTTAAAATAGCCTCTACCCTGGAAAACGTGGTTTTTTGCTTTCTCTTTTTTTGTTTATTTTTTTGCTCTCGGGAAGAACCAGTGTTTGCTGCACCGTTTGAAGTAGCACCTTGGTTTAAACTGGCTATGCTGCTACTGAGGTTTCTTCCGTTTTGTGAGTTGTTATCAGAAATAAACTTTTAAAAATTATTTTCCAGGATTTGGCCAACTTCATCCAGGAGAACTTTAAGAAGAGAGAATGTGTCTTTTTTACAAAAGACTCCAAGTCAATGTAAGGAGGTGCTTTCCAATTGCTTTGCAAGGGTGGGGGGCTGGGAGCTGAGGGTGTTCCTGTCTTCTAAGGCAGGGAGTAAACTGCTGGCTTTGCTTTTCTTTTGTTAAGAAATGAATTTAACACTGCAGCCACACCTTGGTCTGCCTTGTATGGGTTGCTCCACAAACAGCTTGGTGCAAAACTGTGGGTCTGACCTTCCAGCAGCTTTGTCTGGTTTAATATCAAATACCCTATTTGAAGCATAACTGTAGCAATGTATAGGTCTTTTTAAGGATGCAGTACTACTATTGGTGTGTAACAACGTTTGTATGTGTCAGAGGTGGGCATAATTTAAATTTTCCTCTTAAAGCCAAATCACAGATTTCATGCTCCTGCCTTTACAGCAAAGACAGACACTCACTAGGTTTTGCTCAGGCTGATGTTGTCTTAAGACAGGATATTGTCCTGGCTCTGTTTTCAGCCACAATGCAATGCAAGTTTGGGGACCATAACGTTGCTTTCAGGGATATTTTGGGGGTTTTTTTTGTAGTCTCAAGAGAAAAGTGATCAAACTAATGAGGCTGCAGAAATCCTAATATAGAGCTCTCAGGGCTCTCTAACCCCATTCTGCTCTGAAGCTGGGAGGAAAAATGCCTCGGAGAGAGCGAGGGAAATCAGTCTCATTTCAGAAAGTCTTACTTAGGGTCCTGCTCTGCCACCTGAAATGGGGTGTCTGGCAAAGGACCAGCAAAGGATGGAGGAGCTGGTTCCTCTCAGCTTGTCTTCCTCCAAGCCCACGGGGAAAGGGTTGCAGAACTTGCTGGGTTATTTTGGTCTGTATATTTTTAAGGTGAGCTGGTTTGATCTGCAGCAGAGTGGAGGAAACCTCTCTGAAGGAGAGAAGCAATGACCCCTTGTCCGTGCCCTCCGAGGAAGCAGGGATGTGGCTGTGCAGAACATTTCATGGATGCTGCTGCAGCTTTTCCTAGGAAAAGTTTTCCTACCTTTCCCAACCAGTCCTGCACAACCAAAGTGCAGGTTGCTCCTCCTCTGCTGCAGCTGGTGTTGGTGAGGAGGGAAGGGGCAGTGGCTGCACACCAGGAAGGGGTGCTGGGCTGGGAAGAGAGAGAAGGAACAAAGCAAACTGCCTGGAAAACCTACTCAGAGACCAAACATCCCTTCCCTCTTCTTGTGAGTGCCTTGGGTGTGCTTAGACACCACTCAGGCCCTGGGTTTGCATGGGAAACAATTGCACTTGATGATCATAGAATGACAGAATCGTTAAGGTTGGAGAGGGCCTTTAAGATCAGCAAGTCCAACCATCAACACCACCTTTTTCACCACTAAAACGTGTCCTCAGGTGCCACAGCCACATGATTTTTGAACACTTCCAGGGGTCAGTGCCTGAAATTTTGCACTGTTTCAGTGAAGAAATTTTTCCTGAGATCCAATCTAACCCTTCCTGGTGCGACTTGAGGCCATTTCCTCGTGTCCTAACAGTTGTTCCCTGGCAGAAGAGCCTCAGTGAGCTCTTGCTGTTTTAGTTCAGAGCACTAAAAGGGAAAAGAGACCACTGGCCCACCTCAGGTTGGCAGCAGGTGGGGTCACTGATGCCACGTTCCTTTCTTCATGTCAGTGCCCAGTTGCAGAGTTGGGCATAAAGCTGCTGATGACCTGACTTGGTTTGTCACATTGGTGAGGCCCATTTAGAGGTGCCAGCTCATCCCCCAGCACTGGTTCCAGTGCATTCCACTTCCCAGTGCTGGGCAGAAGCCAGTTATGGGGAAGGAAGCAGGATGAGGTGCTTTGTCAGGATTAGCTACAGCTGGTTCTGTAGCTCTGCCTGTTGCTCTCCTTGCTGCCAGAGCTCACTTCTCTGTGCTCAGGATAACTGTGCTTTTATGTTTATTTCCCTCTTCTTTCAGGGGAAACTTATGTAAATGTGGATACCCTGAAAACCAACACATAGAGGGCACTCAGGTTAACACCAGTGAGAAATGGAACTACAAGAAGCACACGAAGGAACTTCCTACTGATGCCTTTGGGGACATTCAGTTTGAAAACTTGGGAAAGAGAGGCAAGGTAAGTTAGGTGTATTAGGGGTGCCCATGAGGCCCCTGTTGGGTGCCAGTGGAAGCCCCAGGGCAGCAAGGAAGGTGAAGATGAAGTGGGTTTTAGTCTAATGGAAGGAGTTAGGCTACAAAGGAGACAAGCTGGTTTCTCAAGCCCTGAAAAAAGGTAATAAAGAATAACTACTTCTGTGCTATTTGTTGCCTGGGCTGGTGATGGGAGTGAAAAGACATTATCTGTTGCTAGGCACAGCAGGAGAAGGGGTGAATGAGGGTGATGCTCTAGTGTTATTTTACATCCACATGGACCAGCTTGCTCAGGGCTATAAGCAGTTGAATATGGAGCATTTCCCAGGGTGGAGATCTGACAGTAACAGGACATTCTGGAGGGATGCAAGAAATCAGTGGAACTTGAGAGGTTTTTTTCTGCTTGCTGTTTTTTTTCCCCCGTGTTTTTGCTTGGAGTGGTGACAGTGGAGAGGAGTGGGAGGGGTGGAAAGGAGAAAGGAGCTGGTGTTGCTGTTTGTGGTGATTTGTACTGATACTGTGTGAGGAGTCACATGTGGCTGAGCTCATCTGCCTCCTAAAAGACTGATACTTCCCACTGGTGCAGCTTGCTTGAGACACTCAAAATAAGTGAGGAAAATCAGAGCCCAGTGTGTAAATTAATTTGGTTTGTTTTATGCAAAGTAGCAGAAATGAGAGGCATTTCAGTGGGAAATAAGACTGAGAGTTTTGAATCACCCTTAGACAGAGCTGAATACTTCAAATGTTTCCTGATATGCATGTTTTAGCTTCAGTATTGTGCATTGTAAACTGCTGTGTGACTTCACTGGAAGAAGAAATCCGTTGCCCTATTGCAGTATTTCAGAGTTCTCAAAGCTTAAATGTTCTTTCCTTAGGTTTTGTCCCCCCTTCCAACCTTGGAAATCAGTTTGTGTGCCCACAGTTGTTTCATGAGGACTCTCAAGGCCGCTCTGCACATTTCAAAGCATACTTTGCTCAAGACTTTTGTCTCCAAATCCATCCCATCAGCACTGGAGTGGCTGGAGTCACATTCCCTGTTTTCATTCCCTACCTAGCAAGGCACCTGCTACTCTTAGAGATTGGAAAGTATTTCTTGTTGATCTCATGCTCAGTGGGGAGAACTGCAACCCCAAGGTGACCTAAAAATTGCTGTCAATTATCAGTGAGGGATGGGAAGTTTTATAGCCTGACTGGTGCTTTTTAGGAGAGATGAGTCCTGAGAAGTTCTGATCAGAAATCAGATGTCCACAGACCCATAAACAGCTTTGAGGACAGGCTGAGAGAGCTGGGATTGTTTAACCTGGAGAAGAGAAGGCTCTGGGGAGACCTGAGAGCCCATTCCAGTGCCTAAAGGAGCTCCAAGAGAGCTGGAGAGGGACTTGGGACAAGGGCCTGGGGTGACAGGACAAGGGGGAATGGCTTCCCACTGCCAGAGGGCAGGGTTAGATGGGATAGTGGGAAGGATTCTTCCCGGTGAGGGTGGGGAGGCCCTGGCACAGGTTTCCCAGAGAAGCTGTGGCTGCCCCATCCATCCCTGGAAGTGTCCAAGGCCAGGTTGGACAGGGCTTGGAGCAACCTGGGCTCGTGGAAGGTGTCCCTGCCCGTGGCAGGGGGATGGAACAAAATGTGCTTTCAGGTCCCTTCCAACCCAAACCATCCTGGGATTCTGTATAAAATCTCTACCCTCAGTAAGTCCACCTTTCAGGCTCTTTGTTCCTGCTGTGCTGCTCGGACCCTGCAACACCCCGGGACATCACAGTTGCTGTGTTTTATGTCCTGGGAGCTGTCGATCCCCAGGAGGTTTCTCTGAATCGTGGCCACGGTCAGGAGCACTATCCAGCAGCACCAGGAGATGGCACCGCTGCGCTGTGGAGAAGGGAAGTGGCTGAGCCGAGGGGCTCTGATGATTTTTGCCTTGGGCACGGTTTGATGGCTCAGCAGTTAAATTTACTGGTAGCCTCCACTCTCCTAGGGGAGAGTTTTTCTCCTGAAAAACACCCAAAGCCTTATGTGGCTCAAGCTTCTTAGAGCAGAAGCTGAGGGAGTCCCTTAGCTCTCCTGTGTGGGTGCTGCAGCCTGCCAGTCATCCTCTGTGATGTTCTGTTCTGACCCAAATACCTTCACTCCTCCTGGGAACCTGTCCTGGAACACAGGCATCTATTTTTTCCTTCAAGTTCAGTGTCTCAGGGACTTTTCTTCCTCAAGTGAATCCTTTAGTTTTGCTCTACTGGGAAATCTCTACGAGGTCCTCCATGATTCAGGTCTGAGCTGCTCCCTTTCATCCCCCGATATGGGCTGTGTAGCCATGGCTGTCTTCCAGAAGTCCATCCCACCAGTTGATGGAGTTGTGAAGAGGCTCTTGAACGGCAAAGCAAGACAAAGCCAGAGTTCAATCTGTACTACCTGTTTGACATAGTTGTTCTGTGTTATACTTGAAACACTGCTGTGGGGGTGTGTTGTGACGGGGACACCACAGGCGTGGAACCTGGAATTTGTAGTTCATTGAATTAAAGCTTTGATGGTGTAATCAAAGTACAGCTGTCATTATTATTAGTTATTAGTTCCCTTGCAATGGTGCTGGCACTGATTTGCAATGTAAGCTATGGATAGCACTGTTCCAGCTGGAATTGTCATGCTGGTGGTGTGCTCATCCCTGCAGCGTTCCTCTGAGCCCCGGGGTCAGTGCCTTTGCCTTCTCCAGAGGAAGGTGGGCTGGGTGCCTGGTTGCAGGGGGAGGATAAAGGTGCTTTAGAGGAGGAAATGAGGAGTTCATCCTCGCTTCCCCTCTTGCCTGCTGGCTGTTGGAATGAGGCTGTGCACTAGAGAAGAAAGCACAATCCCTGCTCTGCCCCCACCCAGGACTGGGATATTTGCTCATCCTGCTGTGTTTGTTCTGCTCTCTCCTCTCCCCCAAGTACATCCGCCTGTCGTGCGACACAGACTCCGAGACGCTCTACGACCTCATGACCCAGCACTGGCACCTGAAAACCCCAAACCTCGTCATCTCCGTCACCGGGGGAGCCAAGAACTTCGCGCTCAAGCCCCGGATGCGCAAGATATTCAGCCGGCTGATCTACATCGCCCAGTCCAAGGGTGAGGACCTGCTTTGGTTCCTGTGATGGTCGGTCGCTGCAGGATAGTGTTGGAGGGGCAGCAGCTCAAAGGGTGAGGAGGAAGGCAGAGCATTCCCTCTGCTTCTGCCCGGCTGGTGCGTTTGGGACACGTGTGACCCCACCCGCGGTTTGGAAGTAACAGGGTCGGGAGTGAGCCGTGGGGTGCCCGGGGTGGCATAAGGTGAGTCGTGTAGCACCTCTTCTGTGTTCAACTGAAAAACAAACAGCTCCTCTAAGGTCACAAGAGGGGGTTGGGTGGTTTTGCATCTGCAGGCAGAGGGAGGGTGGGTGTTCCCCTGTGTGCCCCCCCGGCTCACTGGGTGTTGTTGCAGGGGCCTGGATTTTCACCGGGGGCACTCACTACGGGCTGATGAAGTACATTGGGGAGGTGGTCAGAGACAACACCATCAGCCGCAGCTCCGAGGAGAACGTGGTGGCCATCGGCATAGCGGCCTGGGGCATGATTTCCAACCGGGACACGCTCATCCGCGCTGCCGACAGCGACGTAAGGAGCCGGCAATCGGGGGGCTGTTGAGGTGGGAAAAGACCTTTATCAAGTCCAACCACCACCCCAGCACCGACACTGTGTTCACCACCTAACCGTGTCCCCATGTGCCATGTGGATGGGATGGTGGGAAGAGAAAGGGGAAGCTTGGCCTCAAAACATCAGGTGCTCTTCCCAGAGCAGGAGGAAACTCAAGTGTCCGGGATGGTCACGCACGTCAGGCCCGGTGGGGAGGATTTCAGCTGTGCCAGATTTGAGCATGTCTGCGTGGAAGTTCAGTGGCCCTAATCCCATGTCTGGTGTTGCCTTAGGGAATAACCTCTTCCATGATTATTGTAGCCTCAGGAAAATCCCTGTGCACTCACCCATGGTGGGGTTTCCCACCAGCTAAGACAGGTTGTACTTGCTGCTGCTGCTAAGGATCTTCATTGATACTGTCATCTAGCTTTGCATAGCTCCCCTTGTCTCTTGTCCACTAGACATTAAAGAACACATCAAAAAAAAAGGTCCTACTAGATAAATAACAGCAGATCAGTTTGTTGAGGGCTCTGAGGATGTTTGAGAGTTGAACTGAATGATCTCAAGAGGGTCCCTTCCAACCTAAAAAATTCTGTGAGGTGTTGAAATGATGTGACTCTTGGGGATGGCCCTGTGCAGGGCCAGGAGTTGGACTTGATAATCTTTGCAGGCCCCTTCCAACTTGGCATATTCTGTGAAATTAAGTTTGCCACAGATGTAATGTTTTTGATGGTTGAAGGAAGCATGAATTTAACTGGATCTCTGAAAGAACTAAACTGTTGGCTGAGGTGGAGTTAGGAGAGGATCATCACAAATCAGGCAGCTTTTGTAAAGAAAACCTTTCCCTCCAAATATTTGTGCTGTGCTCCTGTGCTGGTTTCTCTCACTGCCTTCTCCTGCTGTTGGTACTGCCAGTGAGCAGTGTCCTGAGTCAGGAAACTTAGACTCCCAACTGATGAGGCGGCTTGGGTTTCAGCTGTCGTGGCTTGTTACAGAATCATAGAATGGTTTAGGTTGGAAGGGACTTAAAGGCCATCTCCTTCCACCCCCTGCCACGGGCAGGGACACCTTCCACTAGCCCAGGTTGCTCCAAGCTCCGTCCAACCTGGCCTTGGACACTTCCAGGGATCCAG
>JAWWLV010000002.1:5127430-5148098 GCA_035041135.1 Platyrinchus mystaceus
GGGCAGTGGGCACAGCCCCAAGGCTGCCAGAGCTCCAGGAGGGTTTGGACAACATCCTCAGGGACAGGGTGGGATTGTTGGGGTGTCCTGGGCAGGGCCAGGAGTTGGACTCCATGGTCCTTGTGGGTCCCTTACACATTTTTTGGGTGATATCTTTATGCTATTATTTTGCCATATTACTGTAGATAATAACAACCAAAACAGCTACATACCTACCTGTTTTCCTTTGCAACCAAATTGTTCTCAAGTAAACCACATATATCTATATATATATATATCTGTAAACACTGATCATCTAGTATAGATGTACTTTGATTCACCCCAAGGGATTTATTAGCAAAGAACAAAAGTTACCCTTTTGGGGCAGGTCTTAACAGTCCCTTCCAACCCACATGATTCTCTGATTAAAGTAGATTTGGATATTGAGAAACAAAGACAAAAAACAGAGCAACACCTTCTCTCCACCCCTCTTTTTCCAAGCTCAGCTTCACTCCTCCATTCCCAACTCCTCTGTCCCTGAGGGACTGGGAATGGTTGTGATCAGCCTGTGACAGCTCCTCTCTGCTGTTCCTTCCCCCTCCCACTTTTCCCTGGAAAGTACTGGGCAGAGGCAACAGAGCAGTGGAGAACATGGGCTGAGACATCCAAAATCTGCTCTGTGGGCAAATGGATTTATCCTTAAGGCTTTCCTTTCCAAGTCCAAGTGCAGGAAACAACCTCGACCTTCTCTTGTGGAGTATTTGGGGTTCAGTTGGTAACTGTCCTATTTGAGGGTGTCAGGACTTCACCAAGTTATTTAAAATTCCCACTTCCCTGTTTGTTCTGGCCTTGCAGTGCAGTGTTTAATGAGTCCTTTACAACAGTGAGAATTAAAGGCTGCCTAATAGCTTGTCACTTCAAGTTTGTGTTATTTCAGCATTTGCATAACTGCACTCGGGATTTTTGGCGCTTCACACGAAGCCACCACAGAAGTTTGAGCTCCTTGGCTCACTCAACAGGAGGAAGCAGGTTGGGGAGTAGATCACAAGGGTTCGTTTTCCTGTGGGGTGGTAAAAATAGGCAGCTTCTCGTTGAGCCAGGCTGATGTATGTGAAGTCTGTGGTCCTCCCACTTCTCCTCTTCTCTGGCAGCTACTCCAGCAGCAACAGCTGCTTCTTCAGCCCAGGCAGCTGAGATCATCCTCCAGAACAGAGAAACCAGGGCCCAATTCATCATCTCTGTTAAATGCCCCTGTGTCACATCATACCGAGTTGAGCTGACTGGCTCGTTGAGCAAAACCCCCAAATCCCTGGAAGCTGCCAGTAGTTTCAGCTGGATCTCTGGAGTAAAGCACCTTTCTACCCTTCTCCTGCTTGTGTTTTCCCCTATGAGCCATCACATTCCCTCAGGAGGAGGTGCTTTTGAGAACCCAGCCTGCAATATATTGGATGGGCACCCAGCTTTTTTGTTTGGAAGGGGTTTTTTTTTTTGCCCGTGCCGCTGAGAACTGGCTGAGGTTCCTTTTCCAGAAGATTTGCAGCTATGCAGAATAACCACAGTTTCATAGCTGGGCTCCAAGAGAAGCTGAATTCCCAAGTGCTGATGCAGGAGTGCCACTGTCTCACAGCGCTCCAGATGCTTCCTGCCTGCTCTGAGATGGTGAAATGGATGCTGAGCTCCTGTTTATGTAGATTTTTCTCACCTGTCACTGTCCTGGAATGGCATTTTTAAGCCAGCTTCTAAACCTTAAAGGAGAACTTCTTCCCCAGCCCCCTGACCACCTGGCCATGATCTTCACAAGTGTGTAAAGCTCTGTTTCCCTGTGTCCCTGTTATCTCTAACCATGCTGGTGATGCATCAGGCCTCATCTAGGTGGTTCTAAAATCCACCTTAAACGTTCTAACTCTGCCTGCCCGTGTGAATATATAGGTACTTTTCTTTTGTAAGGCAGATTCCTTAAACTCTTCCAGTTCCTGGCTTATTTCTAGGAAGCAGCAGGTGTCCAGGCAGCAAAACACCGTTGATAGAGCCCATTTGCAGCCTTGCTCTCTGACAATTTTCCCACCTTTCGCAAAACCTTTCTGAGAACTCTTTTAAAACCGCTCCTTCTATTTCTGAAGGCCCTTCAGTTGAATCTTGACCTCAAAATATCTGAGTGAACCTGCATCAGATTCGATACCCTTCAAGTTTTGAGTGGAGAGAGGGTTGTGATTTTTTTTGCTGTGTGGAAAACAGACACTTCCACTTTGCACCAGCTGTGATGAAGGAGTTTTCTTAGGACTTCAGTAGGAAAAGGCTCCCTGCTAATGTGTTGGGAGGATGGTAACAGCTGCTGTGAGTTGGCAGTGCCCCTGGAGGCTCCTGGAGTTCAGAGAGCGAGGGCAGAGCGAGACAAGGGAAGGTGAAACCAGCAGCTGGGGGAACGTGGGGAATGAAAACGAGCTAAGAATACCCTTTAGTCATAGCCTTTAGTCATGCCAAATGTAAATGTGAACATTCCCTATCGCTGGCATCCGACTAGAAAGCGGAAGCAAGTGAGCTAATGAGATGCTGGAATTAATGTGGTGTGTGAGAATGCCACGGATCCCGAGCAGCTCGGGGAGCAGAGGGAGGTTGAAATGAGGTGATATAGTTTCATTAACATCTCCCCCCCCCCCCCCCAGTCTTTCTGCACGCTCACAAAAAGCCTTTGCTGAATTAGAGAAGCTTGAAACGTGTCTCCTGTCTTCCCTGTGAGTGTTTGCTGCTGTTTGTGCTCCCTGATTTTAAATTATTCAGGCGGAACGGAATAGCAGCTTGTTGAACAAGAAACCTGTTAGAGAGGGAGACCTGTGCGTGGAAGAGGCAGAGGGAGGGCTGGTGAAGCTGTGGTGGCTGCTTAAATTAGCTTTGATCCCAACCTTGATAACAATGACAGGGTGGAAAAGCAGAAGTCCAACGGTGTCCACGTCCTTGGCTCAGCCTTTTCCCCTTGGTTCCCTTTGCCCTTCCATAACAGGATCAACTCTGCTGCAGTGTCTGCACTCCTGCACAGCCAGAAAGGCTTCCTCACCCTGAGAATGACACTAAAACTCCCCCCATGGCTCAGAAACTGGAGAGTTAAATGAGCTGAAACGTGTATTTTATCTTCCTCTGCGCTCAGGGTGAAAAGCTGAACGTTCCCTGCGTGGAAGCGGAAATTTTGTTGATTGCCTGAGTCAGAAGTGGAGGGAAAGCAGCTCTCTGCCCCTCCATCCTTCCGTAACCGCCGGTGACAGACTGTAAGTGTCACAGCGTGAGCGTTGGCACCTTCCACCGGGGCTGCTGGGAGCCACATTTCCCAGCATTTAGCGCCTGTGTGACACATGAGGTGAGAGAGGGTCTGCTGTGCTCGCAGGAGGAGCTGGGCTGGGCCAGGGAAGGGGGGGCTCCACCTCCCAGCGGGAGCAGCTGACCCCCTGGGTGTGGGATGTGGGATGGGGCTTTGGAGATGCTCTGCCAGCCCCAGGTTAGGAAAAGTGTCATCTGGGGGAGAGTGGCAGGTGGCAGTGAGCAGCAGTTGCAGGTCTCCAGCCACACAGTAATAGCTTGTCCCGTTCCTGTCCCTTTGCACGCTAAATATGGGCAGCAATGGGTGGTCCTGGGGCTGAGCTGCTGCAGCCCCCAGAAGTTTTCAGCAGCAGTTAATTCTTCATAGGATTAACAGGCCATTGAAGTAGTGTTTGTATGTCAGACTTTTTTTTTGGGGAGGGTGGTAGTTGCTGATGTAAATCATGGAACCATTCAGGTGGGAAAAGACCTTTAAATTCATCCAGTCCAACTGTAAATGGTGTGACTTCAGTAAAGAGCTGGGACAGGGTTGGGCTTGATGCAAAAGCGCCACTGGAGCTGTCAAGTAGTCAGGTTGTCTGTCTTCAGCAACCTTTAGGGTTACTTTTGCACCAAGATTAATTTTTATCTTGTAGCATGAATCAGTTGTGTCCTTAAAAAAAGCAGGCAAAGCCACAAAATCCGAGTTGCTGCTCTTTGCCTTCGGTCAAATCCTGGCAAGGCCAATGTCAGTGGCTGTAGAATGGGACAAAACATCACTTGCATCTACTTCTACCAGTCCCTCCATACATCCAGATGGGAAGAAGTGGGAACTACCTCTAGCCAGGATTCCCTGTCCTCCTGTGAAGTGCTGAGATCATACAGAGCATGACCTTGCATACATAAATTTGTGGCAATTCCTGTTTCACCCTTTTATTACTCACCTTCCTGAAATGTTTTTACCACCCACTTACGTACCAGTTAAAATTTACCTCTGTGAAACCAAACCTGGTTCCCTGCACATCACAGAATAATTTAGGCTGGAAAACACCTCCAAGATCATCGAGTCCAACCTTGATATAAACCAAGAAATGCTACTGCTTTTGAATGCAAGTCAGTGGTGCTGCTGTGTTGGTAGAAATCAAATCACACACTGGTTTGGGTTGGAAGGGACTTTGAAGATCATCTCATTCCAACACCCTGCCGTGGGCAGGGAATGCTGCTGTTATTCCCATGGGCAAAGCCAACACCATCCTTTGCTGACATTCCTGGCTCATGTCTATGGAGAATGAGTCAAACCAGGCTCTGATAAGCTGTAGTACCTGTCATTACTCTTATCTGGGAATGCCACTGAGGAGGGACTGTCAAATATCCTCTTACACTTCCAGTCCCAATCCAACTTTTTGAAAGCAAACCACTTTGTGTCACGTGTAAACTCTCTATTTTGGGTTATGTGACCCATGCTGGTTTTCCAGCAACTCACAAAAAAAAAAAGTGGAAAAAAAGCTACCCTAATGTTTTACACCCCAAACTTGACTGGTAGTTCCAAACTCAGGGTCAGCTTTGCTGTCACTTCTCAGCCAAGGTGATAAAATGCCCTTGGACAGGGGTTTTGAAAGCTTTTTTTGGAGCAGTTCTGCAGGACCCAAATTCCAAGCAGCCTGCAAGGAGTCTTGAAATCACCTCTGACACGGTTTGTAGCAGCTTTTGGAGAGACATCACAAAGAGAGGAGCAAAACTCAGCATCCCTGGCACTCCTGGTGTCCTTTCAAATTATTTAGCACCAAAAATGAGATTGTCTCCTGAGGACCTCAAGGCTTGGAGCAACCTGGGCATGGGAAGGTGTCCCTGCCCATGGCAGGGGGTGGAACTGGAGGAGCTTTAAGGTCCCTTCCAACCCAAACCAGTCTGGGATTCCATGTTTCTGTGATATGATTCCATGGCTTGCCTGGGATGGGACCCACCTGTGTACCTGGAAAGACATGTAGGTGCTTTTCCACTTGCCAAATCATTGTTTAATGCTCTGATTCGCCGCTCAAATCAGACCTTTATATTAAGTGCGCTACTTATTAATTAGCAGCAACAACAACCATTGCATTTTAAGACGATTATTTTGCCTAATAACTCAGCACTTGCCAGGAAGTCTCTGCTTTGCCATCAGCTCTAACTTGCCCCTGGCTTTCCTGCTGCTTGCTTTCAAAGCTGACAGCTCTCAGTGCCTTTGGAGAGGCTTTTCCCGGGAAGGGTTGTTGTCACACTGCTCCAGTGATTGTTCCTCTGAGCTGCCACAACTGAGATTGCTCCCTGAGGGCCTTCCCCAGACCTCTTCACACAGTTTACACCCTGTAGCTGCTGGGGATTTCAGATGTGCATAAGCTGTTGCTGTATTTCTGGACTATTCGTTTCCTACTCAACTTTCTGTTTTGTGATGCATTTCCCTCCCCCCCCCCCACTTTGCTCTCCTTTTTATTTATTTATTTCCTTGGAGGGTTGTGAAATCCTCACTGGGAAAGTGCAAGTGGAAAGAGCAGAGCTGAATTTTAATTCTGTCCATCTCTGGCTTGATAGGTGAGCTTGAATCATCTAACCTGGCTGGGCTTGAAGCTGTGGCAACACACACACAGTGCTGTGGCAACGAGCTGGAAAGCACTGATTGAAAGCTCTGCAATTAGAAAAATACATTCTGGGAGATTTTTTGGGGGGTCTTGCTTGTCTTTTAACAGCAATGCCAATGGGATGTGTGGCACCTTATAGGAATAACTGCCAAGACATCCCGGATTGAAAATAAGAGGGGAAACCTTTATAACCTTCCCAAAAAAGCAGCTGGGAGTGTCAGATTGCTGCTTCAGGTCGACAGCTCAGCTCTGGCCCTGCCTGTGTTCCCGTGCTGCCTCCCACCTGCTGGCACCTCTGCCGAGGTTTCCTCCCGTGTCAACGAGGTGCCAACCGGGCATTTTCAGCCTATTCACTGGAATCCTAGGCAGGGCATTTATTTTTCCCCCCCTTTTATTTTTATTTTTAATTGCACCTTTTGCACCTGTCCTCCAGCGACAGATCTTGCAGCAGAGGAGCTGAAATGCAAACTCAGGAGCTCTGTGCAAGCTGGGAGCTGCTGGGGACATCTGTTAGTGCCACGGGCAGGCTCTGGAACAGACAGTGCTGCTGACAGCAGACAGGAGAGGATCAGTCTGGGCACTGTTAATCCCAGGCTCTGGCAGGCTGGGTGTTGGGACCAGGCACAGATGGCTGCCCGTTCTGCAGTTGCTTCCTTCGAGGAGCTGTAGCTTGGTGGTGTTTTGTGAATCTGCCTCGTTTTAGCACATTCTGTGGCTTGTGCTCTCACCAGGCAAGGGCTGCCGTGGTTTTGTTCTGTAGTGACACTCAGCTTGGGTTCCCCACGCTGGGGCAGGATGTCCTTGTCCTTGTGGCTGGAACCTCCTGCCATTTCCATGGCTTTTATCTGAAGGGGTGAACAAGAGAGAGAGAGAGAGATATCTCTTTGAGCTGGAGTAATACTCCTTTCATCCCAATCAAAACATCACTAGGAACTTGATTAGGAGGAAATGTAATGCAGATCATCGAGGAGAATATCCTCCAACAGCTTTGCATCTGGAAACGATCCTGGAAATCCCACTGTTCACTGACAACTGATTAACAGCAGCTCTTTACAGGGTCATTAACATACCTGGCTGAGGCCTCTCTCATAATCAGCCGAGTTAATGCTTTCATCGGGGTGACAGAAGGGACAAATCCAATCTCAGGGTGTATTTTCAGTGGCTCTGTGAAGGTCAGCGCTGCAGTTGCCTCATCCGGGTGTTGCTCTCATGTCCCTTGGAGCTTCCCTGCTGCTCACACCCTGAGGGGACCATCCAGGTCTGAGCCAGCTCCTGCAGAATTCCCCCAGCTTCGTTTTAATTCACTAGCACGGGATGGGATGACACTTAATACCCTTTATTTTGTGGAAGGAGTGGGGTTTAGCCCAACAACTGCTCTTTGAACGCATAAAACCACGGAATCCCAGAATGGTTTGGGCTGGGAGGAACCCTGAGGACCATTCCAGAGAATCCAGACAAATAAATTCCCAATCCCCTAGTGCTGTGTGATGGGTACCAGGGTGCAGGTGTGCCCATGCAGGGGGGGAGGCCAGTTTTTGAAAATGTATTACTCAATGTCAGGCTCTGAATGAAAATTGTTTTCTGTATAGATTTTTGATGACTAGGTTAATGAATCTAGCATCTCTATTAATATGTTACCCCATAATAACTCTTAGAGTGGCAAAGAAATCAAAATCTTGGGCAAATTCTGACCTCTGCAACACTGATGTAAATTGCTGAATTAATATCAAGCTAAACAAGAATAGAATTTATCCCACTTATTCAGGGGAGTTATTCTGAATGTTGCCATTCTTGGCTATTTCTGTACAGATCTATAAGAAAACTCTATCTTAAGAAAATAAAACTCTTATCCGTGCAGTGAAGAGATCTGTGCCTAAGAAGGCAGAAAATAAAACACAGCAGAGTTTGTTTTTCATGTAGTCAAACAATTACTTGTGTTATTTTATAAATACTGCAACTGTGTTCTGTTGCTTTCTGGTTTTTATCATTTCCTTCATGAGATATCCAATCTTAGAGAAGACTCTGGGGCACGTGAAGGCTTCTCCATGTGTTGAACATCACTGATATCACGAACCACAGGAGTGAGGGCTGAGGAAACTTGGGACATCAAATGTGTTCAGCCTGCACAGGGCAAAAAGATTGCAGGTGTTTTAAGTGTTTATAAATCTAAACTGCATGAGAGTTTGGATTTTCTAGGTCGGTGAGAGGGGTGATAATGCAGAAAGTGGGAACACCTGCCCTCAACTCTGGAAATTAAGTCAGCTGTAGGACAGCAAGGAGTGGAAGGGGGTGTCCACAGGGAAGCTCCCAGGTGTTCCCAATAAGCTCTCCACCCCATCAGCCACAGGTGGGGCAGCTCTATAATAGCAAAAATGCTATTTAAGGAGGGGCAAACACACCAAGGAGTTGTGGGAACTGAGGGGAGAAGGTGAGGAAGGGGAAGTAGTGTCTGTGTAAGCAACAAGTCGTTAGTGAAACAGCTTTTTGTGCAGGGTTTGTAGGTGTGTTTATAGCTTGTTCAACCCCAGTTCCTCAAGAACCACGGCTGTTTGGCAGTGCTGTGCTTGCAGGTTCCCAAAGGTGCTGCTCTGTTGAGGATGAGCCTCTTCCTGGCTGCCAACCCTCTGCTCCCCCTTCTCCAAGGTGGGTCCGGGTGTGTGCTGTGCATGGGAAGTGAAGTGAAATGAGGCAGAGAGGCTTTGCTTGCTGATTAAAATCAGTGCCTATAAATAATTCTGATGTTAAATGCTGCCTGTGCCCTGCAGAGCTGTCAGGGGATGTCTCCTGTTAGTTCTGCACATAATGGGAGTCTTGGGAGTGAGTGGAACTCTGTGTTTGAGTGGGGACTGACTCACTGTCTGTAGCCCGGGGGTGTGGGGTGGTGCTGCTGCTGCTGCTTACAATCCTTGTGCCCAAGTCCAGCTGAATAGCAGAAAATATCCCTCCTGCTTCAAATTTGGGAAGATTCAGTGACAAACTCCTCAGTGGGGCTGTGTGAAGTGCCAGCAGCACACCTGAGCATCCAGCAGAGCTCCTCCCAGTGCTCCATACCTGCCTGTCACCAGCTGATGCCCTTCAGTGCTTCTTGTTGCAGTGGATGCTCTGACAAGTGGCTTGAGGAACCACAAGGATATTCTCCCAGCATTGTGATTGTTCTGGAATAGGGGGGGTACCTCCTAGAAAAGGAAGGATGTGGGTGATTTTGTAGTGTGGTGTTTTTCCATTGGAAAGCATTGCTTTTTCAGGCAATTACCCTGTGCTAGCAGAACAAATTTCAGTGAACAGTTGATAAAATTCATAATTAATGAGCTTTGGCTACCACGGTGCTGATTCTGTTCAAAATAAGCTCACATTCCATGCTTGCTTTTCCAAATATAAGTGAATCTGCCTTTAAGTGGAATCAAATGTCACTTAGACATATGTAGCCTGGGGGGGGAAGCACATTCTTCAGCTGTTTAGTACCTGTCCCAGTCTGTTTGCAGGGATGTGTTGATTTTGCCCTTCTGGGCACAAAGCAGTGAGAAGAAAAACTTTCTCCTCCATTCTATGTAAAATGCTGCCTGTAGGGCAGGATGGATTTGTGTGGGGTGAATATTGAAAGCATGAATTGGATGGAGATGCCTCTACGAGCTGTCTTTGATATCCTTGTCTGCCTCTCCCTGTTTTCCTCTCCCCTGGAGGGAATATCAAAAGGACTTTTCTGTGGCTTGTCTGGAGACACCCCTTAGCCACATGACAGTGGGGTTTGGAGGATTAGAGAGGCTTTGAGCTCCCCATGGAAAGGGGGAGAGAAACTGGAAAGAATTTTCAGCATTCAAGGGGGGGAGAGTAATTTTGAAGAGCCTTGAGGGGAGATACCCACAGAAACACCAGGGTTTTGACCTAAAGAGAGGAACCTAAGCAGTGCAAGGGACAGCAAAGAGCAGGAAATAGCACTTTCTGTGCTGGAATTGGCAGTGGGGAACATCAGCCCTCCTGTGTCTTGCAGTGGTAGTTGGAGCTGAGAACTGCAGGACAAAATCTTCCCTGGCCTCAGGGGCTTTCTGTGGTTCTCCTTGCTCAGGGATTTCTCCTGTCTGAGGCTGACCAAATAATTACAGAATAAATACAGAGCTGACAAGCTTCAGAAACCTGAAGAACATTATAAATTACCCCTGGCTGCTCAGGGTAGCCAGGAGAATATTCATGAAACAATAAGAGCTGAGAAAAAGTGATCTGGGCAAGTTTAATTGGTGGAAATGAAGGAAACCTCAGCAGCCAGCTCAAGTAGGTTAAGAACTGCTGTGTGATTAGATGCTCACACTTGCCAAGCCAGAGCAGGGCTTTTAATCTCCAAACCAGCCTTAGATTAGCTCTGCCCTGGCAGAGATGCTGTAACTTGGAATTTTTCATCTGATGGAGTGAGCTGGTTGCCTGAAGTGTGGTGAGAATGTAGAACCCGTGGACCTGTTGGGAAGTGGAGGGTGCAGTGTGGGTAAAAGCACCTGGCACCTCCCACAGGCTTTTGGGATGTTGGCAGGGGGTTTAATATTCCTGTAGCATCCCAGTCCCTTTATGGACTCAAACAGTCTGCAGGGCATGAAAGAAAATCCAGCTTGGTAATAGAACTCAAAGGGGAAATAATGACTTGTGGTCTGCTTCAAATAATTAAAATACGCAGATATTTAGTGATCTGTCAAGGGATATGAGGGAGTAATAAGACGCTCTGTCCAATTTGTTTTAGGGCTGGATTTGGAGCGCTGTAGTATAAAATTATAACCTACAAATTAATCACAAGAATGTTCCCTGTATCTGGGTCAAATCCACACGTGAACCTCCGCAAAACTTTTGCTTCATTCAGCTTTTTCATGATTATCTTTACTTTCTGGTGCCTCAAGGGAGGTAATATCCCTTTGATTTTTAAAAAGGAAAAAAAAAAGAGGGTTTATGTTGTGGGGGTTTTTTTTCCCAGTTTTTCTTTAACTTCTCCTTCCTGCCTCATTTTTAAAGTAGAAAGCTTTTTCCTTTTAAACGGGGTGGGGGGGAGGAAAAAAGGGAGTTTTTTAATGCATGTTTTTCACAGAAAATTGCTCAAATTCAACCAGTCCTGTCGTGGCTCTGAAGGAGCCATAAAATTTCATTACTGCCTTAGCACAGAAACCAATTTGAGTGTCCAAGGCTTGGTGTGCTGGTTTAAAGATCCCTCCCTGCAATCACCGTGTGCCTCTTTGCCATCCCCGTGTGGCTGCCAGGTTCGGTTCATGTCTCCTCCAGGATTTCTTTTGGGACTGAAACCAGTTAAAACTGTGATGAATGAGAGGTTCTGCTGTAGGGTCAGCCCTGAATCTTGGCTTCCTGGGCACGAGCATCCCACTCTGCAGGTGACTGTGAGGTCGCACGTGCTCCTTCTCGTTCTGACGTACACAGAGAAGGATGAAGAACCATTCTGTGGTTCCATGAATGCTGTGTAGGAAGACTTCCAGTTTTTCTGGGATGGATGGCAATGCCTGGTAGTCTTTGCCTTCCCATTCCCAACTATAATGCAGGCAGAGGTCACTGAGTCTGCCTGCCTGACAGTGGGATGAACTACATGGGCCATAGGAAATGGTAGCAAAGAAATCCTGTTCCACTGCTATACCTGCCTTTGCTCTTCATTAATAGCCCTTCAAAGAGCTTTAAAGATAAAGTGGCCATAAAAATAAGAATCAAAACATTCAGCTCCCATTTTGTCCTTTTATGTTAAAGCTCTTAACCTCAGATTCCTTTGAAAATGTACCATCTCCTCAGGATTGAGGCACTAGGAATAGTTCCTGTAAATCTTCCGCTTCTAGAGGTGGAGAGAGATGGAATTTTAAACATGTTTGGAATATTTGAAGGCGTTTTCCCGGTGAATGGCGTCTGGGATGTGTCAGGGTGAACTCCTGGACCCTGAAGCTGGGGCAAGATCCGACCCACAGCACCTCTTTGGTGCCTTTGTCACTGTGAGAAGAAAACCAGGGTGCCTGCATTTTGGCGGCACTCCCCAGGTGGGAGTTGCATTGCAACTGGCACATTGCTGCCCCAAAATTGCACCTTTAGGCATGTTTATGGCAAGTTTTTTTTTCCTGAACCATATACAGAGCCTGGTGCTGCATCTCACATTTCTGTCCCATGCAATAAAGTGTACCTGGAGCTGTCAGGTCTCCCTGGAGCCTTCTCTTCTCCAGGTGAACCCTCTCCCAGCCTGGCTCCAGAGCAGGGCTCTCTGGTCACATTAAAACACTGGCTTAAAATATCCCTTTGCTCTTTTTAAGGCTCACAGTTTGACCCAGCCTAAAGTCCATCCTGACCATTCTTCCTTGCGTATACCTTGATCTCCACACCAGGGTCTGCTGCAGTTGCTGACCAGTGCCATGAGACCTGATCCTTTCCTTCTCTGAACGTCCTCCTGGTGTCCCTGAGGGATCAGTCCTCTCCTCTGGGGCAGGAAGGTAGTGACTGTTCCATTTATCTACTGAAGGCTTGATTAAACCCAAGAGGACCCTGGTGAAATTGCTGCTTGTTCCCTCATTTAACTACAAGCAAACTGCTCACTGGGAGCCTGACACAGTCCTTGCCCTTGGCTGCTCTGCCTTGCTGAGCAGCAGCAGTGGTGATGGAGGCTCATCCCTGGGCATCCCTCATGTGCCAAAAGGGTTCTGTCCCAGTCTGGCTTCCTCAGGGTGAGGAGATCTGTGCTTTTCCTGCACATCCAGGTAAGGCTGCTCACCTCTCCTGGGTGGCCTGTGGACAGTAGTACAGCCCTTTAATCAGAACAGACCCTTCTGACAGCCGTAGTCTGAGTAAATATCTTTCCCTCTTGCCAGCTTTCCATTCTGATTTTGCTTTCTCTGGAGATTTGCACTCTCACCACCACCAAGGAAACACATTTATTTTTGAATGTGTAGCTAAGCTGGCAGCAATGTAACACCTTTTCAGCTCTCGCTTGGTGTAGCTGCAAGAATAAATAACTCCTTTCTCTTTCTAGTCTCGGGATTATTTGAGCCTCCTGTGGCTTTTCAGTAAAAATTTTATTTATCTGGGTAGGTGCTGTTTGTATCTGATCAGAGGAGGTTTTTATTGCTCTGGAGGGGCAATTGAAACCCCCAGTGTACAAATCCTGGGTGATCCCTCATCACTGGCACAACGTGAGGCTGAGCTTTGTTTCTGCAGGGAAAGCAAGGATTAAGGAGGCAGTGATGGGCATGAGCAGCTTCACAAAGTCCAAGGTGTGACTGTGACTTTGGAGGTGTGGGATGAGCAGCAGGCAAGGAAGCAGCTGCTCTGGAGGAGCTGGGCCTGGAATTGAGGTGCTCTTGGTGCCCATTCCTTAATGGGAGAGACTGGAGCTTGGACATCCTGACTGGGAATTACCTGGGCCGGGCTGTGGGAGCAAAAACTTGACCTGACTATGGTTAGTGGGCTGAAAACTGGGCACTTGGGGCTGAAAGAGAGGTGCAAAGGTGTTTTCAGCTTGCAGGAAGATAGTTTTGAGTTCACACTGGAGCAGCTGGGGATCCAGCAGTCGCCCCTGGAACTCTGGGTCCCTGCAGCCCCAACCCTAATTACCCCATGAATCCCCTGAAGGTGATGCTATAAGGCTGGAAAGCCAGCAATTCCCTCTGCCAGAGCTGGTCCATATGGACCACCTCTGCTTGCTGAAACAGGAGACAACCTGCCCTTTCAGCTGCATTTCCTAGCAGGTTTCTGGGATATTTTCTTATTTTATTTTATTTTTTTTCCTTTCTCTGGCCTCCCACGTGGAAAATAATCCTTTCAACATGCAGATGGCAGCTTCCTTCGTGGAGGGGCAGGCATGTGCAGAAGGCTGTATTTTTACTTTATTCATAGAGCATGTGTGTGTGTTGCTTGCAGGGTGTTACTCTCAGTATTAAGTTAAAAATAGCTGGTGTTAAGCTTCTGATTCTTAATCTTTTTTTTTTTGCTCACGCTCCTGATTTTTGTGATTTATGGTGTAAAACTTCTCTGTGATTGAAAGAGCTAGTCTGGCTTTCTAGGAAATGTCTACAGCTTGCTTGTAAAACCAGGTTCTGATGGTTTAAAAACCCTGGAGGTACCTGATTTATTGTAAATGTGCCGTGGTAGGCACTGCACTGCCATGTCCTGGGTTGAATGCTGGTGCCTAAAAACACAGAATTCATAGAATTATCCTATATATTGAAAGGGACCCCCAAGGATCCTTGAATCCAGCTGGAGTGAATGGCAGTGCTGTTGCTGCATAACTGATCACGTGGGTTGTGAGTAGGAGACCTAAAAACCCCCAGTGGACTGAAAATTGGCATTCTGGGGGAGGAAAAAGTGGATTTTTTTTTTTAAATTTATTTTTTAATCTACTAGCCTTTCTCCCACTCTTTGTGTGACAAGTGGCCTTCTGGGCACGGGGATGGGCTGTGTTCCTGGGCTGCTGCTCTGCTGGGAGAGGAGATGAAGTGGGAGGAAGAAAAGGAAGAAAATTTGAAATGTTTCCTCCCGAATTTTGTCCCACTTCATCTGATGATTATTAGGAGCCTCCTGCCCCTGCTTTCCTTTCAGCTGGAATGTGTCTTATTCCTTTAAAAAAAACAAAACAAAACAAAAAAAAAACCCTAAACAGCAAATGCCTTGAAGTGAACATATGTGGGAGATGGTGCTTCTGCACTGGTCCAGAAGCCAGTGGTTATCGGGTCAAGGCACGTGTGAATTCCAGCCCCATCTCCCCTGTGAAGTTATTAATGAAAATCATCACCCTCATTTAGGAGCTGCCATCACTCAGCAGATTAACCTTTATCAAGCAACTTTGCTATGGCAGCTGCACGGCAGAGTAATTACTTTTAATAGAATCTGCCCTTGATTTGAAGCCACAGGGGAAGCAATTAAATTTAACAAAGGCAAAAGCCATGACTTATAAATGAAGATGGATGGCTTTTGTTATCTGTTTCATAAATTTTATTGTGTACAAGTATTAGAAAATACTCGATTCTTCTCATGTTTTGGGGGGGGGGGGGTGTTAAAATGTGGTATTAGACTCTGGCTCTGTGGATGGATGGAATGTCATCAGCACCAGCTCTGGGATTTGGCTCAGAAATCAGGCTTAGTATCACTTACACTTTGGTCACAGATGACTTGCAGGGGGCTTTGAACTTGAGCATCTCAAACCTTCGACACTTGTGTTCAGCATGAAGAGTTTACAGAATGATTTCTTGGATTGCCTGATCTCTTATCTCACTCTGACTGGTTAGGGAGTGTTTTGCTTGAAACCAAGATGCACCTTAAACTGCTTTATGTGTCCTCGAGGGCTGCTTCTGCTCTGAAGGGGCTCCAAGAGAGCTGGAGAGGGACTCTGAACAAGGGGGAATGGCTTCCCACTGCCAGAGGGCAGGGTTAGATGGAATATTGGGAAGAAATCCTTCCCTGGGAGGGTGGGGAGACCCTGGCACAGGTTGCCCAGAGAAGCTGTGGCTTCTCCATCCCTGGAAGTGTCCAAGGCCAGGTTGGATGGGGCTTGGAGCAGCCTGGGCTGGTGGAAGGTGTCCCTGCCCATGGCAGGGGGTGGCACTGGATGGGCTTTAAGGTCCCTTCCAACATAAACCATTCTGGGATTCTGACAGCAGGAGAGTGAAGGCTGAGCTTGCACAGGGTGGGATGGAGGGGGGATGATCCTTGCAGGTGTGGTGACCTGTCCCAGCTCCTCTGCTGTGCCTGGACTCTGGAAAGCCCTCAGTTCCCTCTGGGAGCTGATTTTTACTTCGTGCAGCTAATGCAAGGAAAAGTGTGCCAGCTCCTGGCAATGGAGCAGCTTGTTAAGAACAAATAGGTGTCATCATCTGCTTGGAAGCTTTGATTACTCTCCCAGGAGCTTTGCTCCATCTCTCCTCTGCTGCTGGCAGCCCCAGACCAGGGGCTCTGCTACCTACATGTTCCCTTTGCACTGCCCCTCACCTGGGACATGCTGTTCCTTGGATTTGGGTGCAGCACATGCCTGTAACACTTCCCTGGTAAAGGTATCCAGCTGGTTACGAGTCTCCTGGAGGGAGGGAACAAGGCTGAGCTTTTGTAATCCTTTGCTTTTGTCCCTGCCACATCCACCTGGGTTTTCTCTGCCAGTGGCTCGGTGCCCGTCCTTTTTATCCAGTGCCTTTATTCCCCTTTAGGGAGTTTGACTGCAGTGGAGGGGATGTTCTTTGACTGACTTTGGAGTCAGTTGTTTCAAATACAAAAAGAGAGGCATTAGAGGCTGCTCCAACTATCTTTTGGTAAGAAAGAGCATGTGCAGGTCTCTGAGCAGCTCCCCAAAGCAGCTCCAGCCTGGCAGGGAGCAGCTGCCTGCGCACGTGCGAGGCCGATTAAGATTCAGCGCTGCTTCAGAGCTCCCATTTGTGCTCCAAACAGGCTTCTAAAAAGCAGGGGGAGGAAAAAAAAACCACAACCCAACTGTAATAAAAAGCAGCTTCCAAGTTAGAATTGTTTGTTTCTCTCTGAACAATCAGGAGCTGATTTTTTTCTTTCCTTTTTTTTTTTCTTTTGTCCTGCGTCCCTACAGAGCATCGCTAATCCGGCTGCAAGTCTCTCCTGCTGCTAAATTGGGTGGGTGTTTGGCATGGAGAGGGTTGGAGTCACCTTCCAGCCTGTCTGCAAGTTCCCAACAGCCAGGAAAGGCTTAAACTGTGATGTGGGTGCAGGAAAAGAATGATATGGTAATAAAGGTCTTTTTACTAGCTGGGGCCATATAGTGACGTAGGAATACTGTATCTTATGATGCAGTGGAAATTAATCTGGATTAATTTAAGAAACTAAACATGATTAGAGTCATTCCTTTGGAATCAGAGGAGCTTTGTGTTTGATTTGGCATAATTGGCTTACAGAGGTTCTCTAAAGGATGTTCATACCCACGCTGCCTATGGGAGTGTGTACTGTGAGCAAACCCTCCTCTCTGTCCTTTGGGATTGCCTGGGAACAGAACATTTGCTACATTATTCCATGTAAGTAAAGAGAGACGTCCTCCAGGCTTGCTCTCACCTGGGATGCTCCAGGAGGTGAACGGTGCAGGTGACCCCTTCCTCTCTCAGCAGGGATTGGGAGTGCCAGAGTTCTCAGCACCCCAACGCAGAGGTTTAAGAACTGAGGAAAAAGGCCATGACACCATCAAGGGCATAGAGAGAAGGCAGAGAGAATTCCATGCTTGCATTCCCTTCTGCCAGGAGAACAAAGAGGGAACCAACATCACTGCACACTGGCACTGGCCCTGTGATCAAAAGCACTTCTGTGTTTTATAACCAGCCCCAGGGATTTCTTGACGAGCCAAAGCTCCAGGATTCCCAAGGGGATTATGTGCACAAATGACAGTATTCCCTGGAGTAAATATAAAAGTGAAGTGGGAGTTACGAAAAGGATTTAAGCCTTCTTGTCTGGGGCTCTGCCACCTCTGGCTGCTGGTGCTTAGGCAGACCTGGGGGGTTCCCCACCCACAGACAGCAGCCCCTTCAAACAAGAAGGGCTGGGGACCCCAAGAGCTGCTTCCCCAAGCCCAGAAGGGGCTGGATCTCATCCTGAGCAGCCACATCCAGCCTAGAAGGAATGGGAATCCAGTAGGTCAGAAGGAAGTCAGGGGTGTCCCTGTCATTGCAGCACATCAGCCATGGGGTGTTCTGCCCTCTGTGTCTGAAATGTGGGACTGATCCTTCAGCACCACCACGTCAGAGCTGACTCTGCTTTCCAGCAGCGTGAGCAAACTGGATTTTGCTGCTCTGAGGCTGGATGGCCAGGCTGGATCCATCCCAAAAACACAGGGCAAGGCCCTGGAGAACCAAACTTGTGGCTCTTGCCTCTCTCAAGGACAGAAAGGCGTTTACTGTGGGTGGAAAGGGTTCTGTGTCGTGCAGCGATGCCCTTGGTTATGCTCTGAAAAACCACAGAGCTGGGCCTCTAAGGCTTTCAGGCTGTGTTTGCTGATATCTTTCCCAACTTCCCTGCTGGCTTTCTGCTGTCCTTTCCCCACAACAGCTGCTTACAAGGGCAGTGCACAGGATTTATGCTCCTGCTGACTTCAGTTGCGACGGGAAAGCACCCGGCCCTCTGGGGCTGCTGTGGTGTGGAGATCTTGGTAGGGAAAACTGGCTTTGGCCAAGGTGTGAGTCACCTGGAGAACCCCAAACACAGGCAGGGTCCCTCCTGGGCAGGGATTTGACAGGTAACTCCCAGAACAGGGAGGAGGAACTGCTGATGGTGTTGCAGCAAAGTGTTGGAGATGCAGTGGAGATCCCGAGGATCTCCCCAGGGAGTGTGTGTGTGTCTGTGCAGGTGCAGGGGTTTGCCTTTAAAAATCACCTTGCTGGGGTCTGTCTGTGCCCCTGGGGCTCTGTCTTCATGTCACTCTTCATTCTAAGTTACTTCAGTGCTTTTTTTAACTTTATTTTTTTTTTCCCCTGGGAAAACTTTTAATGGGTCTATATTTAGAACAGGCTGCATGCTGCCTGAAGACTTTCTGACAGCAAATAATGATCTTAATAGGGCCCCCTGATACATATCAGGAATATTCTGTTTCTAACACTCCATAGTTTGAAGCTTGAAGGTGTTTGGGGTGTATTTTTTAATTCCCCCCAGGTGCTGACCACCTCTTGGTAATTGAATTTGAGTCAGACTGGGCCTTCCTGAAGAGGAGTTTGTTGTAAAAATAAGAGGCAAAACCGAAAGTTGTGCAGTGATGGGGGAGTTTAACCCTTCCTTCTCCCCCCAGTCTGTGCCAGGCAGAAACCAGTGGTGCAGGTGGCTCTTTGCCATGAGGATCAGGCACTGCTAAGATTGCTGACCTGGCTGGGATGGAAATGTTATATTTCCTCCCCGTGGGATATAACTCCTCTCCTTAACCAGCAGCCCTCGAGGTGCTGCATCCCAGAACTGTGGCCTTGGAGCTTGTTGTATGTGAGGAGGAGGGAGCTCATGGAGCAGGACAGTGGCCCTGTGCCTGGGAATCTGCTCCAAAGGGCTCTTCCCTCTCTAGTTCTTCCCTTCCTTCCCCAGTGAAGCCGAAGGAGCAGCCAAAGGGCCACTTCTGGCTGGTTCCCGTTTCATATCCAATTAAAGGGTTGACCCCTGGTGCTCTGAGCCCAGGGATGAGGATTTCTGCCCCAAATGGCTGTTGTGATGTTTCCTGCCGGCTCTCAGTGATCTCCCTGGATGCACTGAGTGTGCTGATGCTCTCCTGCCTCCCACACCCCTGCCTGTCTCTGTGCAAAGCTGCCTCCCTCCCCAAAAGCCGAGTCAGTGTTTCTGGCTCTTAACAGCTCCCAAATGAGCTGCTTCTCCACTGAAGCTTCTCCAATGGCCATCTAACTTCTGTTGTGGGCAGCACACCGTGGCTCTGACACCCGGGGTGACCCATCCTGCCAGCCCCCTGCTTTCCAGGGCTTTTGCAGCTTCAGCTCAGCTCTGCAGCAGCACAAACTGAATTTAAGAGCCTTTTTCTTTTTTTTTTTTCTTTTTTTTTTTTTTCAGCAGCCCATTACCTGTTTGCTACTCTGAAATAGCTGTTAAGCTGACAACAGGCACTTCTTGCAAATGGAGAGGGTGGTGGTGGGAAGACAAAATCGATGCTTTAAGAAGCGCTGTTGTACGTGGGAAGCTTTCCCGTGTTGGAATGTTTATCTCCTTGAGCGCATCGTTGCAGCTGTTGTTGTTTTTCCAGCACACGTGGAAGGCTGCAAGAATCCCTCTTGTTCTCTGCTGCGTGCCTCCCTTTGCATCTGGAGCAGGGAGATGCCATGGTGGGCAGAATTAACAGCCTCCGTTGTTGCACACTGCAGTTTTAGCACAGCACAGATTATGGCATTTAAATAGGTAGGATAAATATTAATTAAAATACGCGGCCTGAAAGACTTGGAAAATCAATTGCATTCCTCTGAGGAGCTTTCTTGTTGAGACTTTATTTTTTGCTCCTTTCTAAACCTTGGTGTCTTGCTGTGCTTGCTGAATTTGTGGTGGTTCCACGCTGCTGCATCTCAAAGCAGCTGCCCCATAAACCACCCCAGCAGTGGGGATGAGGAGCAGTGAATTTCAGTGGGGAGCTTTAACGTGCCTTCCATAAAATATGGAACAGGGATGTTTAAAGATGCCGTGCTGGAGGCATTGAATATATGTCTTGAGAGGGGGAAAGGCACTGAATTCTCATCTGCTGAGGCAAGGATGAATTTGACTGGAATAAAAACTTGCCTTGTCCTTGTGCTCTTTCTGCACTCTGGCAAAAGTAACTGTGCATTTACACCATTTACAGCTGTGGTGCTGATGAGAAACTGCAACACTTAGGGATCTGTCTGCAGAGATTGTAAAGTATTCCCAGGACAAGCAGAGCAATAGAGTAATTCAGGTTTCATTCTCTTTGCTGTCTCTCAGTAAGAACTCCACAAAAAGCTGCTGCTGTCTCTGAATTGCTGCTCTTTGTTGTCTTGGGGGAACTGCCATCACCAAGGATGGACTTGGAGCAACCTGGGACAGTGGAAGGTGTCCCTGCCTGTGGCAGGGGGTGGGACTGGATGAGCTTTAAGGTCCCTTCCAACCCAAACCATTCTGGGATTTGATGATTCCCTAAAAAGTTATTTTCAATGGTGCTTTGCAAAGAGAAAGGTCAAGGAAGGAACGAGCACCTCTAGCAGGAGGAACATCCCATCCCACCCCCTGCCATGGGCAGGGACACCTTCCACTAGCCCTGGTTGCTCCAAGCCCCATCCAGCCTGGCCTTGGACACTCCCAGGGATCCAGGGGCAGCCACAGCTTCTCTGGGCAACCTGTGCCAGGGC
>JAWWLV010000002.1:5148434-5159440 GCA_035041135.1 Platyrinchus mystaceus
ACACTCCCAGGGATCCAGGGGCAGCCACAGCTTCTCTGGGCAACCTGTGCCAGGGCCTCTCCACCCTCCCAGGGAAGGATTTCCCCCTTATATCCAATCTAAATCTGTCCTCCATCAGCTTAAACCCACTATGAATGGATCAGGCCTTTCCCTGGGAAGATTGCAAGTGGATTTATCTGTACAGCTCTGTGGTTGTAACTTTGTTTTTTGGCAGTCTGGCATGAGAAAATACTCTAAAATTTTAACAGCCAGTCTGGCAGAGCAGCACCTGGATATGGTTCTGTGTCTTCCACCTAAACCCATCCTTTGCCTTGAGTATGTTTTGTTTCTCTATTCCCTCTCACCCCCTCCCTGCCCCGATCTGCTTTTTGTTTGTTTGATTAGTTGGGTGCTTTGGGTTTGTTTTTTCCTGCCCATTTTGTTGGTGAGTGGATGGTGTGAATTACAGATCATGCCCAGTGCATATTTACGGTTGTCTCTGGGCTGCCCTGCTCTGGGTGCTCAGGATGTGGCAGTGCTGACATCTTTAATCAGAGCTATTACACACTTGAGAAGCTCTGTGCGCTCCAGCAGTCGCCCTCAAGCTTGGGGAGGTTTCTGTGCCACAAGTCAGCTCCCAGTGACTGTGTTTCCACTTGAAATCACGCCATCACCCTCCTGCCCTCCAGCCTTTGCCAGGGGTGATCATAAATCACAGAGGGGTTTGGGTTGGAAGGGACCTTAAAGCCCATCCAGTGCCACCCCCTGCCACGGGCAGGGACACCTTCCACTAGCCCAGGTTGCTCCAAGCCCCGTCCAACCCGGCCTTGGACACTTCCAGGGATGGGGCAGCCACAGTTTCTCTGGGCTCTTTCACAGCCTTTCTGAAATAGAATCTAACAAAAGTTGGAGTGGAGGAGACAAGAGCTCTTTAAACAATCTTGTAGATGAAAGAAATGATCGTGTTCGTGGACAACTCCCATAAAGCAAATTGAGGAGCCGAGTGCACGTGCAGGAACTTTTTTCTGCAAATCATTAGAGAAATAAAGCTCCCCCTGTCATCAGCTCTTTATGTGAAGAGACAGCAGGTAGACTTTGTGGAGATGAACAATGAAGCTGCATTAACAGAATCATGAGGGAGAAATGAATTTAAAAAAGAGACTTTTCTGTATTCTCTTCCTTCTTTTTCTTGACTCTGAAGTGATTCTTCAGGTCAGGAGGGTGTTTAAGTTGCGGTTCTGAAGGTGGGAAGTTATCCAGTGCGTTCCCCTGGACAACAGGAGCTGCAGAGCTCCTGCCACCACCAAAAAGTTGGGATGGGATGGCAGTGAGGGATGTTCATCAGTTTTGAGGCTGAGAGAGACTTGGGTGAATAAGTTAAGCTTGTGCCTAACCCTGTCCTAGGATGATGTGGATAAAGGGTCGTGCCTGCTGGAAGTGCCTAATGGGAGACAGGGTGTTTGGGGGTGAATGATGTTTGATGTCATTTTTCATCCAAGGAGGGTTTTGAGTTCATTTTTTTTTTTTTTGCTGCAAATCAATGGCTGGACAGGATTCCTGTGCTTTTCTAAAACAAAAGAGACCTTTTAGGAATGGTCTTTGTGGATCTGCTGAATAATTCTCAAGAACATGGATGTGCTTTGGAAACCAGTGTCTTCCAGAGATACACCCAAATTAGCTGGGAAAATCAGGATGTTATCCTGATTATCAGTTGGACACTTCACTCCTGGTGCTTCTCCAGAGCCTGTTGTTGGTGTCCCTGCTCCTTGGAGGGGTGTTGGACAAGGTGACCTTTAAAGGTCACTTCCAACCCGAACTGTTCTGGGATTCAGTTACTCCTTTCCAGCTGTGGGATCCTCGTGGCCCAGCTGGCACCTCCTGGGCTCAGTTTTCCCGGGAATGCTCTTTCACAGTGGCTTCTTTTGGGAACCTGTGGCTGCCTGGCCTTCAAAACTCATCTGTAAGGCAGGGATTGGATCCTGGTAGAGCCAGACTCAGACACCACTCTAAAATCTTCCCCTTCTCTGCTGCACTGTATGAACTTAGTGCATTTATTAGGCTTAACATGTCTTTTAAATTTATTTTTTTTCTCTCTGCCATCCAGAGCTTTTGCTTTCTTCTTTTTAAAATATTGATTCTTTGAGCTGATCTCTCCTGCAGCTGGTGCTACTTGTGTTCACTTCTGCATCTTTAAACCAGCTGGCAAGTGCCTTTTTATCAAGCTGGAGCCTCTCTCCAGAGCAGCATTATTTATAGATAATATACTATCTGTGTTCAGTCGACTTCTAGTATGTGGAGTGGGCTCTTTTTTTTTTTTTTTTTTTTTTTAGCTAAAGCCAGCATTTTTCTAAAAATACTCCTACTCAAACATAAGCATCAAAGGATTTCTGATCCCTGGGATTATTAAGCATGGCACAGTGTTATCTTGCTGGGATTGGTCTCCAACTTCAGAGGAAGAGCACGAGCTTCACGCTGGAGTTGGTAGTTTAAAAAATTGATGTTGCACGTGTCAAGCTCAAAGGCTGAACCCCCATGACTGTGATGGGTTTCCCTGATCTGTCACCCTGGATTTAGGGAAAGTGCCCAGGAAGCATCACATTTATGTAATGAATGTACAAGTCCTTCCTTCAGTGAATCTGTTTTCTGGTGGTTTTTTTTTTCCCCTCTTAAAGGGTGGTTGAAACTTAAACTTATTTTTTATCTGCTGTTGAGGCAGAATCCAGCCCAGGGCTTATGTCCATGTTCTTGTTGTGATTTCCACCCTGTATCCTTCTGGGAATGCCTGTAATTGCTATTTTCCAGCATGGACACCTCTCTAAGGTCACCTGGACAGCTCAGTGTGAGTGGCTTTTGTCAAACCTGAGTCTTGAGGTTGTGCCAGAGCACGTTGTGGATGCCAAGCAGTGGAAAACAAAGCACAGCTTTGACCTTTGACATGACTTGCTCTGCAGAGGGTTTTCTTGTCTCTACATCATCAATCCATAGTTTTCCTAATCTTGTTTTCCTCCACCAAGCTTTTGTGCTTTGTACTGAGAGAATCCTCTGCAGGATGTTGCTGTCTGTGTGCTCTGATCACAGTGATGCCCTTTAAGATCAGAACTCTCCAACATGTTTTCCAGGTCTCCCAATAATTTATAGACTTGTTCTGCAATCCTGTGCTTGGCTTCCTTGGGACAGCCATGAGTCAAGATGAAAAGAGGAAGACTGTCCTCACTGCCCTGAGGTTATGCATGGAATGACTGAAAACTCCTTTAGCCAAGAACTTGGTTTTACCTGGCAATTCCTGTCTTGCCTGTTCTTTTGTTATGCTGGCTGGGACAGTCTCAGTTTTGTGGGAATGATCTGCATTCCTTGTTCCTGGATATGACCCATTTGGCTGTATTTGAATGTGCCTCTGTGTCTCAATGGGATCTCCTTAAAATTGTTCTTGCTATTTAACCTTCTCCGATGGTTTCCATCGTCTGGAGGCTTAATCTCAATTATCATGAACCAGGTGAATCCTACAATATTGGGATAGAAAATTAGGGTTTATAACCCCCTGGTTGCCCAGAGAAGCTGTGGCTGCCCCATCCCTGGAAGTGTCCAAGAGTTGGACAGGGCTTGGAGCAACCTGGGCTAGTGGAAGGTGTCCCTGCCCATGGCAGGGGGTGGGATGGGATGGTGTTTAAGGTCCCTTCCAACCCAAACCAGTCTGGGATCTATGATTCCCTGGATGTATCCCCCTCAAATGCTGATTCCCTGAAGTGCTGGTACCTGACTGTGTGTTGCTTCCCAGACCTTTGGTGCTCAGAGCAACGAGAGATCTCTCAACTTATCCAACTTCTAAATCAAAACTTATGAAGATCGTGTTACCTTTAATGAAACCCTGCATAATTGATGGCAATAAATGCTACAATCCTTTAAATGTTTCTTAATTTGGCTTCAATCCTGACTGCTGCACTGAGCCCAGGAGTGATTCTGAGAGTCTTATAAAACACTGAACTGAAGTCTGGATGAAAAAGGAGGAAGCAGTCGGAGATTTGTCAGCAGATAAGAGGTGACTGAAGGGCTGCAAGAGTTTTAGGGGAATGTGGAGCTGGAGGAGAACCTCCTGATGAGATTTTTCTCTCTTTCTGAGGCAGTGGAGGGGAGGAATGTATTTAAGAGATGTGTGGATGTGGCACTTGGGGACATGGGTTAGTGCTGGCCTTGGCAGTGCTGGGGGAGTGGTTGGACTCTGCTCTTTGAGGGCTTTTTCCAACTTAAATAATTCCATAATTCCAAGAAGAGGTGGCTTGCTGATTGCTAAGCCACAAGGAGACTGAGAGAGGATATCACTGGGAGAACCTCCCAGCTCTTTTTTTTTTTTCTCGTGAAATAGATGGGGAAAAATAAATCCAAATAAATTGGAGCTGCTGTGGCCAGAAAAGACATTTATGTGGTGGAGACCTTTAGGAGTTTGATGGAGATAGCAAGGAACTGCTGGGAGCTGGGATTTTGATAGAGGGCTACTAAAGGCTTTAGACATTTCCCTGTCAGTACTGGGGGGGGGGAGAGGTGTTTCTGTGAACTTCACTGAAATGCCTGCTGGGGGTGCAAGTAGTGGGAAGATTTACGTGTTGTGCTGAAATGGAGTTTGATTCCTAAGACAATCCCGCGTGTGCTTTGAAATAAAATGCCCCCAAGTAAGTAGAAAACCCCTGATTGTTCTTTGGAGGGTGCAAAAGAAGTGGAGCAGGGAAGGCATTCCCAGGAATGCCAGCCCCAAGGAGGTGAGGAAGAGGGCAGTGCCCGTGCCTGCCTAAATTCAGAAGAAATAATTAATCTCGGGATTACTCTTGGCATGCCAGAAATAGCAGCACTACTGCAAAGATCCCTTAAGCTCTTGTGAAGTTGTCTGGATGTTGAATTATCTGAGTCCCCCCTCCCTTCCCAATGAATATAAACTAGGAATGGAATAACTATTTGCATCAAATCCCCCCCCCCTTACTTTCCCTTCTCCCCTCCATGAAGATTACACGTCTCACATCACTTTGCTCTGGCCTTTCATCCCCAAGGCCTTTCAAAAGTCTTCCTCAAATCAGGGCATTTGTGGTTGTCTGGCACTTCTTTCTTTTTGAGGAAGAATATCCTGGCTTTGACTTTGGTGAACTCCTCACAGCTCTGTTCCCTTGGCAATGCCCGGCCTGAAGTTTTCCCCTTTGAAGGCAATAAGCTGGTGTTTCATTAGTTTGGCATTTGCTTTGTCTGTGCATTAAAAGATTAGTGTGATTGCTTGCACTGAAGCAGGGGCTGCCTCCCAGTTCCCTGCCCAGACAAAGGGCCCGGGAGGGAGGGAGGAGCAGCTTTAGAGCCCTTCCTGCTGGATTCTGAAAAGGGGAAAAAACCCAAAATTCAGATAAGACTTCTAGTCCTGGGGAAGCTTTGGAAATGCCAGGATGCATCACTGGCTGCTCCCCTGGAAAGACTTTAGTGGAGAAGGAGCTTAAGGACACCCATCAGCTCAGGGAGATAATGTCCCTCTATCCATGGAAAATGCCAGGGAGAGCACCCCTCCCCTTCCCAAACAGGTTATGAGCACTGGCTCTTTTTTTTATTATTATTATTTTAATATATATTGCAATCATGCAAATTCCTCCCAGAAGGTTTCAGTGATACCAGCTTGGTCAAATTTATGCTCTGTAAATGAGCAATTCCCATTTCTCTTGTTTATCACCCAGGTTTCTCCCATCAGGGTAGAGGCAATTACGGAATTTCATCTCATCCCTCGGTGACTTGATTAATGTTGTTCTTGCCATCGTGGTTTCTTTGTGCTAAATGAAGAGTCATTTCTTGTCCCTTCCTTTCCTCCTCCTTCTCCTCCCCTCTTTCTCCTTTCATTCCTTGCTTTTCCCTGTTCAAAAATCTTTCTTCCTCACGTGGTTTGAGTGTCCCAGAGGGAGCCCCCAAACCCCTCAGTGCAGGTACCAGCAGGTTGCCTGGACATTCTTCCTGTTTTCTCCTGCCCTGATCCCTTGCCAGGATGGTGCCATGTGGGATGTAACCCCATGGTGGTTATCATAAAACCCCAGAGTGGTTTGGGGGATGGAAGGGACTTTAAAGACCATGGGACACCTTCCACTTGACCAATATTTGAACTGTTTCTCTTGCAACTTTCTCTGAGTTTTTCTTTTGCTCTTTGTAACATACAAACTCCAACTTTGGTGGAGATTATATAGATTTATATTTATATTTATATATATATATATGTTTTAATACCTGAGCTGGCTTCTGACTCAAGTGAATTACAGCTTTTAAAAGCTCCCTCTGGAGAAATCCTGTCTCTCTAAATGCACACAGGTAGTCAGAGCAGCCTTGATCTTAATGCACCACTGATTTATGGCCAGAAACTAGGGCAGGCATGGGAATAGGAGGGCTCTTGCTTCAGCCAGGGAATGCAGAGCCCAGTTGGAGGCTGCCTTGCTTTGAATGCTGGGCAGGTCTGAGTGCAGGGATGGGTGACCTGCTGACTGATGCTTGAAGGACATTTCTGACCCCCCTCACCGGTTCTGTGACAGGCAGGGGGATGCAGATGACTTGGTCTTACAGTTTCCATTGCAGGATGACAACCTGAAGCATCCCCTGTTCAGGGAAGGACAGATCTGTGAGAGAAGGAGGTGGAAGCATTTGTGAGTCCAAGGTGAAAGAGCCCAAAATAGCCGCTTTTCATGTGTGGATTTATCCGTGTGCTGCCTGGAGGAGATGAAAACCACTGAGAGATAAAGGGGTCCTGGGTCCAGAGCCCTCAGGAGGGGGGGAATATCTCAGGATCCAGATGGGACAGCTCTGTTTTGCTGGTTTTCCAGTGCCAGGAATGCTTGTCAGGAGAGCAGGACCATCTTTGCTGCTGCCTGACCTTTTCCTCTGCTGGCTCTGCCCTCTGGGCTCTCCCCACTTAGTGCTGGAAGATTTCTGGGCTCCAGTTACCTTTGGGAGCAGACTGACTGGGGTGGGCCATGGACATGGTTATGTAGGTCCTGTGGGCTGAGAAACTTCCAGGCAGCCCCCAAAAAAAGCTTTCTGGGCATCCCTAAGGATAAAAGATCTTCAGCTGTATCTTGAGTAGTGAATTCTAGTCCTCCACCTCAGTGGGGAGAGCTGTTCTGCTGTGCCATGGAAAAGCCTGGCACAGCTGCTCCAGTCCTTCCCAAAAGCTTGAGGCTGGGAATCTCTAAGTGCTGCTGTGTCCAGGGGTCTTCTCAAAGGGATCTCTGCTCTGTTCCTTCCCTCTAAAGTAGCCATATGTGAGAGAAGGGAGCCTTTGAACACCTCTCAAAGCACTGAGGGGCTTCTTCTCTGTAGGGGTCGGGAATACTTACTGATTGAAGGCTCCATAAAAAGCAGGATTTCCTCTTCTGCAAACCCCTTCAGCCAGACCAGCTGTGCCACAAGCCAAGCCAACCCCAGGGTGGAAAAGTTGCTCTTTTCCTCTCAAACTTGGACAGATGGTGCAGATTAGTCCTAAGCTAATACAAGGCTTGGCAGCTGCCCAGGGGGCTCAGCATCTGGGGGGCGGGAATTTCAGACCCTTGCATCCAGTGAATAAGTCTAGACACCTCCTGAGCTGATTTCTTCCGAGCTAGAAACATTTCAAGACGCCCCTTTGCAGTCTCTCCACCTTGGATTGCCCTTCTCAGCAGTGGGAAAGAATCAGTGCCTGCAATTCCTATCCCAGGGCCCTTCTTTTATGGCCTTGTGTCCACCACGTGGCTGGAGTCAGCATCCTGCTGCATTGCTGCTTCCCTGCAGATATCCCTGACCCTCTTCAAATCCTGCTGAAAGGCAATTGAATTTGGGGAAGAACCAACCTGTCCAACACAACCCCCTCCTGCATCTTTAAACTCTGCTTTTCCCAGCTTGTGCTCTGGCTGGCAGAGCCTTTCTGGTGCTGAGAGGGATCTGGGGACATAAATTCCAGGCAGGCTCGTTTCCTTCCCTCAGAAGGGAGGAACAATTCCCACTCACAGCTCCAGGAAGGGACGTGCCCAGCGCTGATCCCGCTCATCAGGCAGGGTGGGAGAAGCAGAGCAGACCATGTGGGGCTCCAGATGTGTCCCAGGAGCGTGGGGAGATGGGAAAAACCTCTGCCTTTGAGAGCCAGGTAGATCTTGAACACCTTGGTGTTCAGCTGGGTGGGGTTCAGGATGGAGAAGCTCCTGCCCAGGGCAGGGAGCTGCTCCAGGAACAGCACCTGGAGAGTGGTTGTCATTCCATTCTGTAAAATCATGGAATATCCTGAGCTGGAAGGGACTCACAAGGATCATCAAATCCAACTCCTGGACACCCCCAGGAATCCCAACATGTGCCTGCAGGACTGGGAAGGCTGTGGGTCCCATCCTGTGCCTGTCCTGACTGCTTAAAACCAGTCCCAGAGCAGGGAACAAACCAGCTCAGTGTAAATGAACTTCTTGTCTTAGCCATGCTTGGATAAATCCTTCCCTGCCTTCCTACTGACTCCACTTTTCCTGCAAGTCCATGCAGAGAAGAGCCCAGAAGCACCTCATCCCCATGGAGCTGTCAGCTGGAATCAGCCATGGAAACTCATCATCTCTTGGAGCTCAAATCTCATTTTGCTTTTTTATCTCTCAGCTCACAAAACTCCTCTGTGCCCTTACCTTGCCCGTGTTGCAGGTCTGTTCCCAGCAGAGGTGGAGGACACAGGGCCCTGAAACTGGTGTTACCACCTTAAAGGAGAGGCTAAAAACAGCTTGGAGGATTTGTGGGGAACCTCGTGTTGCTGGAGCATCTTTTTGAGCTTTTTTTTTTTTTCCCTTGTTGAGCATTGTTTCTGCTGAGATCTTGAGAGCTGTGAGTGACCTCAGGGGCAGGGAAACTGAAGAAGCATTTCCAGGGCTTCAGTGGGGTGTGGGTTTGTACATCCCTGCCAACTAGGGAGGCACAGGGGACCCCGATGCCTTGGGCTCTGGTACTGTGTGCTTACAGAACCTGGCCCTTGGAGCTGAACTCTCCAGCCCCTTTCCCAGGTTACAGGGATGTTGCAGAGTGTTTTGACAGCTGAAACAGCCTGGAAATAATGAGCTGGAGGCAATGCTTTCTCTCCTGTCCTCTTTGCAAGGTGTATCACTGAGCAAGCGAGGCCGGGTCTGTTTGCTCAGGGCCTCTGGTTATTCCGGGAGTTCTTCTTTCTCACGGGGTCTCTTCCCAGCTCTGTCATCCTCTGACAGCTGAATGTGATTTTCCCACATGGCTTTGGTTCAGCAGAAGGACAGGCACCCAGTAGATGTGACTCAGATTTGACTGGTTGTAACCATTTGGACCACAGTGTTGATTTTTATTTTGTTTCCTGGGTGGTGTTTCTAGAGTTACCTTGGTGTTTCTAGAGCTTTCTTCTGCAGGTTTTTCTGCTCTGCAGTTGGAACTCTGCCATCTTTAATTCTGCTGCCTGTCCTTTAGCAGTGTTTTCCAGTTGAATGGCTGCAATTTTAAACTCACTTATCCTTTTTATGGAAGCTCAGAGGTATCTCGTGGAGATCACTGCCAGAGTATTTCAGATGACATCCATTCACACATGGGTTTGCCTCGAGTCCATAAGAGCTGACACAGACTGGAATACAAAACCTTGTTGGCCATGGATGTGCAATAAACACCTGGGGAGTTAAAATCATAGCAGGAAAAAACACAAGGACTGGGATTTGTGCTGGTTCTTCCTGAGACCTTAAGTTGCTGATAGCACATTTGTATGTCTTTCCATCAGACAGAATATTTTAGGGCTGGGAGGGACCTAAAAGCCACGGGCAGGGACACCTTCCACTATCCCAGGGTGCTCCAAGCCCTGTCCAACCTGACCTAGGACACTTCCAGGGATGGGGCAGCCACGGCTTCTCCATGAAACCTGTGCCAAAGCAGCAGACACGGGGCTGTGAGGAGCTGGCTCCTGGAGAGAGTGCCAGCAGATGGTGCTGAACATGCACTAACCGGGATGTGGAGAGGCAGGAAAAACCCATGTCCTGTCCCTGCAGCAGTGCCTGGAGTGCAGTGACAGGGCTGGAGTTGAGCTCCCTGTGTTTGGGGATGATCCTCTGCGTGTCCTTCCAGGCGCAGGAGTCTCTTGCAGAGCCACAGGCATCATCCTGCCCGGCTCCTGGCAAGTCCTTCTGTGTCCTAAGGATTGTTGCCTGGTGGAAAAATCACTTGGAGTTGCTTGTTTGGGGTTTTTTTTTGGTTGTGTTTTGGTTTGGGTTTATTTTAGAGGAGTGAAAAATAAGCTGTGCTTACCAAAGCATGAGTCAGACTGGCACTGCCAACAGAACCCAGTTTGGAGGATTGTTTGCTTACCAGCAACTGGAATCTGTCTCAGTGCTGGGCTCTTCCCTGCCCTCACAAGTCTTTGGGAGTCAGATCTTTGGACTTCTGCTCTGAGAATCACCCAAAAGATCAAGCACAGTGAAAACAGCAGAGCTCTTCTTCAGAGAGGAGTCTGCAGACTCTGGTGTAACGTGTGTGTGCACTGACTGCTGGAGAATGTCAGGATATTTCCATAATGGATCATTTCCATGCAGTAATTTTTAGCTTATGATCACTTGTTCTGTAATACCATCCTCTCAGGGAATGATTTCACAGCAGATACTCTTCTGGATTTTCTTGTGGGGACTGTAAAGACTTGGTTTTTTTCCCCTCTGTGCTCGTGATGTGTCTGAGTGGCAGCCACTGAGGGAGTGGGGTGTGCTGGGGGACTGCCCCGTGCTGAGCCAGGACTCTGAGCGAGCAGCAGTGGCAACAAGACCCTGTTTGAGCCATTTCAAGTTGTGATTATCACAGTTGGGATGCTCTGAACACAACTGGGGCAGCTCTGGCTGCTCCTGAACGGGGTTTCAAAGTGGTGCTGATGTGAGATGATCCACGTAACCACGTTTATTTGTGGGACAGATCATGGAGTCACAGAACAGTTTGGGTTAGAAGGGACCTTAAAGACATCCAGTGCCACCCCCTGCCATGGGCAGGGACACCTTCCACTAGCCCAGGTTGCTCCAACCTGGCCTTGGACACTT
>JAWWLV010000002.1:5171337-5185644 GCA_035041135.1 Platyrinchus mystaceus
TGGTTTGAATTCAGTGTAAATTCTCCTGTTAAAATCTTGTTTAGCACCTCTTTTATCATTTTAATCGGGCATCAGTTTTTAATTGGCTTTGCTGAAATCTTTGCCTTTGTAAAATATTATAGAATCTTCTACTTTAAACGTGGAAGTTACCTTTTATTAAGGAGCTTTTACAAAAACAGTGTCACATAGGTTACTTTACCCTGAAATAGCTGAATTAGTATTTATTCTGAGGACATTTGCATACAGGCAGTCAACCAAGCAAATTAACACGCTCTGGAGTTAGTTATGTACCTACCAAATATATATACATATATATATATTTTTTTTTTTTTTTTTTGAGAATGATCAAGAACAAACATTTCTTTCTAACTGGATGTGCTCTATCGGTAGAACTGTCCTCTCTACGTGGTTCTCCTCCAGGACTCAGAATCCTTGATTTTTTCATGAGTGTTCTTCTCCAGGACACAGAATCCTTGATTTTTTTCATGAGGATTCTCCTCCAGGACACAGAATCCTTGATTTTTTTCATGAGGATTCTCCTCCAGGATGCAGAATCCTTGATTTTTTCACGAAGATTCTCCTCCAGGACACAGAATCCTCAATTTCACGAGGGTTCTCCTCTAGGACTCGGAATCCTTGATTTTTTTCATGAGGATTCTCCTCCAGGACTCAGAATCCTCGATTTCACGAGGGTTCTCCTTCAGGACACAGAATCCTTGATTTTTCACGAGGATTCTCCTCCAGGACTCAGAATCCTTGATTTTTCACCAGGATTCTCCTCCAGGACTCAGAATCCTTGATTTTTCACGAGGGTTCTCCTCCAGGACACAGAATCCTTGATTTTTCACGAGGATTCTCCTCCAAGACTCAGAATCCTTGATTTTTCATGGGAGTTCTCCTCCAGGGTGCAGAATCCTTGATTTTTTTCACGAGGGTTCTCCTCCAGGACACAGAATCCTCAATTTCACGAGGGTTCTCCTTCAGGATGCAGAATCCTTGATTTTTCACGAGGGTTCTCCTCCAGGACTCAGAATCCTTGATTTTTTCACAGGGGTTCTCCTTCAGGACTCAGAATCCTGATTTTTCACAAGGGTTCTCCTTCAGCATGCAGAATCCTTGATTTTTTTCACAAGGGTTCTCCTCCAGAACACAGAATCCTTGATTTTTCATCAGGATTCTCCTCCAGGACTCAGAATCCTTGATTTTTCACAAGGGTTCTCCTCCAGGATTCAGAATCCTTGATTTTTCACAGGGGTTCTCCTCCAGGACTCAGAATCCTTGATTTTTCACAGGGGTTCTCCTCCAGGACTCAGAATCCTTGATTTTTCACCAGGATTCTTCTCCAGGACTCAGAATCCTTGATTTTTCACAAGGGTTCTTCTCCAGGACTCAGAATCCTCAATTTTTCACAAGGGTTCTCCTTCAGGACTCAGAATCCTTGATTTTTTTCATGAGGGTTCTCCTTCAGGATGCAGAATCCTTGATTTTTCATGAGGGTTCTCCTCCAGAACACAGGATCCTTGATTTTTCATGAGGGTTCTCCTCCAGGGCACGGAATCCTTGATTTTTCACAGGGGTTCTCCTCCAGGACACAGAATCCTTGATTTTTCACGAGGGTTCTCCTCCAGGACTCGGAATCCTCGATTTTTCCTTCATCCCCTGCCAAAGGCTTCCCTGCCCGGGGGCCTCCCGGGGCTGATGGATTCCCGATGCTGGGACACATCTGGTCCCGCTTCCTCGGGCGGAGCATCAAAGCCGGGCCGTGCTGGCTGAACTGGGAGCAGTGGGATGAGCTGGAGGGGAGGGGGTGTGTGCATTGAGGGCCCGGCTGTGGGGCTGCCCTGGACATGCAGGGGAAAGGGGGGGGGTTGAGGGGTTTTCTGGTTTTGTTTTTGTGTTGGGTTCTTTTTTTTTGGTTTGGTTTTTTTTTGTTGTTGTTTTTGTTTGGTTGGTTGGTTTTTTGTTCTTGGGGGTTTTGTGTGGTTTCTCTTTGTTTGTTTGTTTGGGGTTTTTTTGGAGTTGGAGTTTTTTGGGTTGGGTTTTTTTGTGGTTTTGGGTCCTTTCGTTGGTTTTGTTTTGGGTTTTTTGTGGTTTGTTTTTTGTTTGGCTTTTTGTTTGTTTTGGTGTTTTTGTTTTGGTTTTGTTTGTTGGGGGGGCTTGTTGTATTTTTTATTTTGTTTCTTTTTATTTTGGATTTTTTTTCTGGGTTTTTTTGGTTGTGGAGTTTTTTATTTTGCTTGGTTTGGGGGTTTTTTGATTCTGTTTGTTTTAGAGGTTTTTTTTTTATTTTTAGGGGGTTTGTTTTGCTTTTTGGTTTTTTCGTTTGTTTTTGGGTTTTTGCTTTTGGGTTTGGTTTGGGTTTTTTTATTTGCTTTTTGTTTTATTTTTGAGGTTTTTTTGGTTTGCTTTTGGGGGTTTTGTTTTGGTTTGGAGCTTGGTTTGGGGCTTGGTTTCTTAATTTTTTGTTTCTTTTTTTTGGGGGGGGATGTTTTTTGTTGTTGTTTTGGGGGTTTTGGTTTTTTGTTGGGGTTTTTTTTAGAATGCCCTTCCTTTGCAGCTTCTGAGACGTGTTTTGTGTGGGGATTCGATCCATCAGGTGGGGAGCAAAGTTAACCTGAAGTGGGGGGAGCTTGTTGAGGGAGAGAGAAACACCCGGCTGGGCAACCAACAGCCCCTTCCCTGTCCTGAAAACCTGTCTGTGAGCAGTGCCTGCCACTTCACCTCCCAGCCCTGCAGAGAAAAGGTGAAGTCACTCAAGAATGACATTTATGCTGAGAGAGAAAAGATAATGACTCATTCATTGCAGCCTGAGGGCAAATTCAGTGGCTCCTGCATCAATTGGTTGACTTGAAAAGAATCCCCTTAAATTCCCATTCCCTTTTTCAATGCAGTGTTTCTCCGATGCTGATTGACTCATTTCCTGGAAGTCTGGGAGCAAATGCAGCCTTCCTGATGTTGTGTATCCAGGACAATTGGGTGATGGAAGTGTTTTTTACCTGCACTTGGTGGGGTGGGTTTTCCATTGCCAGCCTTGGAAGAGGATGAAATAAGGGGTGAAAATGCTGATGCTCAAAACCTCTGTCACTCCAAGGAGGAATAGGTGGTGTTTGTGGCTCTTGCTTCATGTTTTGGGATCATTTGGGGGTTTATTTGTTGTTAAAGCTCTCCTGAGAACTTTGAGGTTTGTTCAGAAGTGGGATGGAGTTGGGATGCTGTAGTTTTGTCCTGGATACAAGGAATAACTTTTAGTTCAGTGTAAGGAAAGGGTTGGGACAAGCTCATCCTTCAAAGGTGACTGGAGCCATGGAGTTCCTGCCTCATTTTTCCATTGAAACTCATCTGCTTGATGGCCAGGCCTGCAGGGATGTGGCAGCAGCTGGTTCCCATAAAAGTGTCGAAAAATTAAGCATCTGAATTTGGTGGCAGGTTCCCATGTGGTGGGAAAAGAAGAGCAGCTTGGGTTTCCTTCCTTTGTGCAGAGTAGACCAAGGCTGCTCAAGAACACACTGGTAAAAAACAAACTTTCCTTTTTTATGTTAAAAATTGAGCCCTTGAAATTCTGTGTTATGGGGGGGATGGTGCAGAGAAACAGGGGCAGACCTGGCAGTTTGGGCTGACGTGTTTCTGTGTGGTGTCCAAGAGAGAGCTGTGCCCCAGGGTCTCAAAGCTCACAGCCAGAAGCAGCTGGTTTGTGATGCAGGGAATAATACAGGGTGTTTGGGTCTGGGATACAGATGATCCCTTGTGGTGTGCAGGATTGCATTTGGAGCTGTCACGGTAGCCACGTGCTGATGAAATATCTCCAGTTGGGAGATGCCTGCTGGGGTAAATCAGCCTGGATTCCTCCAAGGCTGTGATGACAGCCTTGGATTTGGATTTGAGGAGAAATTAGGAAGGTCAGGCATTGGAACAGGCTGCCCAGGGCAGTGGTGGAGTCCCCATCCCTGGGGGGAGTTAAAACCATGTGGATGTGGCACTCTGGGCTGTGGGTTAGTGGTGGCTGGGCAGTGCTGGGGGAATGGTTGGACTCAGTGACTGTAGAGGGCTTTTCCAACCCAAATGATCCTATGATTGATCCCTCATCCTGCTGCAGACTGGAGAACTGTGGCCAAGTGGGTTGTCCATCGTGCAGCACTAATGTGAACTGAAGAGCAGAAGTAACCAGTGCCTCTTGATATCGAAAACCCTTCATTTCATGGCCTGTTTATATGGAAAACCTTTCATTTCATGGCCTGTTTATATGGAAAACCCAAACCTCCCAGCCTGTGCTTCACTCCAAGCTCCCCCCTTCTGCCTCTCCCCATCCCTGCCCTCACTTTCCTCCCTGCCTGTGCTGAGGTGAAGCGACTGCACCGTAAATCTGCTAAAATATTAATGCAGAAGTGTGAATTCCTCCCCTAAAAAGCAACGGCCAGAGAGAGGTCGTTTGTCTGCAGAGAGTTAAATCAATACCCTGCTGAATCACTCTGCCAATTGAATGTGCAGCTCTTGGGCTCTCCCAAGCCTGGCTGACTCCCTTGAGGGCAGAGAGACCTCCACAGATCCGAGGCTGGGAATCACCAACCATGTGGTTAATATATGTCTGTACTGTATTTTGAGCACGACTGTGCTGGATGGATTTTCTGGATATTGGTTGGTTTTGTTTTTTCTTAGCTTTTGGTATTTTAGAGATACTTTTTGGACAGGTCTGACCCCAAGGCTGCCAGAGCTCCAGGGGTGTTCGGACAGCGCCCACGGGGACACGGTGGGATTGTTGGGGTGTCCTGGGCAGGGCCAGGAATTGGACTGCATGGTCCTTGTGGATCATCAACTGAGGATATTCTGTGATTCTGTGCTATTGAAGAAACGCAGTGGTCCAAGTCAAAAATCCTCTGCAATGGCTGTTTGGAGTGTTTTTTAGGGAAGGGGGTGAAGTGTGACTTGTGCACATGAACCAGGGGCTCTGTCCTGATGGATTTGCTGTATGTGCTGGGAGAGAGGGAGCTCCAGGTTCCAGTGTCATGGTAGACCAGGCCTAACTTGTGCCTTGAGCTCAGCTAAGCTGGGCTTGTGGCACTGAAGGATGTGGGAGTCCCAAACTTTTCCTCTCCCTCCGAGACAGGCAACATAACTAAAGCTTCCCAACCTCTAATTCATGTTCATTGATTCCCCACAGATAATTAGCAGAGGTGCAGAGAGCTGTTCACTTCTTCCCTGATCCAAGGCTAATGCAAGTGAGGAGGAGCCTCACGTTCCCTTCAGCAAGCTGGGGGTCGGGATCACCAGGATCAGAGCACGGATTTAGCACCGGAGCCATGGATCTTCTCCCCACACAACTGGATTTTGTAAGTGCAGCCATTCATCTCTCCCTTCGTGCTTCACTCTGCTGTTTGCACTCCAGCTGTCTGAGCCCCCTCATCCCTGTTTTCTGAGGTACTTCAAAAAGGGATAGATTATTCCTGCACTTTTTTTGTTGCATCAGGAGTTTCATTCCTCTGACCAGCGAGTTTGTTTTCATCTGCCCCTTGTAACAAACTCGCTGCAGGGCTGAAATCCCTCTCTCATGTCCCTGCACGAAAACCTTCCCTGCAGCCCATCTTCAAGCAGTGAGCCAAAAAACTCGGTTAATTGTTTGTTTCTTTCAGAAAAAAGTTCATTTTTGCTGTCCAGCTCCTGGAAATTCAAGTACATCCTGTTCCTGAGGATGCTGCTGGGCTTGCACAGGGCAGCAGAGAGGCATCTTGTTTGTGTGCACACACTGGAGGTGAGCAAAAGGTGGGAATATGGGGGCAGTTTGCAGTGCAGAGCTGATCCAAGGGGCCTCCTAGTTCCTTCCCGAGTTTTCATTTTTTTAATGGCTCAACATCAGCATTTCAGGCAAGTTGTACTAATGAAACCAGCACAGAGTTACAGAGTGTCCTGAAAATTAGAGATAAATGTCACTGTGTGAGGATTTGTCACCCTCACTCTACCCAACTGAGCTGGATATCCCCCAAAAAAGGCTTTTTCTGGGCTAATAACCTTCCCCAACAGGTGAAAGGTTTTGAACTGCCTTCTGCAGCCCTGGCTCAGTGCCTGTCCAGAGCATGGAAGAGCAAAGCCAGACCTGGAGTTCTGGGAATTCCTGAGCTGAACCTCACTGCTGGGGAGGCAGAAGGGATTTGGGGTCCTGCTCATGATCAGGATTCATCCAGAACCCTTTAAAATTAGATCTGAACCATGTGTGTGCCTAGTGGGGCAAAGTTGGAAGGTTGAGGAACGTCTAGGGGAGCTCAGCCTGGAGAAAAGGAGGCTCAGGGGGGACCTTCTTACTCTCTCCAACTCCCTGACAGGAGGGGGGAACCAGGTTGGGGTCGGGCTCTGCTCCCAGGGAACAAGGGACAGGAGGAGAGGGAATGGCCTCAGGCTGTGCCAGGGGAGGCTCAGGTTGGATATCAGGAAGAATTTCTTCACTGAAAGGGTGGTCAGGCACTGGAAGGGGCTGACAAGGAGGCAGTGGTGGAGTCCCCATCCCTGGAGGTGTTCAGAAAACACGTGGATGTGGCCCCTGGGGATGTGGGTTAGTGTGGGGAGGTGGTGCTGGGTCACCGTTGGACTCGACAGTCTCAAAGGCCATTTCCAACCTTAACAACTCTGATCCCATACTGGTTCAAAAGGAAAGTGTTAACTCGAGTCAGGATGTGTCCCTAAGCACAGGATAATCCTTTTCCAGCTCTGCTGGTCCTAGGAAGGACCGAGGCTCCCTTTTTTAAACCTGAGACCTCTCTGGGCTGAGCTGATCTCAACGGGGAACTCGCTGCCCTGGGAAGACAACGTGGCTCAGACATAAACCAGCTGCCTCCTCACCTGCCTGGGCATCACCTGCCTTTCCAGAGCTTGGAAGTGCTCAGCCTGTGTGGAGACACTTCCCTGGCAGGCACAGCCAGCCCTGCTCTCAGGAGGAAGCCTGGCAGTGTGAGTGTCTCTGCTGTCTCCTCGGATCAGGAGCTGATGAAGCAGAGCAGAGAGGAAAGCTGAGCTTGCTCACACCTGCCTTCGGGGCTGCAGCTTTCTGGGATGGAAGCCCTGTGTATTTTACATCCCTGTCCCCTCTGGGTCTCATCAGCCTGCAGCCTGTGACGAGCCCACCCATGCCCACCACAGGGGCTCTGGGTCTCTGGCCTGGCAGGGGAAAAGGTGGATGATACCAACAGGGAAAAACCCCTTTGCCATAATCTCACACCTCCCTGGTTGCCCTGACAAAGCCAGTGCTCAGGGGAGCACAAATCCACCCTTTCCTGGGGTTGCTTGGAGTTGCTCTCCTCAATTCCTTCTTTGTTTCTCGTTCCTGAGCTGTAACACAGGCAAGAAAGGAGCTCACACTGGGATCCCTGGAGGCAGGGCGAGCTATTGTCCTAAAAACAAAGGAACTTTTCCTCACATGTGCCAGCAACAATGTGAAGTGCCCCAGAGCCTTTACTTCATCCTGGACCAGGTTTCCTGATGTTTTCCAGGATGCTTGTCTGGTCTGGTTCAGCCACGAATGACAAACTACGTATTCCCTTCCACCAATCCTCAAAAAGCTGGGCTGCTGCAGGTCTTGGTGCTCAGGATGGAGCAGAAAAGCAGGGCTGGAGCAGCAGGTTTCTGCTCAACAGGTGAGAAATGATCACACCTGGAGCACAGAGCGACGCACGAATGGCGTGAAGGGGAATCTCTGCCCACGGACTGCACAGTTATGGAGCAGGAACACTGGATAGGTTATGGAGAAATCTTGCAGGACTTCCCCCTGCCTTCACCAGCAACTTCAGAAGTTGCTGTATTTCGTTTTGGGGGAGAAGAGCAGAAGGGAAGGAATGCCTGAAGTCAGCAAACAGGCTAAAGCCCCAGCAGAATGGTTTTCCATGCACTGTCACCTATTCCAGTTCTATCTCTGCAGTGGATATCAACCCCCTCCGGAGCTCTGAGTGGTCCAAGGGGTACAGAGAGATGCCCAGGTGCAACATTTGGGTGTCTCATCCACACTGCACTGCCATGGAGACCAGAAAGAGCTGCTGGAAGCCTCCTGGGACGGTCCAGCATCGGAACTGGAAATGGATGCAAAGGCTGCCAGCGCCTGCTCACGTTTTCCCAACAATCCCAAACTGAAGAGAGCGTTTTTCCTTTTCCCTAGGAGGTACTGGCATTCCTCCAAGCACGGGGGGACCAGATGGAGCAGTAACACAGCTAAAACTGGGGAGGGGAAGGAGGGGAGTATCTGTTAAGGAGCTGGTTTGAAAATAGGATCATGGAAAGCAGCTGTTGCTTCAAGAAAGGGTTTTGTTGCTGATTCTAGAAAAAGACAGAATAGGGGCTGACGTGAAAAATCAGCCCTGAAGTCCAGATGTGTTTAGGCTGTATTTTGGAAGGTCAGCAGGTCAAATGCAGGCACTGAAGAGTGTATGGAGGGGGTCTGTCTGCTGGACAGCACAACTCACTGATTTTCTCACAGATGGTCCTTTAGGCTGGTTTTGGGGGGCTCAGAGAGGCAGCACCTTCCCCTCTGAAACCCTCAGCACTCAGGATCACAAATTGCTCCTGACACGTCTTCCGACGTGTTCCTGGAGCCCATATCAGTTCCCTGTGATGCAGATAGGGGAAGACACATCGTTAGGTAACCATTTATATAAGTGACCTGATGCTTGTGTGGTGTTGGGGTTTCACAGCCCTGAAAGCCACGATGGCATCTTTGACCCACGACAATCGACCCACTCGCGTCCTGGTCGAACAGCCCACGGGGATGTTGCCTTGCCCAGTCCATATCCTTGTCCCACTGGGATGAGCAGGAGCTCTGCCTCATATTTTCCAGTCAGGGCTCTGTGGATTGCTATGGAGATGGAGGCCAGTGTGACAGGCATCAGGCAAACAACATGAGACAGTCTGTGTCCTGGGGGACTCGGGATAAACTCTGTGAGCTGGCGCTCTGAAAGGCATCCCGGGCACAGAGTCCCCATTAACACCATCAAGTGGTGCTGCTGTTCAGTGCTCTGAAAACTGATCTCACACTTAGGTCTCGCATTCAGGAGTGCTTTTGAGAGGGGGGAGGTTAAAAATCAGGGAGAGAGCAGCATTAGGGTGTGCAAAGAGGCATGGCAGCTCGCTGAGGACAGGAAGCCCAGTGGCCTGGTTACACCAGTGTGTTCTGGGTTAGTGCCTCAGCTGCTGTTGCAGGAGCACACTAGAAATGATTTCCCTTTCTCTAACGCCCTGTTGTGTTTCAGGGAGGATTTTCTGCACGGATATGAGGAACGTGAGCTGAGAAACTTCAGGTTCGAGGCGACCCCCCAAGCCAGGACGCCAGGAGGGACCCGGGCTTAGAGCAGAGCTGGGGGACGTGGCTTTCCCCTCTGGGTGACCATAACAGATCACACACAGGGTGAGCAGAGCCCTAACTCGCCACACAACACGTTCCTTACGTAACTGTGCTGCGCTGGCCACGGGCACAGACGCCCGGAGTTGTGGCTAAAACAGCGAGTGCAGGAATTCGGTCTCCTTGGTGATGAAACCAACCAATGGCAAACACAGGAAAAAAAAAAAAAAGAGAAGCTAAAACCATCCATGGACCTTGCTTTCATTTTCAGTGTGGAGGATATTTTGGAGTGAATTAGCCTGTCTTTTATCCGCTTTTGTATCTGTGGCTGGATAGCAGAGGGCGGCTTGATTGTTCCGTTGTTCGTGATGGATGAGTATCCTTCAAAAAAGAGGACTCCGGTTTGCCATAGACAAAATGGATCCAGAAAACAAGATAATCCAGCTCATAGTCACCTGGTTTTGCCTGACAAACGCAGCCAGTGTTGGAGGGAAGCACTCAGTGCCCTCAGTGGAACCAGTTCCTTGCAAAGGTGACTGGTTTCATGGGAGGTCGAGCTGTGAGTTGATGTTACTGGGTAAACCCTCGGGGAATTCCCGAGTGGATGGCAGGCCAGGTGCAAGGACTGACCCCCAGCTGGGGCTTGGAAAGGTGGCACCCTCTGGAGCAGCTCCCTGTAGCTCCCTGAGGTCTGCCCACCATCACAAGGGACGGGATGTGTGCCCGGCGTGGCTCTTGCCTTCATCTGAGTCATCCCAAAACAGGACCAGCTATCCCAGGAGCATCCCTGGAGATGACAGTTAAAACAGGATTAAAGGGCCAGGTATGTGTGATGATAGACCTTCCTTCCCATGAGGGGAAAGGTGCCAGCACAGCCCCTGTGACCTTGGGCACCGTCCTTCCCATGCAGCCTCCCCCCACACCCCTCATGGTAACGGTGCTGGGTTTGGGTATAAAGTAATTTCTGCATTAAACCCAGCATTAATACAAATGTAGGCTGGCCATGGCATTGGAAAATGGCCACCCCTTCCAGAGACATGTGAGCTGTTATAGCCTGTGTGATCCACGGATAAGAGGGACCTGCTCTCCTTTAAAGACATCTTGAGCCTCTCAGAGAAGAGTCAGATCTTAAGACATCAGAAGACACCACCTCCCCAGCATGGTGCAGCCACGTAGGGTCAAGCCAGGCCTGGCTTTGGGCAGCTGCAGCAGAAGGTGGGTGGCAAACCCCTGGTTTTATGGAATGGTGGTGGTCCCTTCCCAGCAGAGACTTTCCCAAATGTCAGAGAGGGGTCTCGGGCATTTGCACTGGGAGCATCTTACAGTGAGCATTTGGGCAAAGCAGTTCAGCGTGTTTTTAACATCCTGGACACGGGTTCTCCTTGGGCCTGCTGCTCTTTTAGAGGCTGCAGGAGCCAGGGAAGCTCAGGGGGCTTTCTGGAGGTGGCCACTGCTGGGCCAAAGGCCACCTGTGTGCCCTGGAGTGCAGCACTGTGTCCCCACCAGGCTCTCCCGCAAAACAAATGCCTTGACAGCACCAAAAACATTTTCTGCTTCAGCTTAACAGGCTGGAAAGAAAGATTAGGTTTCCCAGGTGAAAAGTTTCCCACAGAAAATATCAGAGCCCTGTTTTCTTTCCAATTAATGAACGTTGTGACCCTCTCTCCCTAAGTTATTCCAGTAATGCCCCGGGATCCTAATTAAGACTGAGCCCAGCGGCTCTTGGCATTGTGCAAACACATGGGGAGAATCCAGCCCTTCTCTAGAAAGCTTCTCATCCAGTTTGGTTTAGGCAAATGCATCCATTGAAACTCTCCTTTTCTTTTTTTTTTTTTTTTTTTTTTAACCTTTTCAGCAGCACCACAATGGAGTCTTTCATCTCTACCTCTTGTGTGTATTCCAGTGTCGTGCCCTCTGCTTTCAAAGGCTTAGGATTGCCTTTAATTGTGTCGAGAGCCTTTGTCTCTAAGCCCTCAGTAATGGATTTTATTTTTTTCCCCTCTGCCAAAAGAAGAGTTTTGTTTCTTTGCTGGCTTTTCTTCTAAAGCTGAAGTGACAGTTCCCCCTTCTCGGTGAGATTTACAAAGCTTATCTTTTAATTTTCAAGAGCCAAACAGGGAAGGAGGGGGGGGGAAATGAGACGTCATCGTGGCTTTTAAACGCCGTCGCTAAGAGAGGGCTTAATGATCTAGAAATGCACGTTTGCAGGGTGGCTTTGGTTTAGTTACACTAAACTGCTGCTCCTGAGGGAGACAAGGATGGAGCTGGGGGGCCAAAGCCAGTCCTTTCCTCTGGGCCTAGTCCATATAGAATCCTGGAATGGTTTGGGTTGGGCCTCAAAGCTCATCCTCCTCCACCCCCTGCCACAGGCAGGGACACCTTCCACTAGCCCAGGTTGCTCCAAGCCCTGTCCAACCTGGCCTTGGACACTTCCAGGGATCCAGGGGCAGCCAAAGCTTCTCTGGGCAACCTGTGCCAGGGCCTCCCCACCCTCACAGGGAAGATTTTCTTCCCATATTGGTGGCAGGAAACTGAGGCAAGAGGCTGTTGGGCACTTTGCTTCCACAGAAGAAAATAACCTGTGGTCAGCTTGAGGGATGACTGGAGCCAGTTGTCAAGGATTTGAAATGAATGCTGGATCCCGTGGTCCCCTTGCACTGAACTCAACATTGTCATGTTGGCTTTCATGGCTTGCAGGGTTTGCCTTGGCACCGGGGAGGGCAGTCCTGGGATTGCCATCCAGGCATTTCTGAAATTCCTGTCACAGGAACCAGAGGGACAAGGCCCTGCTTGTCCGTGGATGGGCACAACATGCTCCAAACCTCCATTTAGGGTGTCCCTGGGAGCTGGATTTGTGCTGGAAGGGGAGCCAGTGCTGACACACCAGGTGGGGATGCTAACAAGCCACAGGACACCCCACCCTCCCGCCAAATCCTTAATAACTTTATTTGGGAGGATTCAACTCTTTCTTCCACTTCCCTTTCCAGTGGAGGAGCTCCATGTCCAAGCCTGTGCTGTCCCCCTGGCTGGGTGGCACTGTGTCCACTCAGCTTGGTGTCCACACTTCCTGGGGTACCAAACCACATCCATGCCCCCAGCAAGGGGAGATGGGAGCCAGGGTGGGCTGGATGGGAGCCTCATCCTTCTGCAGTACAACATCCTCTCTGTCCTGAAAAGGCTGAAGATTTTTATCCCAAAATAGACATTTCAACAAAACTCTTTTTTTTTTGGAAAGCATCTGAAAGACGCCGCTTTCATTTCAGGCAGAGGGAGCTCGTTTTGAAACCTCCGGAGCTGCCGTGAAACGGGATCATCGCCCTCCAGGGAGCTCCAGAGCCCACGTGAGGGCTCCTCATCCCAGCCTGGCGCGTGAGGGAGGCAGTGCCACTCCAGAGCAGCGTGGGGAAGTTGGCTGGAATCCTCGTGCAGCAGCACAAGGCTGGGTTTGCAGCTCCCTGATGGTTCCGTGGTGGTTTCGGCGCTCAGGCTCGTGACTCCAAAACCCTGCCAGCGGTGTCTGGCAAATCACACGTGCTCCCACCAAGGCCTGGGTGGTTTTGTCTCATCTTGCTGTTCCTGAATCCTCTCAGTTTAGTTATTTATTTTAAATTTCCTTCCCCTCGCTCCCTGTCTCGCTTTGCAGTTTGCTTCTGTTCTCCTGCACACAAAGAGCAGTGCAAACCTCCAGACTCCAGAAGGCATTCCAGGCCCAGGCATTAAGGCTCCAAGGAGGGGGAATGGCTTCCCACTGTCAGAGAACAGGGTAAGATGGGATACTGGGAAGGAATCCTTCCCTGTGAGGGTGGGGAGGCCCTGACACAGGCAGCCCAGAGAATCTGTGGCTGCCCCATCCCTGGAAGTGTCCAAGGCCAGGTTGGAGCAACCTGGGCTAGTGGGAGGTGTCCCTGCCCACAGCAGAGGGTGGGACTGGATGGTCTTTGAGGTCCCTTCCAAACCATTCAGTGATTCTGTGAAGATTGTTCTTCTCCACAATCATCTTTTGGTGGAAACACCCCCTTTCCCCTTGCTGCCCTCCAGACCCCCTTCTGGGTCAGATGAGGAGGAGAATCCAGCTCTCCTGGACAGGCAGGATGCTCATCCCCAAACCAGCCCCTTCCTCCTCCTGCCAAGCAGCTGAGCAGACCAAGTGCTGTGTCTGAGCCAAGCAGCTTGTCCCCATGCAGGCTTCCAGCTTTGGAAACTATAAAAATCTCCCAGAGGATGAAAGGATCAGCAACCTACAGCTGCTGCAATTCATCAGCTCTTTGAGTTGCTCTGCTTCCCAGTGGATTTTCTCCCTGAGCTCCCAGCAGAGAATGCAGAGACCAAAGCAGCTGGCCAGGCTGGTTCCCACATAGGTAACTTCAGGGTAACTGGAGGCTCCCAGTCCTTCTCCCCTCGTCCTTCCTTGGCTGAGAGCCTGAAGGAAGACCAGTCAGTGTCCAGGCATGTACCAGGTGTGGGGTTTGGAGGAGGGCACGGGCTCAAATGGATGCACAAGGAATGAGGTGGCACTTCTGGGAGCTGCAGTGCTCCCAATTTCCTGAAATGCTGGTCTTTGCAGGAGGAGCAGCCCCTGTCCCTGGGAGTGGCACAGCTGCTTCAGAGGGAGGTGTGGGACCACCGGGAAATGCTTGTCCTCCTGGGAATTGTCATAATGCCTCAGGTTTAATGAAGCAGCATCAGCCACTAGAAGGAAAAAACAACTGGAAGGAAATTGGAAATTGGAGGGGGTGTTACTTTCTCTCTTTTTGTTTGTTTTGTTTTTTTTTAAGGAGGGGAAGAATTATTAGAAGCTCTCCAGGGAGACCTTAGAACCCTTTCCAGGGCCTAAAGGGGCTTCAGGAGAGCTGGAGAAGGACTTAGGACAAGGGTCTAGAATGGCAGACAAGGGGTAATGGCTTCCCACTGCCACAGGGCAAGGTTAGATGGGATATTGGGAAAGAATCCTTCCCTGTGAGGGTGGGGAGGCCCTGGCACAGGTTGCCCAGAGAAGCTGT
>JAWWLV010000002.1:5191652-5211704 GCA_035041135.1 Platyrinchus mystaceus
GCTGTGAGGGTGGGGAGGCCCTGGCACAGGTTGCCCAGAGAAGCTGTGGCTGCCCCATCCCTGGAAATGTCCAAGGCAAGGTTGGAGCAACCTGGGGTAGTGGAAGGTGTCCCTGCCCATGGCAGGGGATGGAATGGGATGGGCTTTGAGGTCCCAAACCATTGTGTGATGATGATGACGGTTCTCTGTTTTTTTCCAGCCTTGAGGGCTTGGAAGTTGACTGTGCCAAAAGCCTGGGCATGAGCAAGTTCAGGGAAGCCCCTTTGGAAGTGTTTTGTTGCTGCATTTGCCCCGTTTTTGTCAAGCCTGAGGGGGCTGATGAGCAGCTGAAACCAGTTGCCGTGGTTTTTAAGTTCCTCCAGGGCTGCTCCAGGCAGGCACCTTCAGCAAAGCCAGTCTGAATTGACTCCCAAATCAGAGTCATTAAAGCAAAGGAATCCTCTGCAGGGAAGAGCTCCTGGATGGAGGATTCACTGTCACAGGGGAGCTGTCCCAGGGCAGCTCTCACGCTGTGCTGGGGAGGAGATGATTTAACACCCCACAAACTTCTCCCTCGTTCCCATTTGCCACGAGGCAGCAGCATGTGTTTGGGATGTCCCCTGACACCTCATCTCACTCGGTTTGGTCCCAGTTTGATCCAGGTTTTTAGGGATATTTAGTGTTCCCCACACCCCTGAGGCAAAGGGTTGGGAGCAAGTTGGGATTTGGAGTCCCGGAAACTCCGAAGGGTCGGTTTCTTTACTCTCCAAAACCAGAGGTCAACCTTGCAACCTCAAAACTTCACACAGGACAGTGCAAAACAAGGAGAAGAAAGTACTAAACGGGCCAAGAACTGCCAATTTCACACCAATTGTCAAGAAACAGTGAACTGAAATATTCCCTAAGGACGGGGGAAACGACAAACCCAAACAGTTGTCACTGGTTTTTTCCCCTAAAAGTCAGACATTGCATCTCTCCTTGGGGATGTTTCTGTTCCTCTGACCTTTCTCAAAGTGGGCTTCAACCCCAGGCTGGAGAGAAAGGGCCTTTCCCTTCCTCGCTCCTCCCCCTTCACTGTTGCTTCCCCTCACAAATTGTCACTGTCACCACATGTAGCAGGGACATTTCCCTGCTGCTTGTTTTCCAACTGAAAGGATTCTATGGCTCATCCTTCCTCCTCCTCCTTCAGCTCTCCATGCTTTTATTAACCATGCCCTCCCAAATACTGCTGGTTTTTTGGATTTCTGGTGCTGTACTTTTACTGCTCTTATTTTTTTTTTTTTTTTGGGGGGGGGGGATGTGATAAAAGGGAAGAGGAAGGAAATGTTTCTTTTTCTGTTCTTCTTATAATTGTGGCTCTTTTTTTTTTTCCTTAAAGCCAGAAGTGAGAACATGGAAAATACAAAAGAACATAAAAATGCCCCAATTCTTTCAAAATAGCTCCTGGATGATTTCCACCCTCAAGTACAGCTTTTGTGCCTCAGTGAAAACACAAAGGTGAACTGTGTGTCCCCTGCAGAACACAGGGGTATTTTCCTTTGTCCACGTGTCTTGGGCACTGACCTGGGGACATGGGGAGGCTTTTCTGGGGCTGTGGTGGCCCTGTTGTTCCTTCACAGCGACCCTTTATGCTGATGTGCACCTTCTGTGGGCAGCTGTCCTCAGGGGAGGGGGTGACAAATGGAATGGGAAACAAAGGAGGTGAAAACAAGGATAATAACCAGCTGACATGAAGCCCAAGCCCAGCTGATAACAGTTAATAATAAATGGGCATTAATTAAAGCTAAATTACAGGGGAAGGTGCAGCTTGGCTCTCAATCCAATTAGAGTAACGGAGAGAATCTGTTCAGCCTGGGAATAAATGATCAAAGGCTTTGGGAAGTCACAGCAGGGCTGTGTCAGGGTTGAGGTGATGCCTGGACAGGGAAGAGGTCAGGGGAGGATTCCAGGCAGCCCCTTTGGGAGGTGAGGATGTGATCCTGGAAGGAGCTGCAGCTGGAACACAGCACATCTCCATTCCTGGCAGCATCAGCACTGACAAACAGAGGGGAACAGGCCAAGGGTCTTTGACCAGTGAATGCTGGGGGGATTCCTCTGAACCGACAGCCTCGGGGTGTTCACAAGACTCAGTTTTAAACCTCCTGGGCTTTAAAGAAGCTTTGGGATAATGCCATTTTCCAAACACCCCAGCACCACAACCACGTTTAAAAATACAGGGGTTTGAAAGCTTGGAGGGTTTAAGACATCCAGACTTTCAGACAAGTCCCACAAATGACCTGGAAATGATAAATAGCACCAAGGATACCGAGAAAAGGCTGTTCTGGTCCGAAGGAACTCCACATGTTTTCTGTTTCTCCTCTGCCTTGTCTGCAGAGTAGCTGATCCAGATGTGCAGTTCGAGACTAAAGGGAATGTTCTCCCCTGGGAATAAACATGGGGATTTTTGGGGTTTAGTGCAATGAAGGGAATGTGGTTTTGGCACTTTGGCTCGGCACAGCTTGGCACTGCAGGTATCCACAGAGGCCATTCAGAAGGATGCTCCAGTTTAGACTTGCCCCCTCTGGAATTACCCACCAGGTGCAGCTGGTCCGTGTGGAACGTTGGGAGCAGCCAGAGGGAACCTGGAATATTGGAATATTCCCAAATGCTGGGGCAGGAACGAGCTCAGCCCAGGAATACATTGATTACACTTTTCCAAAGGGGTCCATGTTGGCAGAGGCTTCATCACAGAATCCCTGGATGGTTTGGGTTGGAAGGGACCTCGAAGAACATCTTGTTCCAAGCCCTGCCATGGGCTTGCTTCTCTGGCAGGACCTGAGAGCAAGAACACTTTGGGGGTTTTTTTTTGGAGGCTGAGGGGGATGTTCAGTTGAGGCTTTAATAGTTCTGGAAAGAAATCAAACCCCTTTAGTCCTCAGAAGTGCAATGGACTGAGATCCCCCACAATTCTCCCCATGGATTGGCACCTTCAGCACCTGGACCTGATGTGAACATCCCATGTGATGCTGGAGGCGCTGCCTAAAGAAGTTGCCTCTGCTTTGAACTTCCTCCTGATTAAATCATGGAATATCCTGAGTTGGAAGGGACCCACAAGGATCATCGAGTCATGAAGTACCAATATTCCAGACTTCAGGGTGATGGGGTCCTGTTGGGTAGGAAACTGCCTTCAATCAGCTGTGTCTGAGATGATTTCTTTCCTTTCCTGACCTCCAGAGATTATCCTGGAAAAACAATTCTGAAGATGCTATGGCAGGAGGAATAAAAATAGTCCAACAGATGAGCCGGTCTCCCTGGCAGTCCAAATACTTCCAAGTGCTTCTGGTGCGGGGAAAATGAAGGCTGTAGCAGGAAACACAGGGAATCCCTATACAAAAGAAGGAAATTTGGGAAGAATGACTAATCTGGGAGAGGAAACAAGGTGCTGGGGCTGGCTGTCAGCAAGGCAAGGGTCCCCCAAAGCCTCAGGGTGGAAGTTGAGCAGGGCACCCCGTCCCGGTACGGGTGACATTCCTGGCCGAGCAGGGCTGCTGGGATCTCCCAAGGGGTTCTCCAGGTGCTTCAGCTGAGGAATGGAGCAGGTTGAAAATGGAGAATGCCTTCAAATGCCAACGTGGGAACTGCCTGCACCTGAATGGCATCAAGGTGATTTATGAGGGAAGCCCAGTTTAAGCTTCCAGTGCTGGAATCTGCTGTTCCTGGGAGGAGTGATGGCAGAAACAGAACTTGCTGGCTCCTGCAGCCTCCTGTGGGAGCTGATGCTCTTCTTGCAGGAGCCAACAAAGAGCCCACAAGAAGCAAATTCCCTTCTGATGCGTTTTCCCCTTCCCATCCATCCCCCCCTGTCGTGTTAGCAGAGCTGCCTTCCTTTCCCAGGGCTCTCCACCCTTGGAATTCCAGGGGAGGGGAGATGTGAAGCTTCAGCTTTAGCTTTAACTACGATTATTCTGGGGAAGAGTTTAACTTGCTGGTGAATGAGGGCTCCTCATTTAGAGGTGACTCCTCTACAGCACTCACAGGCTTTGGGGAAGTGAGAGAGGAGATAAGAAAATGAGGAGGAGCTGGAAAATGGGAGACTTGGAGAAACCCTCACTATCTCTTCTTCCCGGAGCAGAGGGCCCGGCAGCATTCCTTGAGGCAGGAATGGGGAGAGACTGGAAAACAAGCCACTGGAGCTTCCTGTCATCTGCAGCTCTGTCCTGCCCAGACATGAGCTCATCAGGTGCAATGAGCTCATCCAGAGCCCCTTCCTGCCCTCACATTTTTGGGAGAGCCGGGGGTGTCCCACGGGCAGGGACACTGCCAACCTCCCCCTTGGCACCCCCGGTGTGCAGGGCTGCTCAGCACCCACTTCAACCCCTGCCAGATGCCTTCAGGGTGGGCTGGGCTGCTCCAGCAGAGCCCTCCAGCACAGCCCAGGGTGAGCAGCCCCCTCACCCCTCCCGTTGTCAGAGTCAAAGCCCTCGACCCTGCATTGGGCAACTCTGGAACGAGGATGTGGAGACTTGGGTGAGGTCAGAGCAGCCCTGTGGCTCCAGGTGGGTGATGGATGGATGTGCCAGACCCCAGAGCAGGGGTTATCTGGGCTATGTGGGTTATTCCAGGCACGTCCCTTATCTCGGTGTTCAGTGTCCAGCCCTTTCCATGATCCTGCTGAGCAGAGGACAGGTTTCACCCCCACAGCCTTCAGGCTTTTTTAGCTGCTCCTTTTCTCCTCTCCATCAAGGAAGTAAGGGAAGGAAGGAAGGAAGATGTCCCTGCCCATTGCAGGGGGCTGGAACTGGATGTTTCCAGTTCCAAACTGTTCCCCAAACTGTCCAGTTCCCCAAACCATTCTCTGATCTTGTGAAATGTGCTCTGAGCTGGGAGTTCCAGTTATCCTTGCAGCCCAGTTGGGACTGGAAAAATCAGAGGAGACACAGTGGGAGCCCAGGGAGGCAGGGAGATGTGCTTGTGCTGCTGATTCCCCTCTCTCCTATTTCATGCATCCTAAAAAACCCCTTCCCCTGATCTTTGAGGGAGCACACTGAGGGCTGTGGTTGGCAGACGGGTTCCCCTTCAGCCTTTTAGAGGTAGAAGCCCTTTGCAGGCAGCACCTTCCGAGGGAGATGTCATCTCCTTCCTAACAGATGACCCTCTGCCCCCCACCCAGGGGTCTTTCCCACAGGAATCATCCCAGGAATACAAGCAGGAATCCAGAGGCTGTCTGGGTCCGCTTGGATTTCGCCGCTTGTGGCTGGATTCTTGGCTGTCTCCCGGGGCCTGAATCATGCCTGGGCCTTCCTTTGTGGCAGGGCTTTGTATAGCAGCTCTCTCTCCTGTATAATAAGAGCTGGGTGAGTGATGAATTCTTCCCTCACTCGGGATATTTATAGCTTTTTGGAGCTTTTTTTCCTCTTTTTTCCCCAGCGAGTCACCTATTTTCACGAGGCTCGTGGGCGCCCCGTGCCAGCGACGCTCCAACTCCTCTCCCAAGGCCGGGGGAGACCGGACAGAGCATTCCAAAGTTTCTCAGGACGGGGATGGTGGATTTTAAGACACCTCCCCCCCACCCTGCACCAGCCTTGTGTGTGAAATCAAGCTGAAAGCCACGAGACTACACAGTTCCCTCTTTATTTTTGGAGGCTCTGAGGGTCACGTTTCCCATCTGCTTCTCCACGGGCTCCCGTTTTCCTTCTCAGCTTGCTGGGTTCTCAGTGTTTTGTTGTGGAAGCTGTGATTAGATCGGTATCAGCTCTCCCAGGATGCAGCAGCTCTGGCCAGACCTGGTGGGATGAGATCCAGAGCATCCTGCTCTCCTGATGACACACGACATGGACCAGCACGGATTTTCACTGGGAGCTCACTCTGCACTCTGGGTAAGCAAGTAGAGCTGCTTCTGTGTCCCAAAAACATGTGTCTGGGCACCTGTTTTCACCTGGAGGGCTCAAGAAAGGGGTTCAGGTCCTCAAGATATCCATCCATCCATCCATCCATCCATCCATCCATCCATCCATCCATCCATCCATCCATCCATCCACCCACCCATCCATCCATCTCCCCTAAGCCAGGAGGGGGATGAACATTTGCACAGTGGATATTCCAGCCTTAGGGGGAGGTTCTCCTATCCAAGCAGGAATAAGAATGACACCTTTTAAAATACTTCATAGCCATTTGTAACATTCCTTAAGGAGAGTTTTGTGTCTTCTTCAGCCCTGCCATCTTCCATGCTGGGAATAACATCCAAAAAGTAGAATAAAACCGAAGAAAAATGGTATTTTGATTTGGTTTGTTTTTGTTTTGTTTTTTTTTTCTCTACCTAATTTAGTGCTTTTAGTGCCCCCCCCCCCCATTTTCCTTTTTTTTGTTGCTGTTGTTCTGTTGCTTTTTTTAAAACTGACAGAGGGAAAACAGGTGATTTCCTCACCGTGGATGCTTTAGCTCCCTTTTGCCCTGGGGGTCCCCCATCTCCAGGCTGGTCTGGAGCCCAGTTTAGCCCTCACATCCCCCCTCCCCCTGTCTGGGGGGGCTGTTCCCTGTACCATCCTCCTGCAGCTCTGTGCACTTGTGCCCTTCTCCTCTTCCCACAGCCTGATTTATTGGGTTTATCTTTCCCTTTTGCAGCCACCCTGATTGTGGTGACCTCTGCTCCCTGCATAGCTGGAATTCCTTGTGGGAGAGGGGGGGGGCTCTGGGCCACCAGGAAGGGCTTTTTCCTTCCCTAGGCCACTCCAGATGACACCAAGGGGTCTCCCAGCCAGATCCATCCATGCTGGCATCCAGCTCTGTGTCTCCTCTGCCCTGAGAGCTTGCCCTGGGATGAGCTGGCTCTCCAGGGAGGATGCTCTGTCTTTGAGCTGGTGGTACAGAAAGCAACAACGGGGTCTGCCCCCGCCCTGGGGACATTCTGCTCCCCCCAGCCCACCTCCAAACCTCATCTGTGCACCTCCTGGAAGCTGGAAAGATGGGCAGGGTCTCCCCTGGCATGTGGGATGGGGTTAGGGAGAGGCCAGTGCCTGACACCGGGATACTAATCTGGCTTTAATTGGTCTCATCAGTTCTCTCCCTTTTCTGTGCAGGACCTGAGGAGGTACACAGGGATCACACCATACCAAGTGTTATATCAAGCCAGGGCCACTCAGACAACGAGGGGCTGGAGAATATCCCAGATTCTTGAGAGTGCTCCTGTTTGTCAGCACGTGTTGGCAGCTCTCACCTGGGCAGGATCCATCTCCCACCCTCCCCAGGAGGTCAGGATGAAGAAACCACCCTCTGCCACGCTCCCTTCAGCCACAGCTCACCCCCCACGTCACAGAAAGGACACTTTGGAGGTAGAGCAGAGCCAGCTCCCTTGGGATTTGCTCCTCCTGTCCCCTGGGGATGCACCTGTGCAGATTCCTGCATCCCATGCAGACTCCAGGATTATCCCTTCCTGGCATCTCACTGTCCAGCTCCATGAGCTGAGATGGGGATGGATTAACAGGGGCTTGGGCTGAGGCTGGGACAGAGATTAATCATCCTCTATCCCTGCTCCCCTTCCCTCCAGCAATCCCAGTGTGGAGGCCACAGGCAGCGGCTGCTGGGCAGAGGGGGAGCAAGTGGGGAAGCTCCTCTCCTTGTGCTGTGTGGGAATTGCACCTCTGGGAGGTTCACTCCCAGATGGGAGTAAAATGGGCACTGTAGACACTGGCAGAGCACCCACCTCTCCCCAGCACCCCTCTGCATCCAGGGAGAGAAACAGGGGGCACAGGGACCAAGCCTTAGAAATGCATCTTGGCTTTGTCGCTGCCAAACCCGTGTCCAGTTCCTCTGGGATGGGTCTCACCAGTCCCTCTACTGAAACAGCCTCCCTCTCTTTATGGGCTTCAACTCCTTTTGTTTTTTCCTTTAAAAAACCCAGGAGAACCTGTGCTGTGCTGTTTGACTCTGCAGTACTGGCACTTTTGGACTTCCGTGGCTCCCCGTGTCCCACCCTCAGGACAGTGATTAGAGTTCCTTGTTCCAGACACAGCTCTCAAAGTGGGGAGCTTCAGGACATGCCACAAGCTGGAATTTCTGGGAGAACAGGGTTTGACCTCCAGCTCTGCTGGTGGCTTGTTGTGGGACCCGTGGGTGGAAATCCTCAGCCTGCGTCCTCCAACTCACCTCCCCCCCACACCTCGCTTGCTGGGACAACTCTTGGTGCAACTTCTGAAGAGATGACTGTTAAAAAAGGACAAACCCCCCTCCCAGCAGGCTGCTGCAAAATCCTGGGATGGGCATAAAACTCGGGAGTTCATTTTTAGGTTGGTTTGTTGGTTTTTTTTTTTTAAAGCCAAGTGCTGGATCCTTTCCACGTGCCCAGGAGGCTGCGAGTTCCCCTTCTCACAGCTGAGAGGGAAGCTGGGGCTCCTCGGGGTGAAAAGTTACCCCCAGCACGTGGAATCTCTGCTAAACCTCTGAACACCACAAAGTTTGGGATAGAATTCCCGGGAGTGGGCATCACGTGGATGAGCTGGCACAGGTTTTCATCCCAGGAGTGGGAAGGTAAGAGGCCGAGTCCTGCTTGATTTGAGAAATCCTCACCCTGTGCATCCACCCCCTGTGCAGCTGGGCAGGAGAGGATCTTGCTGGAGGCGTTTGGGACAGGAATGCGACATGGAACACTTGGAATGCTGGAATGTCACTGGGAGGGTTTGGGTTTTACCCGAAACGTTAGCATTTGAAATCCCTGGCAGGCAGGTTAGGAGGGGACCCGGCTCTGGGACTGATCCGTGGGGATGACTGATAGCAAACTGCACTGCCAGACCTTTCACTGCAATAATTACCCATCAGCAAACACCCTGAAGTGATTAATTACTGCCTGACACACTTCTGGAGCCCATGTGGGCTCAGGGAACATCCCCCCCCCATCCAACCATTTTTCTTCCCTTGGAAGAGCCTTTTGCTCCCTTTGTTTAGAACTGGGGGGGGAGGGAAGTCGATGTTTTGAGAACACCAGCAAATGATTGGGAAATAGGTGTGATGACACCCACAGAGGTGAAATCACACCCTGCACAGCCCTGCCAGAGCCACCCCCTGTCTGCAGGACACAGGGAATGGCTTCCCACTGCCAGAGAGCAGGGAGAGATGGGATATTGGGAAGGAATTGTTGGCTGGGAGGGTGGGGAGGCCCTGGCACAGGTTGCCCAGAGAAGCTGTAGCTTCTCCATCCTTGGAAGTGTCCAAGGCCAGGCTGGATGGGGTTTGGAGCAACCTGGGCTAGTGGAAGGTGTCCCTGCCTGTGTCAGGGGCTCAGACTGGATGGGCTTTATGGTCCCTCCCAACCCAAACCCATTCTGGGATTCCACGACATTCTCCTCCTCGTCATCCTGGGAATTGTTGCCATGGGGCTTCCCTATGTTTTGGCTGATGAGGTGCTTGATGTTGTATCCATGGATTTGCTCAGTTTCACCCATAGGAATTCAGGTCTGTGTTTTTTCCTCCTCCTCCCACCCGGTGCTAAGATGGTGTCTGACGAGCAGCAAGGCTGGGAAAATGGGATTGTGATGGATTTTGTTGCCTGGAGCCCGCATGGATTTGAGAATCTGCTGGTGTTTTGTTTTATAAGCTAATTTCTTTGTAATTCTTCCACAGTGAGGACTTGCTGCTTTCCCTCAAAGACTTCAGGCCTAACCTAAGTCTGGGCTTAAAACTGAATTTTTCTCTTGTTTTTCTCTCACAGAACTCGCTGCATCCACCCTGGCTCAGGGATTCTGCTTCATCCCTATCAGGGCTCTGCAGGGTTCCCAAGGTTTCATTCCCTCTTCTTGCTTCCCATTTCTCCTGATGCAGGGAAGGGATCCTCCTGTTTGAGATGTCCCTCTGGAGCTGCTGGAAATGGTCTTCCATGCCTTGATAATCCCCAAGGAAGTGAGAGCACCCTGAAGCAAGACCCTGGGTGTCATCAGGTCAACCTGGAAATCATTTGGAAAACTACCACACCAAGCCTGGAGCAAAGCCCCAGGAATTCTGTCTTCTGTGGCAGGTGGAAAGAAGGATGAGGAGGCCCTTAATGTGGGGTCTTAAAGGGGGGGGTTGAACCCACCTCCATCCCATCTCCTATCCTATCCTATTCCCACCCTATCCCATCCTATTCCCACCTCTGCTAAGGGCAGGTGTTGAGGATGAGGAGGAGAGAGAAATCTCCCTGTGGGAGAGTTTGTCCTTCTGGGTGACCCCACCAAGGAAAGGCACAGCGTGGGGATGGAGGGAGGAATCCAGGGGTAGGATTAACCTCTCTCTGCTTTGAAAAGACACAGATCATTCCCTTTTGAAAGGGGGGGGGAAATGGCTGAGCTTTGTAGAAATTTCCCTGCGTTATTTTCCAGACCTGGAGCTGCCAATACTCCTCTCGACCCAAAGGGCACCTTTTTAAGAGGATTTCCCTTTTCAGCTCTAAGCCCTGCTGGTCCCCCTTGCCTTCAGCTGTGTTTTGCCAGCAGGACTGGGCTTTTCATGCCCTGCCCTCAGCCATGTCCTGGGAGCTCACATCAAGAGCTGAGATGCACCCGAGTCTCCGTTTCCCACTTCCAGGCACCTTCCCCTTCCTTTTCAACATCATCCCCTGCTGCAAAGAGGAGCTGAGCTGGAGATCTTCAATTATTTTCATGCCTTTGCCCATTTAAGCATTGCAGGCCCTTATGGAGAACTGAATCTGCCTCTCTTTGCCATGCAGAGCAAAGCTCCCAGGCATTTTCCTGCAGCCCAAAAAAAAAAACCTCCTGACACTGCAGACAGTAAATCTGTTTATTGAAGCTGTTCTCCTGCCATGATAGCGCTTCACAAGTTATATATTTGCCCTTGCTAGGGCTTTTCTATTAAAAAAAAAAAAAAAAAAAAAAAGAGAAAATAAATGTGTCAGGGCTTCTGGTTTGTGCCAGCACAAGGAGGGTTCTGGAGAGTGACTCACTGCACTTGCAAGGCTGGAGCTGGAAGCTGGATTTCTGCCGTGTTCCCAAGGACCAGCCTGGGGAGAAAAGCTAGTCCAGGATCTGCAAGGATGCAAAGGGATTCAGGTTTAGGGTGAATTTGGGGAGCAATGTAGATTTTGGCGGTTTGTTGTTTATTTTTTTCCAAGTGCTATTGAGCAATTTTATCCACAGTGGATTGATTAAAGGAGGGCTCAGCTTGCAGAGTCAGGGGAAAGGTCCCCACGTAAATTAACCCGCTTGGGATAATCAGGAATGACTCTTCTGGGTAGGGCAAAGCCTCAGGAGCAGCACTGAGGGGACTGAAAGACAAACTCCTTTTCCCTCCTGCTCTCCCTCTCCTTTTTATCTCCACAGAAATTGTCCACATTCTTTGCAAGCCGAGTCTTGCCTCGACTGAGGGAGTTCAGATCAGTAGAAACACAACAGTTTTCTGCATATTTGCTGACAAAAGAAGCTCCAGTGGGGCAGGAGGGTGAGAGCAGGGGGAAGAGGGGATAGGATTTCTCCCCTCTGCCAGGATTTCTGCGATTTTTTTCCTGGGATTTCTGGGCCACCAATACCCTCCTGGATACCCGGTGAGGGAAGAGCCACAGCATGGAGAAGACCCCCTGTGCCCTGCTCACAATTCAAGGTAGATTTCATCCTGCACATTTAATAACAAAACATTCCTTAAGAGCCTTCCAGTAAAGAGCCACCTCAAAACAAAAATGTTGTCTCAGCGTTATCCGAGCGCTCCGGGGTCACCACGGCTCGTTTCCTTCTCACCCCCACAGTGGCACTTTGCCATCAGCATTTCCATGAAATGGTTTTGATGAATTCTCAGGGGTTTTGTTGGGTTTTTTTTGGAATGGCAAGGGAAGAGCAGCTCTGGAGGGTTTCCAAGCAGCCCCATCACAGCTGCCATCGTTTGGCACAGGGGCCTCTCCCACCCCTGGTTTGTGGATCACCATGGTGTGACCTTGCAAGGCCGAGGCCAGGGCAGGGCTTGCTGCAAATTGGGGTCTCTCCCTGTGTGCCCAGGCAAACACCCCCCAAAAGACACCTCAGCCTGCCCCAAAAGAGCATCCCTGCCACTCTCTGGATTGAGAGCCCAGAGTTTCTTCTCCCAGTGCAGTGGGAACACGAGGAAGTCACAGGATGGCAGCTGAGAGACCTCTGATTGCCTCCATAAACACATCCATGGGCTGGGAAGCTGCTGGAGCTGAGGGATAGCCCAGCCCAGGAGACAGAGCTGTGGGCTGGAAATGCAAATCACCAGAAGAAATCCTGGAATTGGAAAAGCCCTCTAAGATCATCGAGTCCAATTGTTCCCCCAGCGCTGCCAAGGCCACCACAAACCCGTGTCCCCACATGCCACATCCACATGTTAAATATCCTCTTCAAGAGGGGCAGAGAGAGCTGATGAAATATTCACAATATTTGTGCAATTTTATATTTCAAAATGTATATATATATATAAACTAGACCATGGATTGGATATAAACATACACATATATACATATATTTGATATATACATATTTATATCTATAACCCCCCCCCACACACACATATCCAGAACTTGTTTGCAATTAATTACAGATAAGAACTTGAACACTGCCGTGGTCTCAGTGGACACAGCCCTCCCCTTCTCCCTCCCATCCTTCTGCGTCACTCTTCCCATTATCCAGCTAAAAATAAAGGAGCTTTGGGCACCCAAGTCTCCCAGGGGTAACCACATGATAAACATCAAGCCTTGGAGTTAACAACCCATCACCAGGGGTGGGAGCATCAGCCTGTGTCTGTCTGCATCCAAAGGCTGCTGTGGGCATGAGGATGTTGCTCATGGACCCTAAATCCTCTTCTCCCAGACTTTCCCTCATCCAGAGCCAAGCCAGCCCTCAGGGGGTTATAAACCCTCGGGCCACGGTGATAAAACTCCAGCAGGACTCGTTTTTTTCCCCCAAACCAGCCCCTTCAGTGACCTCCTGATGGGTTTATGACCTTTATGACCCCCCTCACGCTCCACTGCTCTCTCCAAAGGCATTGTCACACCAGCACTTCCTCAGAATGCTTTGGATTTCACCCACTACATCCCAGCAGGAGTTCCAGGGACGTGGAAAGAAATGCTGATGCTGAGGGGGAATGAAGAGTTTTATCCCCCTCAGCACCTCCTTTGCTCTCACTGAGTTTCACAGGGGAAGGAGGAGGGTGGATTATTTGTCCTGCCTGACTTTCTGAAGCTGATGAGGGACCAATTATCAGCTCCTTGGACTGTTTGCATCACAGTCCTGTGATGGAAAGATGGGCAGCACCTCCAGAGAGGCCGGGCTGGGTGGAAAGACAATTTGGGACCAGAATCTGCAGGGAAAATTGGCAGGGGATGATTTTAAACCATCCTCTCCTCCTCATTTCTAGTCTGAGATGCTCTGGCAGTCCCAGAAGAAATGCAGCAGGTCCCAGGGCTGGGTTGGGACAGCAGCAGGGTCTCCCCACCTCTCTGGGACCACCCTGGGCCATTCCTGGGAGACAAAGGCCTGTCCAGAGGGACAGGGAAAGCCAAATGCCATTTGTTCTGGAGATGTGGCTCTCTCTCACTTGGTCAGGTGGGGAACAACCAAGCACAGGCTCCAAGAAAAAAATTTGGGAGGAATCCTTCCCTGTGAGGGTGGGGAGGGCCTGGCACAGGCTGCCCAGAGAAGCTGTGGCTGCCCCATCCCTGGAAGTGTCCAAGGCCAGGTTGAAGCAACCTGGAATAGTGGAAGGTGTCCCTGTGGAATGAGATGTGTTTTAAGGTCCAACTTGAAGCATTCTGGCATTCTGGGATTCTAGGAAGAATGGTGTCTGGGTGGTGGGTTGTTATTTTTTGGTGTTTGTTTTCTCCCCATCACCCATCATCATCTTGGTATCAACCAGCTCCAACAGATCCCTCCTTCCAAGCAACCAGGTGTTTCCCCAGGATGGTTGGGAAGAGCACAGTCAGTCCATCCTGGGAGGATGAAAAGCTGCAGCTTTGCCATTCCCCCTCCAGCCTCTGCACATTTCCAGCAGGCAGCAAAAGCCAGAGGATGGGGAAGTTACCTAAGAGTTGAAAGGGCCCCCTTGTTTGGGAGTGCAAGCAGCACGGGAGGAGCCTTCCAGGGGCTATTTAAACATTAACCAGCACAACAATTGCCCTGTGTTCCCTGGTCCTTCACCTCTGTGTGGGTGGATCTGCAGGGTCCTGAGCTGCTCCCAGTGCTGGAGCCGTGGGCTGGCACGGTGGTGATGACAGGAGTGTCGGTGCCGCCTCCTCCTCCTGCAGGACTCGCAGGCCATCCCTGTGCCTGCAGGGGAGCGCTCAGGTGTGGGGTCAGGGAGTCAACACGGGCTGTTAACCTCCCTCTTGCAGCCATGACTTGGAGGACACGGCTAGAGGGCTTTGGAGAGCTCATAAAATGAACTCAGCCCGGTGTGGAGCTGCTGGAGCTGGACGGAGGAGCTCAGCCCTGGTGCACAGCCCACAGCACGAGCAGGAGGAGCTGGATCTGCAGCAATCTCCCTCCACACTCAGCCTTCAACCCCTTCCCCAACCAGCTGAGGGACAATCCTGCAGGTTTAGCACCTTTCCCACGGGGATGTGAGAATCACATGGTGATCACGGGGATCACACCACCCCAATTTCGTTTTTAAGCCTCGGGAGTCAGAAAAATGCTGGCAGTTTTCTTTTACCCCCGTGGAGAAGGAGTCGGGGGCAAGTCAAGTGATGTGATGACCAAGGTTAGGCAGAGACTGAAAAAAACCCTGTGTTTAGACCCACCTTTGTGTCCTCCTCTCTTTCCAGCAGCAAAATCCAGACTTGAAAGGTGGGATCGGGAGCTCTGGGTGTGCCTGACTCTTTGGTCACCATTTTTTGGGAATGCTCCAGCCCCAGCACCAAGGGATCACAAAAACCTTTGTCAGCTGGCAGTAGCCAACTCCAGCTGCAAAATTTGGGTGCCACTGGCCCCAAATAACAAAAGTAGTTGTGAAATCCCAGACTGCTTTGGGTTGGGAAGGACCTCAAAGCCCATCCAGTCCCACCCCCTGCCCTGGGCAGGGACACCTTGCACTGGCCCAGGTTGCTCCAACCTGGCCTTGGACACTTGCAGGGATGGGGCAGCCACAGCTTCTCTGTGCCAGGCCCTCACTATACTTATTGTTATTTATTAATAAGCATTATAATCTTCTTCATATACAGCATCAAGAAACATATTGTTAATATCAATACTAAATAGAACGACTATTTATTATTTGTGTCAATAAATACAAATGAGGAAGAAGAATAAATAAGACTAATTTGAGCAGTGGGGTGATGAAGAGGTGGGTGAGATGCTCCCAGCCTCTCTTTCTCCCGTGGCTGTGAGTTCAGCAGCATTTCCCACAAATTCCCATCCTGCTGCAGCACCGTTGGAAGCTGGAAATGTCCTTAGTCAGGGCTGGCAGGGAGGGAGGACGAGGGGCTCATTTGGGACTGTTTCTGGTCACCTGTCTGCACCAACACCAGCACCTGGGAGGGTTTCCAGGCTTCATAACTCCCCTTGCAGCAGTATTTTAATGCTTTCCTCCCTTAAACCTCCCTCAAATATCTGAGGGAAGCAAACACAAGCTAAGCTGAAACAAACAGAATGGTTTATGAGAGCAAATATTCCCAGGCTGAGCTCTCCATATTCCCTATCTCATCCATCCTCGGGAAGAATTTGCTTGTGCTAAAATGGCTCAATTTTGCCCTACTAGCCCAGCACCATCTTTTTTTATTTTTTTTTACCATTTTTGGGGGGCATGAGATGTGTGCAAAGTGCTCAGGGTCCTACAGACCTGACTCACAGAAGGGCTCACGCAAAATCCACCCGTGCTTTTGGGGCAATGCCCCTTGAAGAAGCCCTGGGATGGAGCTGCCTGAATGGAAACCAAGTTTCAATCCCTGTGGGGTTTGTTTTTTTGTTTTTCTTCTCCTGATAGTGGTTTCTAGTCTGTTTTAAAGGAGGGATGGCCATCCTCACCCCCCCAAAATCTGACCAGAAGGGCCTTGTGCTGTGCAAAGCCAGAGCACGACACCACATTCCAAGGATCCCACGCCCTACGGATGGCATTAGCCGAGATGATCCCTTTAAAGATCCTTGCTTGGGAAGCAAATCCCATTTGAAATAAAGCAGAGGGATTTAGCTTAACGAGGCAAAGCAGGGAAACAGAGGGAGAGGGACCTGTGGAGCTGAGACCCCACGAGAACCTGCAACAGGGGGGCTCTTGGCGTGAAGGAGACGCCAGAGGAGCTGTGTGCGTGGAAAAGTGGGACACACACAAGCTGTCAGAGGGGTGGTTGAGGCTCCCTTGGCCATGACAGAGCTGGGAGATCACTCAGCAGCCCTCCCTTGGTGGCCTTCAGAGAGCAGGGGGTCTGTAGGGGCCGGCAGAGGAGCAACAGGGGACAGGCTGGTAGCTGAGCTCTGCTTATTCCTGTCCTCACTCCATCTCCTGCTGCTCCCAGCTGCATCCCAGCCCTGCTCCATCCTCTTCCTGCCTCTTCTGCCCTTTGGGCAGTGCCAGGTCCCTCTCAGCTGGTGCAGCCACAGCCCAAGCGCTCCCTCGCTGCTCTCCCTCCCGGCGGGTCCCGTGCAGGGACAGGTCCCTGGGCACTGCCAGGGGCACATCCTCGGGCACTGCCCCCTGGCCTGGGGCTCCCCTGCCCCCAGGGCCCCCAGACATCATGTTGGGGACCAGGGTTCTGGCCTCACTCGCTCTCTGGCTGCTCAGGGAGATGGTGCAGCCCCGTAAATGAGGGCCAGCGAGCGGCCCCGGGGCACCACAAGGTCACCGAGCTCCTTGTGCAATGTTTTCATGACAACTGGCCCAAACACACCAACCCCCCTGCTGACAAAAGCACCCTCTGGCCAGGGGGAGAGGCTGCTCGAAGGAGGGGTGTCTGTCCTTGCAGCTGGAAGCACAAGGAGCTTCCCTTTGGACAGGACACCACCCCTCCCGCCCCTTCCCGCAAGCCAGTGGCTCTGGAGAAATCCCAGCCCCTCCCCGGTCCATGGGAGGGGGTAGATCCAGTGGCACAGTCACACACACACACAGTCACAGCCTCTCAAAGCTACAGCCCAGAACCTGAGGGCTCTTTCTCTTCCTCCATCTCAGGAAAAGGGACGGTTCCCCCTTTTAGCCCATGCAGGGACACAAAACGAGTGTCGAGCAGGAAAATCCTCCTAAATCAGCTCCCAGCAGGTGGGATGGGTGAGAACGAGTCCCTTCATGCTAAGGAGGGTGCAGGCACTGCAGCACCCACTCCTGGGCTTTCAGATCCATGAAAGCAGGAGGAACATCCTGCCTGCTGCCTGGAGAACGGGGCCAGAGGTGTGAAGGGAAGCGATGGTCAGAAGCATCTTCAGGAGCACCGACTGTGTGGCAGAGCGACAGGAGCCTGTTGGTGATGCTCTGTGTGAGGAGCCTGTGGGGAACTGCACCTTCCAGAGGCTCTGCAGGGTCAGGGGGGCAGCTGAGCACTCCACAACTCGATCCTTGGATGCCGCAGGTCACAGCCCAGCTCAGCTCCGAGTGATTTCTGGGTGAGCCTCGACAGGAGCTCGGCAGCTGCAGCGCTGGATAAGCCTTTGGGTTCATGGAATCACAGAAGCTCCCGAGTTGGGAGGGATCCACAGGGATCAAGTCCAGCTCCTGGCCCTGCCCAGGACGCCCCAACAATCCCACCCTGTCCCTGAGGGCGTTGTCCAAACGCTCCTTGAGCTCTGGCAGCTTTGGGGCCGTGACCTGTTCAGTGCCCCACCACCCTCTGGGGGGAAGAACCTTCTCCTGAGATCCAGCCTAACACTCCTGAGATCCAGCCTAACCCTCTCCTGCCACGGCTCCAGCTGCTCCTTTCGAGGTCCTGTCCCCCCTCAGACCCTGCAGAGCAGACAGGATGTCCCCTTTCCCAGGCACTGCCCACCCCACACGCCCCGAGCAGGCTGAGGGCTCACCAGCCCTCCCAAACCATGCTTGCACAAACTGCCCTCAGCATTTCCCCTCTGGCTGCCGTGTCATCCTTTGAAAAAAAAAAAAGGGAAGAAAAAAGTCCTTTACCACCCAGCTCTCCCAAACGTCACCCCGGGTTTCCTGTGTCAGCAGCCACCCAGGAGCAGAGGGAGCCTCCAGCTCTGTCTGCAGCATCCTGTTCTCAACTGGTGTTTTAACCCCTGCAGACCTGGCCCTCTGCCACCGACACCACTTTGCCCGAGGCCACGTGCTCAAAAAAAAAAAAAAAAGCCACACTGAGAGCAAAAATGCAAACTGCCTCCCTCCCTGATCGCCTCCTTCACAGGGATTTAAAATCACACGGGGGGGTGGAAGAAAATCCCCCACCAAACAGCGTTTCCCTCTTCCACAGACAGCAGCAGAGGTGCAGAGGTATTAAGCGACCTGCAGAAGAGCTCAGATTTCATTAACCACCAAATTATGGGTGTCCCCCGTGTCCCAGAGGGCTGCCAGGTGACAGATCCGTGCTCAGGTCACTCCTCCATCCCACATCTCCTCTCCCTGGGGGAGCAGGAGGAACCTCCTTCAGACCACACCGCGAAACACAGCCCTGAGACTGAGAAATGAGCAGAACACTTTGAGTTGGTTTTTTTCTTTGTTTGTTGTTTTGTTTTTTTTTACCAGGCCCTTTCATCGTATAAATAATTTATTTCAGTTCACAGCATCATGTCTGCATCTTTTTTTTTTTTAAAAAAAAAGGAAAAAAAATAAAAAGAAGAAGAAAAGACAGGAGGAACAGAGACTGACGGACGAGGGGCAGCGGGATATCCAACACGGATGGGAACGCTGGGGAAATGAGACCTGCTGAAAAAAAACCCAGGTCAGGGAAACATATTTGGAGAAGACACACAACCTCACAAAGAGCTCAGACAGTTTCCCTCAGATGTCCTGCTGAGGAACCTCTTCTCGTAGCCCACCGTAGGTGACGTCTTCACACGGGGAAAAAGCCAGTGTGTGGTTGTGGAACGGGACAGAAATACCACGGAAGCCAGGAGCTACTCATTGGAAAAGTCTCTTTAATTATTGCAGAAAGCAGAGTTGGTGGGAACAGCACCAGCACAGCGTCCCACCTGCACCTCCCAGTGCTCTGCCATTTCTCCAAGGGGATGCTCAGCCTGGCAGAACAAACTCCCAGGATACGGGAGCTCCATCAGTACCACCAGGCTCTCCATGCCAGCGTTTGCTAAACCAAACAGCCAGGAGGGAAACCCCACAACGTGTCAGTTCCTGAAACCTGCTCCCTTTGGAGCTGCTGGGGTCACCACAGCTTTACATGTCGCCTCTAAAATGGGTGGCTCTCCAAAAAAAAAAAAAGGGTTAATACACGTGGCTTCTGTGGCATCAAAAATAAATAATTCCTTTCTCTCTCTCTCTCTCTCTCTCTCTCTCTCGACAGCAAGTACCAAAGTGTTGGAGGTGAAGACAAAGCAGGGAAACCCAAGGAAGCGGGAACAGAGCCACCTGAAGGGATGGGACCAGCCCACTCGCCCGGTGCACAAGTCGGGACTCGCGTCGGGAACTCAAAACCCCGCCAAGAAGAGAAGAAACGCAACTTGGCTGCGACGTTTGTTTCCTCACAAAACCCAAAACGAACGAAAACAAACAAAAAAAAGGGCTATTTGGAAGGTGCTGAGCTCGTCCTGCAAGGGGAGAATCAACTCCCCGAACGCCGGAGGGCATTTTTCTTTTGTCTGCTCGGCGGTTTCCCCTCGGCTGCTCCGGGAAGGGGTTTGCACACGGGAAGGCTGGTGTAAAATCACCAGAAAACCCCGCCTGGCTCAAAATTCAGAGTATTTGGCCCCTGAGGGCTGCCTGCTTCTGCTCTGCGGGAAGCCAGGAGCCTGGTTTTCTCCTCCAGAGAGCTAAAACGCGGACAGCAAGTGGATTTTGGTCCCCAGTCCCATCCAGGTGCCAAAGTGTTCACCTGCAGAAGGAGGTGGCAAGGCCTGACGCTGCCCAGGTGGCTCTGCAGGCAGAGCTTGCCCATATGGCTACCGTGGGCAACAAGGGGCTTTCAATCAGATTTAAATCTCTGTTAAAAACCTTGGGGGGGGGGGGGGGGGGGGGGGGGGGGGGGGGGGGGGGGGGGGGGGGGGGGGGGGGGGGGGGGGGGGGGGG
>JAWWLV010000002.1:5212127-5250270 GCA_035041135.1 Platyrinchus mystaceus
TGTCCTTGCTCTGCACCCTAAAACACCAGCCAGGGTGGGTGGGTGTCCTCTTACCCGTCACCCACCCCACACACCCCCACCCCCCCGACATTTTCTGCTGGTCCAACCTCCCCTCAAAGCTTCCAACATCCCTTCCCACCGCCGGCCGCGGGGGAGGGATGCGGGGATGCGGGGATGAAGGGATACGGGCGGGCACCGGGGCGCAGCTGCGAGACCCCTCCCCGCTGACCTTGCCGAGCCAGGGAGCATCCGCACCCCCCCCCCCCAAAGCATCTCCTCCCCCCCCGAAATGCATGTGGGGGGCTGGCACCGACACCCCCCCCGCCCCAAAATGCACAGATTAGAGATCCAAAAGCGCGCTGGGCTCCTCTCGAACGCGCTTCAACAGGGTCCTGCCCTGTTGGCCCCCCGGCACACAAAGGCTCGGTGGTCCCGGAGGGTGGAGAGTGGGGGGGGATCGCCCCGTTTTCGCATGTTTCCAGCCCAAGGGAGTCCGGATCAGACCCTCAGGAGCGGGTGGGAGAGCGGAGCTCCGGGATCTGGGCTCGGCTGGCGGGAGCCGCTTTGTTGCCACCACTATTGTCTCTTCGCTGGGGAAGGAGGAAAAAAAAAATAAAGGGGGGGCGGAGGGTGGGGGAAATATCACAATTAAACCCAGAAGAATCGCTTTGGTTCTGTCTCCCCCTCGGTTCCTTTGTCTGCTCCCCCATCCCTCCCCGCCTCGGCGGGGCTTCTACCGCTTCTTCTTCTGCTTGAGGGACTTCCTGCGCTTGAGGATCATCTCGTAGAGCTTGTCCATGCCCTCCGTGAGCCCCTCGCCGATGATGGCGCAGGCGGGCTGGATGTGGTACGTGGTGGAAGGGGTCAGCTCGTGGAGGGCGAGCTGCTTCTCGATCTCGGCCACCGGCAGCGACTTGGGCAGGTCCTGCTTGTTGGCGATGACGAGCAGCGGGGTGCCCTGGTTCTCCGCGAACTTGGTCACCTTGTGCAGCTCCGTTTTGGCTTCCTCCAAGCGGTCCACGTCCACCGAGTCCACCACGTAGATGATGCCATCGGTGCAGCGGCTGTAGGACTTCCAGAGCGGGCGCAGCTTCTCCTGCCCGCCCACGTCCCAGAAGTGGCAGCTGATGCCCTTGGCCGTCCCGTTGCTCAGCCGGATCTTCTCGGTGTTGAAGCCGATGGTGGGCACGGTGTTGACGAACTCGTTGAACTTCAGCCGGTAGAGCACCGTGGTCTTGCCCGCCGAGTCCAGGCCCAGCATGACGATGTGCAGGGACTGGAAGGCGGAGATGTTGGAGGAGATGTTCCCCATGGCCACGGCTCACGGCCCCCCCCCGCCCCGCTCACAGCCCCGCGCCCATCCCCGCGCCCATCCCCGCGGCGGGGGCACGGCTGGGGCGGCGGGGACCGGGATCAGGGAAGGGCGAGCAGGGAGCAGGGAATGCGCTCCACGCGGCAGCACGGCGCGGGCACTGGAGACCCCCGCCCCGCCCGGCAGGAGGAGGCGGTGGAGAAGGAGGAGGAGGAGGAGGAGAAAGAGGAGGAGAAAGGAGAAGAGGAGGAGGAGGGGCCGCGCCGCCGCCTTCCTCCCGCTCCGCCTCCCGCCCTGCCCGCATCGCTCCTGCCTGTACCGCCCCTGCCTGCACTTCACCTGCCCTGCCTGCTCTTCACCTGCCCCTGCCCGCACTGCTTCTCCTGCCGGCACTTCTGCCCCTCGGGGGCCCCCCCGGCAGCGACATCCAGCTGTGCCGAGCGCTTGGTTATCGCTATGTCCGTCATCATCACCGGCCACGGAAAGCAGGGAAAGACCCTAAAAATAGCAGCCAAGCCACGGTGTTATTCGTGGGGTGGCTGCCCCACCCCTGGAAGTGTCCAAGGCCAGGTTGGACGGGGCTTGGAGCAGCCTGGGCTAGTGGAAGGTGTCCCTGCCCATTGCAGGGGGTGGAACAAGCTGAGCTTTAAGGTCCCTTCCAGTCTGGGATTCTAGGATTATTCACTGCACGTGAGACACGAGGAGGGACCTTCTGCTGCACCAACGCAGCTCAGAGCCCCTGAGCTCTCCGGGTCTGGGCAGCCCCCCAGGAACCCACCACACTCTGAGCCAGGGAGCTGCTGTCACAGCTACTCGTGGAAGGGACCCTTAAATACCTACCTCCAACTTAAGACCCAGTCCCACTGCCTGCCACGGGCAGGGACACCTTCCACTAGCCCAGTCTGCTCCAAACCCCATCCAACCTGGCCTGGAACACTCCCAGGGATGGGGCAGCCACAGCTTCTCTGTGCCAGTGCTGCTGCATTTATTTCTGACCTTGCTCCTGAGCCAAAAAGCAGCAGCAGGGCAGTTCCTGCAATGTTACCCATCCCCTCTTTTACAGCATTTGGAAAATAAATATCAGCTGTATGTGACAGCTTAACCAGAAAGCCTCAGAGCAAGAAGTGCACTGCAGAAAACAGATACTGCTTTTAATTTCAGGTGCTTTCCCCCCCCTGCAGCGTGGGGTGAGGATTTACTGGGCTGGAGCGGGATCATTTCTCGTGTCCATATTTCATCCCAAGAACGTGTGTTGTGGCTTTGCAGGGAGATAAGGCTACACGTGCCAGCATTAAAAATACAGGCAGCTCCTGTGCCGGTCCCTGGAGGTGACACTGGGTACTGGGTTTTGGTGGAGATCACCACGTGGTGACAGCGGGAAAAGTGCAGGGAGCTCCGTCCCCAGCAAGGTGCAGGTGGGAGAAAAGCTCCTTGGCACGTGTGAGCAGCACCACCATCCCAAAATCAAGGCACGGGCGCTGGATGGGCTGGAAAACGAAAACGTTTTGTGCACCGCGGTTGCCCTGATCGACTGATCTTTGAGCTGGTGGGAGCTCAGGTCTGACTTTGCCACCACGCCAAAGCAACGAGGTTCCGAGAGCAAGTGAAGGAAGCTGCGAGTGATCATCCGACTGCAGGAGCTGGAGCATTAAAGAGGGGGGGGGGAAACGCCAGAAATAGAAGAATAGGGTCATTTCTGTGAGCGGTGCCAGCAGCAGACGCGGCACTGGCGCCGCTCTCATCTCTCCTGCCCGAATTCCTCCAGCAAAAGCTTTCTTAAAGGCGGCTGTGAAGGATAATCCCAAAGCGAGGGCATCCCGGGCTGCTCCCAGAATTAGTGGCTAATCTGTGTGCAGTAGGGCTGGGGTTCAGGAATTTACCTCGGGGCTGTGAGCCCGCCCTCGGGTCCAGGAGCGCAGGAGGTGTTGCTGTTTCAGCCCTCGGTGTTGTGCCAGGTAGCAAAACCCAGGGAATCCCCCCTCTCTCCCTCCTCCTTCATCCCCGCTGCTGGAGACATCTTTGAGCCTCAAGAAAAGAGAAACAGGCCACCAAAATTTCTTCCCCTTCCTCCCCTCAAAAGCCCAAAGGGGAGACTTCCCTCCTCTGCGAGATTAGATAGTCAGGCCGATCAAACCTGGGGATGTGCTCAAAAACGGCCTCATCTGAGACAATCCCAAGGGGATGGAGATAAACGGGAGCTTCTCAGCGGTGAATTATGCTGCAGCTAATGCCAGCTACCCATAAATAAGCTGTTAAGACCTCCGCGGAATATTAAGCGCAGAAATAACAGTGTTAATCGCAGCCGAGAGGAGTCTGCCAAGTCCATTCGGTGGCAAATTTAGGGAGAGGAAACCCATCTTTTCCATACTCTCCCCCCTTCCTTGCTTTTTCTCCCCCACCTCCCGCCCTTCCCAGCCTATCAAGGTTAAGCAGCCAAGGTTAAAGCCGGCATTAGCATCTAAATGTGTGTCTGAGGATGTGACAAAGGGACCGCTCGCTGGTCCCCAACATTTCGCTCCGGCAGCACGGAGACTGTTGCTGCCATAGTAACTGTTTTCAGACATGGCAATTATTTCTTCCCAGCTCCCCCCCATCCCATCTCCCTTCCCCCAGCTCATCTTGCGCTTCAAACTATCTTTTTTTCATTCTTCATCGGGTTTTTTTTTGGCGGAACACAAAGAGCCCCGGAGTCCTCACACATCCAGAGCCAACGCAGGGATCCCTCCCGCGCTTCCACGGCCGCTCACGGATTATCCCTAAGAGTGACTTTTAATCTGCATCCAATTAGCCCTTCCTCACCCGGGCGAAGCGAAACCCTGGAGCAGCAGCTTCTGCCAGAGGTTTCTGCCGAATCTGGTGACCTCGAGAGGGGGGAAATCGGTTTGCAGAGACCATCCCAACTCCTGGAGCTCTCCGGATCCTCCCTCCCTCCCCTGCTCCTTCCTTCTTAGCGGCATCACTTGTCTTAGTCCGCTGCCTTTTGTTTCCGCGTTACAAGCAGAGACACCAACCCAAACGAAGCGAACAGGCCGGGGCTGTAATTAGGGCTGCCCCCGTTCTTGGGGATCACTGGGATAATTAATGGCATCCCCTCTGGGATGCGGGAACAGCCCGAAGGCTGCGCTGAGCGCCAGAACTGCGGCAGCCGCTCCTGGAGTAGCCGCTGGTGGGACAAGGCACGGGACTGGTGTCTCCAGCTGGCTCAGGGGGTTTCATGGATGAGTTCCTGGGAGAGGCAGCACGGGCGGTGTAGGAAAGTCTCATCCCGGTCTGTGAGCCCTGACGGTGGGGAAAAGCCCTTGGCAGAGGCTTTCTGGGGGTCAGTGCTCCTTGTCGTGGTCAGCATCCTTGTGTCCCTCTCCTTCCCCCCTTCATCCACTCTCCTCCCTTCCGAGGACTTTGCATCCCACTCACTGGATAACGAGGCCAGGTACTGCAGGATCATTAAGGGCTGAATAGCCTGTGAGTTCCCGTTTGGATATCAACTCTGAGGGAAAAGAGCATCGCGGGTTTAATGGGACTCCTTCCTCCCGGGAAAGCCGCGGCTGCAGGAGGGTGACAGCCCCGGAAAGGGTTAATGGGGGAGAGCAGAGGGGCACAGGGGAATAAAGACACACCGATACTGAACTTCTGACCCTAGATTACCCCTCTAGTGCTCAATCCACACCTCTGCCACCAGTTTCTCCAGTGGTTTCTGGAGAAAAGCCTCACTTGGGTGTTTTTCTGTGCTTTGTCCCAGCCGTGTCCCTTGGAGCAGGTCCCTCCATCCCTGCCCGCTCTTTCCCAGAGCATGCAGGCTCCTGGGACAAGGACCAAGGGCTGGTGGCTCAGAGGCGTCTCCAGGAGCTCCTGGGTGGATGGAGGATGGAGGGACGTGCAGAGGGAGGGATGGAGGGGTGGATAAAAGCAGCATCATAGTGGAGAAATGGCTAAATCCACAGAGCTCCTAATGCAGGAGTGAGAAATAATCCGTTCATCTGCAGCACAGCAGCTCAGCTCCATATCATGACCTCAGATGCCTCCTCAGGCCAAGCAAAGTCCTCCAAGGACCAGCTCAAAGCTGACTTTACAGCCTCATCCCCAGGAAGCGCTGAAACAGCCACGGGGGAAGAACAAAATTCCTCCAAAGGTCTGGAAACCGCCTTTCCAAGGCAGCCTAAAATCCACGTGGCCCAGCAGCCAGGAGTGGAAGCAGCTGGAGGAGCAACAGGGCCAGGGCAGGTGTGGATTAGAATTTTTGGAGAGGTTTTGGTTTGGTTTTTTTTTATTTTTTTTTCCCCCTCCATGAATCCATGCAAACCCACGAGGAAGCTTTTCGAGCTTTTATCCTCCTCAGCATCCTGGGGCAGAACGTCACAGCTTACCGATTTTTTTGCTGGGTCAAGAGGAATCTCCTCGACGTGAAACTGCCTGGAAATGCCCTCTGCAAACTCCCACAGAGCAAGGACAGCCTCGCAGGTTAAAGCAAGGCGAGCACAAAGGGTTTCTGGTGGGCTAGGCTGGGATTTTTACCAAAAATCACTCTTTTTGTGCTGTTCTTGCACCGCAGCCCTAACTCTGCCCGTCCCTTTTTCCCTGCCAAGCCACGAAATCCGGCAGGAGGAACAAACATGACTGGAGCAGGCAGGGACAAAAGCAGGGAGCTCCCCGCCTTTGTTCCCGGGATTTGCTGAGATGCCAGACGTCATTTTGGCCCGGCCCCGGGTGCTGCGTCCCGTCGGGAGGGGACACGGGGCTGCCTCGCATTCCAGATCCAGCCAAACAGCGTTTACACTCCTCCCTTAACATCCACGCTCAGGTTTGGTGTCCTGACTGACTGCTTGGATGCTTGGAATAAAATCCTGTGTGTGGAGAACGAGGAAAGCGGGATTTCCTCCTTGGATCATTTTGGGGCTTGAGCTTTCAGCAGCTTTCGGGGTTTCTGTGCTGCATCTGGGACTCCACGTGCCCAAATCGCTGCTGCCCTCACAAGGAATCACAGAATCGTTTAGTTTGGGAAAAGTCATGGAGTTCAACCCCAACAGGCTGCCCAGAGGAGCCGTGGCTGCCCCATCCCTGGAAGTGTCCAAGGACAGGGCTTGGAGCAACCTGGGCTACTGAAAGGTGTCCCTGCCCATGGTAGGGGGTGGAACGAGATGAGCTTTAAATTCCCTCCCAGCCCAGACCATTCTGGGATTTGGGATTTCACACTCCACTCCCTCAGCTCTGCTTCCTTAAGGACACTTTTAGGGGCGGCTGAGACCCTCCCTGAGGGCAAGGGAGGAGAAACCCTTTCCTCTCACCGGGATGAGCCGCGATCCCAGACACCCAACACCCTTTGCCCGGAGGGAACTGACCCCTTGTCCCTCCCTGGTTTCCAGCTGGGTAAATAACTGCTCTGAAGAGCATCCTGGGGCTCGAGGAGAGGGCACTGAAACCCCGGTGGTTTCATTCCCCCAGGACTTTGCATTGAGTTTGGATACAAAGCACAGCTCTCTGAGGGAAAATTGGGATTTGGGGGGAGGTTCTAACTCCACCCCCTTCCACTGGGCCAGGCTGCTCCAAGCCCCATCCAGCCCTCATTCCCATCCTGGATAATACAGGATCTCAGCCCCTTCCTACCCAAAATTCCTGCCCCGGGGCAGTTTTTCCTCGGGAAGGGGTCAGAGATGCAGATTTCCCTCTTCAATTGTGCTGTGCCACTCTGTCCCACGGCAGAAATAAAAAAGATAAATTAAAAAAAAAAGAAGGCAAAATGGATTAGCCTTGCTACCAGTGATAAGCAGGAGGCTTAGAAAACCCCTCGATTTCCCAGCACCCATTCCCAGGGCAGTAAATCTTGGAGCCTTCCGAGCTGCAAGCACGGGGCTGGTGGAGATTTAGGGCTCATGAATCACCCAGGGCTCTCCAGCATTGAGGCAGCATCTCAAATTGCCTCCTCGGGTGATTTGCACCACAAATTTCTGCTTAGCCCCCCAAAATGTCAGAGCACTTAATTTGTGCCTGTCCTTTTTGATTTCTTGGTTGGTTTTGGGGTTTGGTTGGTTTTTTTCCCTCGCTGAAAAGAGCTACTCCATGGCCAGAGGGGGAAAATCCAGCTCTGCACTGTTTAGCAGGTGCAGAGTTTTTTCACAGCTACTTTACTCAGCTGGAGCCCGATTGAGGGGAAAAATATGCACCAGGATTGTGTGGGAGGTCAGATCTCAGCTGTTAATCCACACCTGACTAATGGACCCCTCAAGGCAGCCCCAAATTCCTTCTGTAGCAGCAGCTTAAATAAACCAAAGCCTCAGGGCTGGAAGGGGACAGGGCTGGAGCCAGGCTGGGAGAGCTGGGGGGGTTCACTTGGAGAAGAGAAGGCTCCAGGGAGAGCTGAGAGCCCCTTCCAGGGACTGAAGGGGCTCCAGGAGAGCTGGAGAGGGACTGGGGACAAGGGATGGAGGGACAGGACACAGGGAATGGCTTCCCACTGCCAGAGGGCAGGGCTAGATGGGATATTGGGAAGGAATTGCTGGCTGGCAGGGTGGGGAGGCCCTGGCACAGGTTGTCCAGGGAAGCTGCCCCATCCCTGAAAGTGTCCAAGGCCAGGTTGGACTGTGAGATTCAGCAGCCAGAGGCTGGGGGTGCCCCGTGGGTGTCCTGCTCCTGGAGAACATTCCTGCTCCAGCCAGTGCCTGTGTTTGCTGGGCTGGAGGGGGAATCTGAGCTACAACCTGCCCTCTTTCGGCCTTTTCTATGTTTTTACCGAGTTCCTCGAGCTGGCTGGTGAGAGCTGGGGCAGGAATTTCTTACTGGACATCCAGCACTTCCAGGCACAGGACGTGCTGTCGAGGAAGAATATTCCCCCTGCTTGAGCTTCACAGGTGAATCCTGTGGACACAGCAAGGCTGACACAGGGGGTCTTGGTGGCAGGGATTAATCCAGGCCACCCCCATCACCCGGACTGTGATCTGTCATCTGCTCGTCCCTTCCCCAGCTCGGCTAAAAATCCCTGGCTTTGTGCGGATCATCAGCCGCGGGAGGTTCAGCAGGACAGGCAAAAAGCTGCTTTCTGGGGCCACCTGGTGATGGCCCAGAGACAAGCCTTGCTTTCGGATTTCGGGGACCCAAAGGAGCCCCTCGCTGCCGGCAGCTCTGAGGGGAAGCGCTGCCCCCTCCCGCTCCTTCCCTTCCCATCACAGTTGGAGCCCGATGCAGGTTTCCATCAATGCCTCTCCTGCTCCATCGTGCTCTCCCCATTTTAGGCGAGGTTTCGGTTCTGGATGCCTTCATTCGTATTTTTAGGCTGTACAAACAAAAAGCAGAGTAAAAGCAGAGTAAAAGCAGAATAAAATTGATGTGAGTTGAGGCAGGGTGGGGGGTTTTTTTGGCTGCTGAGGAAGGCAGCAGCTTTCTCACCCTGATTAGCCAGGGGGGCTCCCTGCTAGCCACAACTACCAGGGTGGAAATCAGGAAGGATTTAACAGAATCACGGAGTGGTTTGGGTGGGAAGGGACACCTTAAAGCCCATCCAGTCCCACCTCCTGCCATGGGATGGGGGGCGGTTTGGGGAGGTGAGGGGGTGAAGCACCCAAATCATCCTCCTCAGAAGAGGACCAGGGAAGTCCCCCCGGCCCTTGGAGTTGGGCGGCAGAAGGGACATTTTCAGTTGACGGAGCCCGAGTTTTAAAGGATGAGGGCAAAAAAAAAAAATATCCCCCCATCCAGCCCGTGCCGCAGCGTTCCCTGCGGCTGCCGGAATTCCAGCGCGGTGGGAGCGCTGTTCTTTGGCTCCCGTGTCGCTAGAGGGAAGCGTTGCACTGTTGGACAGAGCGGTGTCCCCGCTGTCCCCGCCAGGGTGGTGGCATCCCCCGGCTCCCCCTCCGTGCGGGACGCGTCCTGCTCCAAAGGTCCCGGCTATCACGAGCTTTTCTGGCTCATTTTAGGAATTAGAACACGTTCAATATTTTATAAATTTATCTGGGTGATGCGGCAGGTAAATTATCGGCTTCCCCATCCCTGGAAGTGTCCAAGGCCAGGTTGGGCGGGGCTTGGAGCAACCTGGGCTAGTGGAAGGTGTCCCTGTCCGTGGCAGAGGGTGGAATTGGATGGGATTTAAGGTCCCTTCCCACCTCAGCCAGCCTGGGATTGGGTGATCGCCGCGTGGTTCAGCAGAGGGAACAGCCCCCAGGTCTCCCAGCTGCTCTTCCTACAGCTTTAAACCCATTTCCAGCACACATTCCTGACCCCAAACAGATCAAAAATAGTTCAGCTGGATCTGCTGCATCCCCGGACACCAAACCCAACCTGGGAGACAGAACATGAAAAAAAAAAAACCAAACCCAAAGACAAAAATGTCTGCTATTAAACCATACCTTAAATAAACTCTGCTTCCCCTCTTATGCATTCAGGTCTGGTTTAAAGTTTTCCTGCCGATTGGGGATGCAGAAGGAGCAATTTAAATTGAGGAAATTAATTAATTAGTGTCAGGCACACGCAGCCCGTTCACCAAATGGGAATGCTCCAGGGGACTGAGACTTGTCTCGGGCTTTTTTCTTTCTTTCTTTTTTCCCCTCTCTTTTCAAAGATGAATATTCTTTAGAGGTTTGTTATCACCCAGCAATCTGGGAGAATAAAGCAAGAAACCAGCTCTTCTGAAACACAGGCAGTATCACCACTATTTCTTACTGTATTTCTTAGGGTATTTTATATTATTCTGTTGAGAGAGAGGCTATTAATTATTAATTTTTGCTTTCCTTATTTAAAAAAAAAAAAGTTGGTTTTTTTTTTTTTAATCTTTTGGTTGTTGAGCTGGTTGCAGAATGGAAAAGTAAGAACCATGAATGTGGACAAACCTTTGATTTTTACAGTACCGAGCCAGGGTTTTGGGGTGTTTGGGGTTGTCACTGTTGCTGGCCCTGCAGGGGGGTGTCCAGTGGCATTTTCAGGATGGCTTGGCCAGGAATTCACACTGAAGATGAACATAAATCAGTGCACGGGGAGGTTTTTTGTTAGACTGGAGCACAATCACCTTTATCCTGTTAAATAGGGCCAAAATCCCAGTGTGGACCATGAGTGTGACCAGGGATGGGGTTGGGAGCCAGGTCTGCACCTCAGGAGCAGCCTGGTCCAGTGGAAGGTATCCCTGCTTATGGCAAAGGTCCTTTCCAACCCAAACCATGCTTTGATTCCATGTGCTCACCCAGAGCCATTCCCACCAGCAAGGGGTTTATGAACAGTGGAGGAAAGGTTTGGGTGCCCAGGAGGGCAGGATTTGGGTGCCCTGGAGCGATGCTGCAGTGCCCAACAGGAGCCCAACTCTCATTTTCCAGGCTCTCACCTCACCTGACAAATACGCCAGGGCTCAGCAGAGATAATTGGAAGTGACTTCTATTTCCTAATGAAGCTTTCCACGGGTGACAAGAGCTATTTTACACCTGCCCTGCACTGTCCACCTGGCACTGAGACAAATCCCTGCCTGTTTGGCCACCACAAGTGCTCCCAGAGCCAGGATGGGGCCACCACGCTGATATATCTCTCCCAGAAATTATTCTGGATGTGTTTTCCCAACTGTGCTGCCATGGGCCACTGCATTTTTAGTCTCTCCTCTGTAAACACCGACCTGGGGACATCTGGTGCAGGAAGAAACTCTTCCCTGTGAGGGTGGGGAGGCCCTGGCACAGGTTGCCCAGAGAAGCTGTGGCTGCCCCTGGATCCCTGGAAGTGTCCAAGGCTGGGTTGAAGCAACCTAGAATAGCCAAAGAAAAGAAAAGCTCCCAGAAAAGCTGCCTCCCTGGGCGCTGTCTCCCAAACCCCAGGGATCTGAATGCACAGGGGAATATACACTGAGCTTTACTCAAATAACCAGCATGTGTGTGGTCTGGTATCTGCTGTTCTGGAAATGGGAGTGTTTCCCGTGTGGATCACTGGAATATGGGATGTTTGGGCAGTGAGATCAGGGCTGGAAAGGTGATGTCACTCCAAGAGCTGCTTGCCGCTCCCTGACACGCTGCTTGCCAGGACTTTATCCCTGCCTGAAGCCAACATTCCCTGGGAGTCCTGCTGTGCTCCAAGCCCTCCCTGTGGGCAGCCGGCTCTGTCCCCAGCGCTGCTGCAACCTGGGACGTTCCCAGCACATCCCGAGGTGTCCTTGAGGCATCCCGGCCACGGGATCCAAGAGCAGGGCTGTTCCAGCTGATCGCTGCGGGCAGCGGGGCCGGCGGGTGGGGAAAGGGCTGGTGCAGCATCCCATCCCACCTTCTGGAGGAGTTTTCCTCCCTGGAAAGGGACACCCCATGCAAACCGAAAGTCTGCTCGAGGAGGTGGGAGGGGCTGTGGTTTTTGTGTCGAAGGGGGTAAATGTCCCGGCTCCTGTGGCAGGGAGAGATGGGAACGGCTTGACCTCCCTCATTAGCATCACTTCAGACCAGAGGAAAGAAGCTCGAAAAAAAAAAAAAGTCATCTGGTGATTTGTTCTGCTTTAAAAATGTCCCTGTCATCACACTCCATTATTTATACCAGCAGCACTGTTGGCACTGAGCCCAGTCTGGGAAGAAAAATAATAGGGAGACGTCCCCTCCACTCCCTCCCGCTTCCCTGCCTTCCCTTTGAAGGACACAGGGGGGAGAAAAGCCCCGCCTGGGACACTCCCAGAGCTCTGGGATGTGACATCTGTGCCCTTTAGGACTCTCTGCCTGGCGTAGGGGACGATGATGGGGTGCAGGGGAAGGGCAGACTGGGATTGCACAGCAGTTATGGGATAACATGGGAAAGGGTTGTCTGGGTCTGGAGCCGCAGCTGCCTCACCCAGCTCAGGATTTGGGGCAGCTCCCTCTTCCTAAGATGCCCCATTGGCCTCACCTCTTCCACCACCCCATATCCCACCACCCAGTCCTGATTTGGGGGATTGCTGAGTTTAAAAACCTGATTCTTTGAATTTACCTTTTGCTTCTGTTCAGGTGACAATATCTGTTGCTGCTGTCTCACCCCAAAGCTTGTCAGCCTGAGGATCTTCACATTTTCTGAGGGTTGGGCTGCAGGGCCTGGAGCTTCAAGGAAAACATCAATCCTTTTCTCCCCGAATGTCACCCACCAACTATGTTCAAAAACTGGACAGAATTAAGGACAGGCACTTCAAGTTTCTGTGGAAAACATAAAAATCCTCAGTTTTTTTACCACCTTCTCAAACAAGAGGGAAACATCCCACTGTTTCCCTGCCCCCCTTTCACTTCCCATCCCTCTCTGAGCATCTTCATTGCTAATTCCCATCAATCTCGGCCCAACTTTCAGGCCTTTCACAAATTCCCACGTGCAGAACTCCCGGCTCTGGTTTTCCGAAGAGGTCACCAGGGACAGCAGGACCTGTTAGTTTTCCTCCTGAACTCTCTCAGGGGTGACTCAGCTGCTGCAATCAGGAAATAACAGGGAATGGCAGGAACACCCACGGGGAAATACCCAAAGAGTCAGATTTCTCTTTAAAAACACTTTTACTGCCACCACCTCGCCAGCTCCAGGGACTGTCCCTGGCCAAGTCCTGGGCTGCATTCCCTCCTTTCCAAAGCATTAAAAAAATATTACCTTGTCATCCTGTCCTGGCTGGAATTCAGGAAGCTGCAGAGGGTTCCAAAAACTTGTTTCTCTCGTGTCTTTGCACTGGAATACACTCACAGAACCCCAGAATGGTTTGGGTTGGGAGGGACCTTAAAAAATACCTTGTTTCATGGGCAGGGACACCTTCCCCTAGCCCAGGTTGCTCCAAGCCCTGTCCAAGCTGGCCTTGGACACTTCCAGGGATGGAGCAGCCACAACTTCTCTGGGAATTTCATCCCAGCCCCTCACCATCCTCCCAGGGAAGAATTCCTTCCCAATATCCCATCTCTCCCCGCCCTCTGGCAGTGGGAAGCCATTCCCTGTGTCCTGTCCCTCCATCCCTTGTCCCCAGTCCCTCTCCAGCTCTCCTGGAGCCCCTTTAGGCCCTGGAAGGGGCTCTCAGGTCCCTGGATTTTAACCCATTGAGAGCTGGGTTTGCCAGAGGTTTGGGGAACTGCGGGCTGGGAGGAGCTGCCCCGGGACAGACTTCCAGCAACACCCCCACAGAGCGGCCTTGGGGGGCTTTGCAAGGGCAAAGCTGATTAAATGAGCTGTGTTCCTTTTGGATACCACACCTGGAGAGCAAGAGAAACTCTGCCTGTATCCCAGCTTTTCCCAGAGAGGCAAGTGCAGCCCTTTTACAGCCATCACGTTCCTCCCAGGAGGACGAGACACATCATCTCCATCTGCTGCTCTCCATTTAACATCTTCCAAGCCTAAGCTGGTTTCCAGCTCCAGAGACACGATGGGACGTGGAAAGGTGCAAGGAAAAGGTTCAGTGACCTCCAGGGTCCTGCAAAACTCAGGAGGTGGGCAGGGCAAGGGCAAAGCCCTGCTGGGAAGGAGCCTGGGCAGGGGTGGGTGTGCTGGGAGCGCTGCCACCACCTCCCCGTCTCTGCTGCTGTGAAGTGCTGAGCAGCCACTTCAGGCTCCCAGAATTAGGCTCTCAGAGGCAAGATCTGCCTCAGCACAATTTAATATCCGAGCACTTGACTGTGCAGCCCCATAATGTCCTCTTTGCTGTTGGGGTTTTTTATTTTCTCCGGGAGCGAGACTCTGTGAAGCTGCTGCTGAACCCACATCTGCTGCCAGCAATCAGGCTGTAAAACAAATTGTTATATAAAGAGGGGGTGGGACAGTAATTGAGCTGCCTTTTTCTCATGTTTATTGCTGAAGCAGTCTGCAGTGTTTTGCAGGGATGACAGATATCCATCAGGGAACGAGCACATCCCGGCGGCGCTCGGCATTTGCTGGGAACACGGGAGATGCAGTAGAGCTGAGCTCTCCGAGCTGAGCCCTTTCTCCTCACCTTCCCCACGTGAGAAGAGCTTCATCCCAGCTGCTGACCCTCACTACTTCCCAGAGGGTGGCAGGGCACGGCCCCAAGGCTGCCAGAGCTCCAGGAACATTCTCAGGGACGGGGTGGGATTGTTGGGGTGTCCTGGGCAGGGCCGGGAGTTGGACTTGGATGATCCTGTGATTGTATTTGAGCTAAATTATCTTGTTTACCTGCACTGTGCAATTAAAACACAACCCTCAGCTGGTTTTGACCATGGCCTCAATGGCTTCAGGGAGCACTGGAGCTGCTCATCACAGAGATAGCTCCGGCTTTTCTCCCCACCCTGCTCTGGAATTGAGCAATCAAGAGACAAGTTTAATTATTTCACGGCGAGACCAGACTTCTTCACTGCAAGGGAGTATCAGTGGCATTTAGGCTTTGCTTTAAACATTCTGCCCCATCCCTGAGGATTCAGGATCCCTCACTGCCTGCCTGCCCAAGAGGAGCAAGTGATCTCCTTTCCATGGCTCAAACCAAGGCTGGGGTTCTCCTCAGTGGAAGGAGTTTGTTTGCAGAGCTTTCCACTGAGATCTTTGTATCCACGACATCATTTCTCAACTCAGCCTTGCCTTGACACTTCATCTCCTGCCTGGATGTCCTCAGCTTCTCACCCTGGGTGTCCCACCTCTTTACTTCCCTCCTCTGGGACTCCTCTGAGAGGAACCTGCAGCTCTTTGTGTCCCCCCGAGCTGTGGCAGGAGCTCTGTTTGCCCCTGGGCTGCAGGACTCAGCAAAGAGGGTTGTTGCTGGAGATCCCTGCAAAAAAAACTGAGCTTCAGGGTGGCTTAGAGCGAATTTGTTAGGGTGGATATTGCTTTTCACCTGAAATCACAGCTGCTTTATTGACTCTGTGATGCCTGGCTCCCAGGCAGCCAGGCTTTAATGCATACTAATGAACAAAACAAGTGTTTTCCCCTCCAAGTATCACGTGTTTTCCCAGCCTTTCCTGCAGCTCAGCCCCAGAGATAACATCAAAGTGGTCCAATTTAATGAACCTGCTCTGTTACAGCACAGCATAATTTACTGGCTGCTCTGCAGAAAAAAAAAAGAAAAAACACCAAACCACTGCTATTGAGGCTTTTCAGTCTATTCCTCTGATTTTTAATAAGTTACAACTTATCTTAGGCCATTCGGGGAAAGAATGTGAGAGATGGAGCGATAAAACAGCGGTTCGTCCCCCACTAGGAGGTTTATTAAAGCTCCCAACAAAAACCTGAGGTTTTGGCTCTGTCTGGGAAAAGGAAGGATGAAAACATTCTGTTTTAAGAGGTTTTCTGGTGGGTCAGACAGGAGGGCTCAAGCACAGCGTGTTGGGAGATACCTGTGCACGGCTGTCCATCCCGGCCCCTCCTCACCTGGTGGCTCTGGTGGTTTGCAGGTCTCTCTCTTCCTGACTTCATGAAGTCCAGTTTTGAGGGCTGAGCCTTTCCCACCCTTGGCTATTTCCCAGCCAAGACAGGAGGATTAACTCACCCTCTGAGGGGTGGCCCTGCCAGCCCCACGCTGTGCAGGGGGACAGCCCAGCTCTGGCCCAGCCCGGCAGCAAAAGCAGGGACACCGAGTGGGAAGGCGGCTTGTGGACCTTGTAGCTGGAGCAGAAGGACACACAGCCTGCCCCTGGTTTTCCAGCTTCTCTGCCACAGAGGGACCCCCACTGTCCTGGGTGTCGGGGTCGGCCTCCTCTCCCGGGAAACCAGGGGGGATTGCCTCAAGCTGAGCCAGGGGAGGTTCAGCTTGGACATTAGGAAAAACTCCTAAGAGTGGGCAGGCGTTGGAAAGGGCTGCCCAGGGAGGCAGTGGAGTCCCCATCCCTGGAGGGGCTCACAGAATGCCCAGGTGTGGCCGTGTGGTTCAGCCGGCAGGGTGGCGTTCGGTCCGAGGTTGGACCCGACGGCCTCGGAGACCTTTTCTGAGCTTAGAAATTCCGTGAGTGCCTGGAAAGCCCCAGGGCTGTTATCCCTGCCCTGCTCAGGGGGAGATGGACCAAAGGAGAGGCCAGCACAGCCCTGGCTGCTGCTCAGCCCCAGCAACCCCCCTGTGTGAACACCCTGAACACCCACACCGTTCCCAGAACTGCCTCATCCCAAGGGGACCCCCAGCCCTACAACCACAGCAGGAGCTGAACAGCCCCAAACGCTGCAGCTCCTGCTCAGCAGAGGCACATGAGGACAGAGAGGGAGGCTGTCATCATGCAGCGGTTTCCATGACAACCTCCCCGTATCAAATGGCCCAGCACAAGGGCTCTCTCCCCTTTTTTCCTGCTCTCCTTTGCCTCTGGAACAATCAGGTCCGGATAAGAGCCCAGCTGTGTTTCAGCCTGGCCTGTGCAGCTCTGAGCAGGCACAGAAGGACCTGGGATGTCTCCTCCCCTCCTCCCTGAGCCCTGAGGGGCCCAAGGAGACTCCTCTTCATTCCCACTGGCATTGCTGATCACCTGCCGGCTGGTGGGGCAGCCAGGAGAGGCACTTTTCCCATAGAATCATGGAATGGCTTGGGTTGGAAAGGACCTCAAAGCCCATTTTTGTTCCACCCCCTGCCATGGGCAGGGACACCTTCCACTGGCTGGGTTGCTCCAGCCTGGCCCTGGATACTTCCAGGGATCCAGGGGCAGCCACAGCTTCTCTGGGAATTCCATCCCAGCCCCTCACCATCCTCCCAGGGAAGAATTCCTTCCCAGTATCCCATCTGTCCCTGCCCTCTGGCAGTGGGCAGCCATTCCCCCTCGTCCTGTCCCTCCATCCCTTGTCCCCAGTCCCTTTCCAGCTCTCCTGGAGCCCCTTTAGGCCCTTGGAAGTGGCTCTGAGGTCTCCTTGGAGCCTTCTCCAGGTGAACCCCCCCAGCTCTCCCAGCCTGACTCCATAGGAAAGGTAAAAAAAGTAAATAACAAGCTTGGACCTCAACTCTGCCTCTTCCTGGGGAGATGATCCAAATTTTTTGGTCCCCTGGCCTTTGTCTCCCCTTTCCTGCCAGGTTTAAGAGGAGTTGGGTGCAGGTCTTTCCTCGCCCAAGCCCTGCTCTCCCCCCAGCTGATGGAACTCCCTGCTCCAGGAGGAGGAAGACCTCGAGGTGGTGTGTCCAGCTGAAGGCATTGTTCCCTTTTCTCCAGGGCCACGTGAATGGCAGAACATTAATATTTGCTTTTCCATTTCCCTTTGGGCCCCATTGTTCGAGGGCTCAGCCCGGAGACAACTTTCCAGCTCACCTCTGTTTACTCTGAGCTCTGCTCAGCCCTTTGCTGAGCCTTTCCCTTCCTTGGGTTGGCTGGGAGGGAAGGAAAGGCTTGGTAATTCTTCCCAACATGAGAAGACTTTTTGTCCCTCCTGACTGCCGTTCAGGACCAGCTGGGTTTGTTGTATTGTGGAGCTGTGTGTTTTCTTTTCAATGGCTCAGCACTACTTAAAAGGCAGGTCTGGAGCACGGTCTGCCAAATCAAATGCTTGGCTTGCTGTGAAACTCGGCCTAAGGCTTGAAGTGGGAAGGGATCCAACAGCAGAGCAGGTCAAAAATCTCACTTGGCTTTGAGATCTCTGACAGCAAACCCACCCCTTTGACTGGGTGAACTGCGAGCCCTGCCTGCTCTGCTTGTGTTGGGTGAATCTCAACTCAAACCAGATCTGCTGTCATTAAAAAAAAAAAAAAAAAAAAAAAAAAAAAAAAAAGATTTCCAAGGAGCTTTTTTGATGCTTTAAAGAGGTTTTGATTCCTCCCCTTTCTTTTAAACTCTGCCAGCCCTGCTCTCCGCAGGTGGTGCTCGAAGAATTGGTGGGATCTTCACGAGGAAGACTTGCAGTGCTGCCTCTCAGCTGTAGTTTCTGCCTCTTAAACCCTGGTTTCAGACTCTAGTTTAAGACCCTGAAAAGCTGGTGGCTTTTACAGGCTTATACAGGACTGCATCCCGCCTGTCTGGCTTGATTTTTACTCCCAGTCCGTGAGATCCCACCTTTCTGTGGACTCTGCATCTTTGTGAGCCCCCCCACCCCTGCCCCCACCCCATGCCCCAAAAAGCAAGAGTTTCCCCTCCCAAAGCAAAGAGGCATCTCCTGCCCAACCCAACCAGCACATCTTTGTTCAGCCCATGATTTTAACAACCACAATTACAAGGGCTCACAGGGTCGGTCGGGTTGGTTTGACCCTGCTTCCAGGAAAGGTCCTTGCTGGAATTTCTCACCATCTGGAAGGGAGGGGAACCTCCCTCCTTCCCCTCACCCAGGCCATGGCATCTGCCAGGCCTTTTGAAGCAATTAAATGCCTCTTTGCTCCTCCAGGTTGGCTTTGTTACCCGCTGTCACTCAGCTTTCGTGCCTCCTCAGGCCAGCAACAGGTTTGGTAAAGCGGAATCACGGAATTATTTAGGTTGGAAGAGCCCTCTGAGATCACCCAGGTCCCCCATGTCCCCAAGTGACACATCTACATGAGACCCCCAGGTTTCTCTATCAGTGACAGACACAAATCCATGGAGATGTTAAACTTGGCCTTGGGGGACTGAAGTGTGTGGACAAAACGGGGGCCAAGGAAGAGAAGATTGGGGTTCAAGGGCAAAGTGCTTTTCTCTCCATCATCTCCACGTGTGCTCTGTGCCCAGGCTGCATCCAGGATCTGGAGTAAACACACCCCAAAAGCTCAAAGCCCTCCATCCTGGGGGGAAATTGGCCCTGGAAGGTGGGTTTGGAGAGCTGCACCAAAAGGCAGGTGGCATCTGGGGCATCTTGATCTACTTGCTCAGTACAGGAACTGGGAATTGTGCACTGAAAGGCAGGTGGGGTCACAGCAGAAAGGTGGGATCACAGCAGAAGGGTGGGAGAGGCTGCTCCTTTTGCTTCCCCCCAAATTCCCAGTGTCCCCCACAGGCAGCCGAACACAGCAGGCTCTGAGCCCACAGGGAGGGAATTGAGCTGCAATCCTATTACTGAGGGCAAGGCAGGATCCAGCCCATTCCTGGCACCTCTGGTAATTAAGACCAGCTTTAAGCCTCTTCCAACACGGTGCCTGCTAATCTGGGCAAGGAGCCAGGCCTGGTTTCCTTTCAGTGTGGCTGATCCAGAGCTGACTGGGAACCAGTGTCACCAGCAACCCAGGGCAGATCCACCGCGTGCTGGGTGGGTGAAGGCTTGGAAAACCATGGAATCATAGAATGATTTGGGTTGGAAGGGACCTCAAAGCCCATTTTGTTCCACCCCCTGCCACGGGCAGGGACACCTTCCACTAGCCCAGGTTGCTCCAAGCCCTGCCCAACCTGGCCTTGGACACTTCCAGGGATCCAGGGGCAGCCACAGCTTCTCTGGGCAACCTGTGCCAGGGCCTCCCCACCTTCACAGGGAAGAATTCCTTCCCAATATCCCACCTAACCCTGCCCTGTGGCAGTGGGAAGCCATTCCCCCTTGTCCTGTCCCTCCAGGCCCTTGGAAACAGCCTCTCTCCATCTCTCTTGTCGGCCCCTTCAGGTCCTGGAAGGTCACGATTAGGTGACCCCAAAGCCTTCCCTCTTGCAGGCTGAAAAATCCCAGTTTTCCCTGCCTCTCCATCCCTCTGATCCCCTCCTGGAGTAGAAAGGCAGGTGCCAGGCAGGTTTGTGTTCAGACCTGCTGGGCTGGGATGAAGGGCTGCTGAAGTGAAGGAAGAGCAAAGGCAGCTCTCCTTAAACCCCATGTGGGACTTTGAGGAGCTCTCCCAGCCCTCATTTCCTACTTGTGAGTTTTCATTAAACCCAGCTCCTGGAGCCAAGGGGGAATCCCAGCTTTTGTTGAAGGAGCTGTCTGAGTCTCACACGGGAGGCAGAGAGCACAGAAAACCCACAGTTGGAAGAGAAAGCAAATAAAACTCCAATATTTTGGCTTTGTAATGAACATAATTAATTATAGTGAAGCTCTTTGCATAATTCCACAGTTGTCTGGGAGCGTTTGCCAGAGCACGTAGTTCTGACACAGAGAAACTGCCCTTTTGACTCTATGAGGATATTGAAGATGTTCTGGTAAATATTTACGTTTTTTAATCTCCAGCGCTAATCAGAGCTGAGATTATTGAAGTTATTAAAATAAACTCTGCCTTGATTGCTTACTTTCTGCATTTGCTATTTTTCCCCCCCCCCCGACTGTCCAGATGCCAGGGAAGCTGGGAATTTATTGAGGTTAGATTTGCTGGAGCACTGCAGTTGAAAGGGTCTGGTCCCCAGGGGCAGATGTTGCTCCAAAATGAGATGTCACCCAAATCTTTTGTGCTGCTGAAATTACTGAACAACGGGGAATCTTGGGATAGAAATTATTCTCAGTGGTTTTATTCTTCCCTGAAGGTGCTGTTTCTCAGGAAAAGGGGTTTTTATCATGAAGGGAGGGCAGCCTGAGCTCTCTTGGCATCGTTTCAGCCCAGATTCAAGGTCAGGCTTCTCCTGCAGCCCCTGCAAGGGCTCCTCTGGCCCCATTCCCGTGGAACTGGCCTGGGTTATCACCATTCATTCATCATCTCATCATCAGCCCCGGGGCTGTCTGATAAATGCTCCCAGGGCCACACTGAACACTCTGAGTGTGCAGTGGGGCAGGGAAGACTCAGGGCTGATGGGTCTCCTGCTCTTCCCTGGCCCTTGCAGGTGTCCTGTCACGCTTTTAGCAGGGCTTGACTTGGTAAGTCAGCTCTCACAGGAGCCTGGGCTGTGTCTGTGGGAAATCTCTACCCAAAGGAAAGGCTCCAGTGATTTTTTTTCCCCCCCTCCTTCCTTGCTTTGCAAGTTAAAAATTAAGCCCAGTCTGGGTTTGTGCCTCAGACCGTCCTGGTCCGGTGCCTGACTTTTATGGGGTGGGTTGGCCAACCAGGAGTTATAAAAGGTCAGGAAAAAGACCACTTAAAAAGCAACCAGAGCTTTGTAAATGGCCCCCTGAAGCCTTGGATTTCTTGCAACAACTGTCCCTGCTGCCAGGGCTCGTTTTGCTCCTTGCACAGCGAGATCTGTGAGAGGGGAAAGCCAAAGCTGTGTGTCCTGAGCGGGGGAAGCCAAGGACGAAGAACTGCAGCCGGTGAGGGCAGAATAAATGAGCTATTTGAGAATCACAGCAGGAATCAGCGCTGCAGCTCCAACTGCTGCCTGTGTCCCGAGGTCAGGGAGCTGTGGGCTCTCTCCTGCCTTCAGGAGTCTTCAGGTTTTCACTTTTTAATGTCAGCCCTGCAAAGTTTGCAGCTTTTCCAGGCACGTTCTCGCAGTGCCTCCGAGTTTGGAGTCTGGGCAGAGGTGAGAAGCCCTTAGGGGAGGGAAAAGCATCACACTTTGCTGTTTAACAGGACTTTTCACTAAGGATGAGTCCGTTGGAACTCAGGGCAGTGCCACCAAATGAGCTTTTGGTTATTCCTGCTGAACCCTCAAACAAGCTGGGGAGGGAAAACATCCCCAGCATTGCCCTGAATTCGGAATAACTCGGGAAAAACCCTTAGATTTCAGGGGGTTGTGTGGAAAAAGCAAATTGCTGCTGTCATCTGTGTCCCACCCCAGGGCCAGGCTGTCTTGTAGCAAATGCTCACCCAGCTTTTCAAGCCTGTCAGCCAGTTTTGACCTCGATAGGAAGCAGACGGGGCTTTGCTTTGTCACCAGGCAGGGTGAGGAGGGAGGTGAGGGAAGAACATCCCGGTGGGAACGGAGGAGTGTGAAAATCAGGGAGAAAACCGTGAGCAGATGGAGTTGGGGGGGGGGGGGGAGAGAAGTGGTGTCTCGAGCCTCGCTGGCCCTGCTGCATTAATGATGTTAATTAGCACTGAGGAGTGATGGGTGAGTTCTAGGAGGTGGTCAGGGTCGGCTGGGGACACTTGGTGCTGCCCCTGCTTTGCAGTTCTGAGCTGAGCTGTGGGGAAATGGGGCATTTTGGATCAGGGAACTCTTTCCCAGGCTCTGGAGAAACTGGCTGTTAACCTGCCCTGTGCAGAACACAGGGGAAAGAAAACACAGGGGCCTCGGGAGGGGCTGGCCCCGGGATCTCTGGGAACACGAGTTTTCCCCGGTGCAGGACAGCGATGCTTACAAGTCTAAGGAGCTTCCCGGGATTCCTGTGCTTTCCCGGCTGGTGGATGCCTCGAGCACGTGCTCCCCCTGCAGAGGATGGGCACAGCCACTGGTGGCACTGCTGGGAATTCCATCCTTCTGGACCTTCCAGCCTGGTGCTTTCAGCGCTCCTGTTCCCTCACCCCGATGGGTGCTGGGGGTCACGAGCCCGGGGCACAGCAGGGACCTTCCATCACTGAATCATTTAGGCTGGAAAAGCCCTCTAAGATCATCGAGTCCAACCATCCCCCAGCACTGCCAAGGCCACCACTGACCCACGTCCCCAAGTGCCACATCCACAGGGCTTTTCAATCCCTCCGGGGGTGGGGACTCCCCCCCTGCCCTGGGCAGCTGTGCCAGGGCTGGACAGTCCTTTCTGTGAAGGAATTTTTCCTAATATCCAATCACCAAGTAGGTGAAAGAACCCTCTATGACAAAGCCAGCCAGGGAATGTTACCCATGGACATTGAAGTGAGTCTTCCTGGCATCTTCCAACTCCTCCAGCTGGGACCACCCCTTTCCACCCCGTTTTCTGGCAGGTTTGTACCCATGCATTGCTGGATCCCGCTTTCCAGCTCCTGGAAACATGAGCTGCAAACACACTTGGAGGTTGCCAAAGCCCCTTTCTGCTCTCCACCTCAGGCCAACGTTGAGTACCGCGGGTGGAAATGCAGCTCCAGGGTGATGGGAAGAGGAAGGAGGGGCTGCTTGACTTGTGTGTGGCTCACTGAACCTGCCAGGTCATGCCTGGCATTCAGTGAAAGTGGTGCCTTTTAATCTCCTGATCTCTGCCCTGCCTTGAGCAGCTTTGCCATCTGTTCCGGAGCAGTGGAAGGTGACGACCCGTGTCCCTCCAAAGCTCTCCCCCCCTCTTGTCTACGTCCACCAAATCCTGATTTCCCTAAACAATCCAGTGCTCAAGTGGTTTACCCTTCAGTGTTTGTCACCTGGTGCCCAGTTTTGCAGCCAGAGTAAGGTGGGAATCCTCTGGTTCTGTTTCCACGATCTTAGAGGTCTTTTCCAGCCACGATGGTTTGGGTGTTTCTTGGTGGCTGTGCTTGTCTGGAAGCATTTCTGCTCCTTGCAAGGGGGAGGTGGGGCATGTTGGGCTAAACCTGCCTGTTAGCCACACAGGAGAGGGTGCAGAAATGCAGCTGAAACATGGCTTGTTTTGTCCCCAGAATGAACCTTTTGGGGGCTCAGCAGCTGAAGCTGACAGGCTATTAATTTCAGCAAGGAGTTGATGATAATGGTGCGAGGGCAGGTGATGTTTGAAATAGGATCTGGGTGGTCACTGTAAGTGATCCTTGGCTCAGGCCGTGCTGAATGGCTCTTGGAACACAAATATTTGCCTGTGCAGAGAGGCCTTATTATTAATTTAAAGCCTGCCATAAATCATGAGCTCAGAAACGCAGACTTCGAGCGGCACGGACGAAAATAGACGTGGCCTCTTGCACGGGGAGCTGTTGCAATTGCTCTTCCATAATTGGATCAGGCTGCAATGGATACCTTAAATTTAGTCACAAAAGGCTAACAGGAAAAAAATGCCCGACAATTCATCACAGCCCTGGTGCTATATTTAAAGCTGTCAGCGTTCCTAGGATATAAAGTGATTATAAATCCCAGTGATTTGTAACCAGCCCTAGGAATCTGCCTCCATGCTGACATTTAACACCCGGGTTCTCCACGCTGGGAGCCCTTGATTCAGCCACGGAATTAAGCCTTCACCTCCTTTCCAGTTTGGGAATAGCTGTTACAGGCTTAAAAGGAGGTCTGTGCTGTCAGTTCAGGGTCCAAACTTAATTAATTTCCTTCAGTAATCGATACCTTGCTGCTGGTTTGGAGTTGGAGGCACCAAAATGCTGCTCTCACATTCCATTTGACTGAAATAAAGCACTGCCAGGTCCTGTTTTAGGTCTGTGGCAGCTCGTTATCTGACAGATGAGAAGAACAGCAGGCAAAACCATGAGTTACATGGGGTTCTCCATGAGCCTTTCCTAGGAATCTTTAGTGAAAGACAGGCAATAATCCATAATTTAGTATCTCCTCATTCCCTGGAGCCTGCTGGCATCATCAGCCCAGTGCCACAGCTCCAATAAAGGGATAAAAATCTTGGAAGCAGGCAGGCAGGGAATGACTGTGCTGAGGATTCTGCACTAGTTCATGCCCTGAAGGAAGGGAGGTTACCTTGCTTTCAAAACTCCTTTAGAGCTTCATCTTGCCACCTCTCAGTAAGGTGCTGGCTCCCTTCCCACCAGGTTGACTTTTCCATGGATAACAGCAGTAGAATGACTTTGAATTGGAGTTCAACTCCAGCTGCCCCCATTCTGCAGCCTGCTAAGGTTTCCAAATCAGCCTTGATTTCCAAAAGCTTCCCCTTCTCCTGGGACACACCAAAGCCAGGTTTGCACATCAGAGATGCTGGAACCAAGGGCTGATCCCAGCTCTCCATTCCTTCTCACCAAAGACAGAATCAGAGAATCCCAGAATGGTTTGGGTTGGGAGGCACCTTCAAGCCCATCTCATTCCACCCCCTGCCATGGGCAGGGACACCTTCCACCAGCCCAGGTTGCTCCAAACACCAGCATTTCCTAAGAATTTCCATTCTTTGTTATTAAATGACCTCGGGTGAAGGAGATGTTTTACCTGCTCAAGACCCACACAATGGAAAGAATGTTTGCTTTGAATTATGATCCAGATAATCCTGAAAGAGCCTGGAATTCGGAAAATTGGCCAAGAAATAAGCTGAGCAGCAAAGCCTCTGTCTGTGGCTCTGCTTCCCTTTGTGTTTTCATTTCCTACCTTCATTCTTTCTCCCCATCGTGATGTCAAACCTCTGGAATGCCCTTATTGATTGGCAAAGAACAATAAGAGAAAAAAATGCAATAAAAGAAGAAATTGCTTCTAAACCTCCCTTGCCAAGCATGTGAATCCTTCAGGAAACTAATACATGCCACAGCTCAGCCAATCAGTGAGGAATGCGAGTTGTCCTGTGGGATTAAAGAGCACTCAGAAAAACTTGTGCCTATCAAAAGTGGGGCTTTTTTTGCAGCCCCAGAAGCTCTTCATTTCCTCTCTTCAAAGGCAGGAAGGGTGAATGTCTCCCCGGAGGTCCAGCCACGCTGCAGCCCACGCTGCTCGGAGAGTCACGGAATCGTTGAAGCTGGAAAAGCATCATCAAGCCCAAACTGTTAACCCAGCTCTGCCAAGGCCAGCAGTAACCATGTCCCGGGTTACACCTCCCAGGAGAGGTTTTTCAGGAAAGGCTTCCTGTCTGTGGTTGTGCCAAGGCAGAATTCCTCGAGCAGCAGGAAGGCGGGCGGTCAGACCCAGCCCTGCTCTCCCTGAAGCTGGAGAGACCATCCCCTTCCCCATCCTGCTGCCCAAGGCAGCTGCCACCAGGCATCCCAGAGAGGGTTTGGAAGAGGGTCTTGCCTCCAGATAACCAGGGAAGAACCTGAGCTCACAGGGTTTATGGGTGTGAGGAGAGACAGTCCCGCCCAGCCGAATACTGAGAGAGGTGTCTAAAGGGGCTCCAAGGGGGACTTTGGACAAGGAAATGTCTTCCCACTGCCAGAGGGCAGGGAGAGATGGCACTGTGGGAAGAAATTCTTCCCTGTGAGGGTGGTGAGGCCCTGGCACAGGTTTCATGGAGAAGCTGTGCCTGCCCCATCCCTGGAGGTGTCCAAGATGCCTTGAACACTTCCACGCAGTGATAGAGCATCTCCTGCTGGAAGGGACCCATCAGGAGCATCTCCTGCTCCTTGCAGGACTGCCTAGAATCTGAGAGCATTGTCCAGGTGCTCCTTGAGCTCTGGCAGCCTTGGTGCTGTGACCTCTTCCCTGGGGAGCTGTTCCAGTGCCAGACCACCCTCTGGGGGAAGAACCTGTTCCTAATATCCAACCTTTCCCTGATGTCCAACCTGAACTCCTGTCACCCAGAAACAACCCCCCCCTCCCTGTTTTCTCTCCATTTTCACCAAGACCACCCCTTAAAACTCAGCCCTGGTTTCTCAGCAGGTCTCCCCACACACCACATGGTCCCTCATGCCTAGAGCTCAGGGAACTGTAAAATGCAAATACTTGCTACCATGTGATTTTTATCTCCCAAACCAACCACGTAACACAGAGTCCCCCCTGATTTTTGTTTCCCAAACCATGCAGGTAACACTGAGTCCTACCTCAGCCACCTGGAGTGAGTAGGTGGGGCTGAATTTACAGTGGAGAAGGAACAAGCCAAGTGGCTGAAACCCTCAGTGAGGGGTGGTTATGAAACCTTCTTCTGGAAGGATCTTTCCACCCTAAAAGCAGCATTCAGGATCCTCCTTCAAAGTGAGGTTGCTTTCGGATGTCTCCACGTGGGCTCCTGCCCATAGGGACTCCAGAGCTGAGCTTTGAAGTTGTCCACCCTCCTCCCACGTGTCTGCTCTCACTTTGACCTTCCTTGCACAGAAATAGCTCCCTCCAGTCACAGAAAATATCAAAGGTGTTGGACAATGATCCCTGTTCTCATTGAAGTCCGTGGGAACTCTCCCATGGTCTGGAGGAGAACGTGATCAGACCAGCAGGGCCCTACAACAGCCCTCTTGGGGTAGGGGACCCATCTCCTCTTGGGAACACATGGGCAAACCCAGGCTCTGTTTGGTGGCCTGTGGGACCAGAGCCAGTTCCTGGCACAGGGAGGTCACAGCAAAGCACAGGAGCTCCAAAAGGAGTGTTAGTGAGCTGGGCAAGAGCCAGAGCTGCAGCAACAAGGTTGTCCCAACCTACAGGTTCTTCTCCATCCAATGCACAGGTCCCACGCCATCCCAACTTACAGGTCCTTCTCCATCCAGCCCACAGGCCCCACACCCATTATCAGAGTCACAGAGATGTGTGTTGTGGCTTTGCTCTGTGCCTAATTTTACCCGAAGTTTACTGAAAGCCCCAGAGTCTGGACTCATGTGAGTGGGAAACAACCTCCACTCTCATTTTTTTAAAGCCCAAAAGTCGTTTTGGGAAATTGCTGTCACACCTTGGGAACACTTTGCCTCCTCATGGGGAGACAGACCTCTGAAAGCCCAGCATGTCTAAGTTTTTGACATGTTTTTTTGGGGCTTGAGGGTTTTGCTGGGTTTTGCTCTGCTCACAGACCTTCCCTTGCCCATGACCTTGGACTATCCCAGCCACAACAGCTCTGCCATTTGGAAAAATCACCTTTTGAGCCTGTGGCTGGACATACCACTCCCAAATGAACGGCCAGTTTCTCTGCTGGAGCTCAGAAGAAACTTGTGGTGGTGTTCCAGTTCCCAACCTTCTCTGCAGGCAACACAGTTCAACACTGGAGACGATGAGACAAAAATAAATGGAGGAAACTGGACACGGGAACACAATCAAAGGCCCTGAGCCTTTTAAGATAGTGTTTGTCCTAATATTTACAGAGTCCTTCCAAAGCCAAGAGACTTCTTCTGGACTTCAGAGACTCTGGACTGCTCTGTTCTTGTTTATGGCCCCAATGCCAAAGAAAACCGAGGGGCTGATAAGCACCGTGCCCCCTGCCATGCTCTGTCAATGGATGTCTCCCTTGGAATCGAGTGCCTGAACCACATGAAAGTGTTTCCACTCTGCTTTATGTTCTCATCTGCCTCCTGGACGATTATTTTCGGAGTTGTACAGGAACACGAACTCAGTAGGACTTGGGTTGGGCTCCTGCTTTTCCATCAGGCTCCGGTGGCAGCCCACGTGCAGAGTGTCTCACTCACAGCCCACCCCGTTGTCCCTCCGGCGGGAATTCGCTCACCTGAATCCAGGGAAAAGCTCCAGCCCCAAAGGAATGGCTCCCCTCAGATATTTAAAGGGAGCTTTCACGGTAGCCACTGGATGTTCAGTCTCTTTGGGTGTCTGGACCCAAATTAGAGGAGGGAATTGTGGATTGGGAGCAGGAAGTTGGCAGGACTCGCAAAAGAGGTTCACCCCAGGGTTGCAACCTTCTGGGCTTTGCTGGGATCAGTGGCTCCAATCCCACTGGTTGGCTATAATGGAATAGAAGCCCTCTCATTGTGTGTTAATTACAGCTAATTGCTCACCAGGAAGGAACTTCAGCCTTCCCAGTGATAGTGGGAAGCAGTGAGAGGTGCAGGAGGAGCCCCCCAGGGCAGGGCTCCCGGGAAGGGGGGTGCTTGGCAGGAGGCAGGGAAGGGCTGCCCAGCTCACATTCCTCCCCTGGCATCTGGGCTGCATCCAAGTGGTCACAGCCCCAAGGCTGCCAGAGCTCCAGGAGGGTTTGGAGAACACCCTCAGGGACAGGGTGGGATCGTTTTGGGGTGTCCTGGACAGGGCCAGGAGCTGGACTGGATGATCTTTGGGGATCCCTTCCAGCTGTGATTCTATGATTCTAACCCTCCACTGATCTGGCTTTCTTGGGCATTTCCAGAGGGAGAGGACCAAGAGCCAGGGTTGGGCAGCTGTGGAGAGCAGGCACAGCCCAAATCCTGCCATCACCTCGCTCCTAAATCCAAGATGCCCAAAGGCAGGGATGCTCCGTGTCTGCAGGAGCCCTGCTGTCCCTGTTGGGAATGGAGGGCACAGACCTCCTGCTGCTTCAGACACCTCTGAACTTCCCTCAGATCCTTTTCCCCTTTGAGAATTTCAGACCAACATCAGCTTGAGGCTTTCCAAGTGACTTGGAGGGGAAGAGAGCCCTGGGGGGGGGGGGGGGAGCTGGGATGTGTGGTAGAAAGGGCGGATGGATCTGCACCCAGCAGATGCCTGGCATGGAATTCCATGAGGAAACTGCAGCAGGAGCAGAGCTGGGCTGGGGCTGTGAGTTTGGAAGAGAAAGGGAACATGGCCAGCAGGACTGAGAGGCTTTCCAGGCTCGGGATGAATGTGGGGGGCCGGGGTTTGGCTCCGGTGGGTTTGTTGTTGCAGGGAGGAATGTGAGCAATTCCTTGGCAGGATTTTCCCCGCAGGATATTAACATTCGAAAGGGAGTCGCTGGGAAGGAATAGCTCACATAGGCTGCTCTTGGCTCAGCTCACCCTCTCTGGGGGGCTTGGTTTGCCCTGTCCTTTTCCAGTTAATGCAGTCTAAGGATCCTTTGATTCCTCCACACTTTTCACATCCAAAGCACACCAAAAACCAGCTGAGGAGGAGAGATATTACAGATTATTACAGATAACATCCCATTCCCCATCCCCAGTCTCTGCAGGCACGGTGCAACCTGGAGCCTGCAGGAAAGGGTCTCTTGGCAAGGGCAAAACAACAGATTGATGCTTTCTTTCCTTTCCCGAGGTGACAAAGGGATCCCAAACGGGTCGTTGTGTCTCTTCTGGCTCTGGTTCACATGAGGAATTTTAAACTAATGAGCCCGTGATCATGTCCAGGGCACTCAGGGGTGGATGGGGAATCTGTGCCAAAGGACAGGTATTTATAAGGCATAAATGTGGATGGAGCCCAGGGGGATATTTCCCCCTGTAGAAAGTTTGGACCGTGACAACTGGATGGGGTTTTTTGTGGGGAAGAAACCCCTCTCCATGCATCCTTTTACAGCAAGCAGTAAAACTTTACTGCTTGTCAAGCAACATCAGTACCTGCCCCTCCTGGGAAAAGGAGCTTCACTGTCATCAGAGCAGATTCACCAGAGCACAAATCCACGCCCTTGAGCATTTTTAAGCAGCACTTTGGAAAACACTCCCTGTCCTTCCCCTCGCTGCTCTGGGAAACCACATCCCAGCCAAAACGGAGCTGGAAGAGCAGTTTCTGCTCTCCCCCTCCTCGGGGGCCAGCACTTGCAATCCAGATTAGATTAATCTGAACCAAAAGGCCCCCAGACTGTGCAGCTGTAAAGCAGCCAAGAATTAATGAGTTTTCATCCCCCTGGGTCCACACTGCAATTTCTCTTGCATTCCTCCGGCCGCCCACACGTGTTGAACAATGGCTGTGCCCCATTTCAGGGACCATCAGGAGGTCAGTGGATGTTTGTAAACTGAAAATTGCCCTTTGGGCCATTGGAAAGGCACTGCTGGAGCACAGAGGGAAGCTGGCAGCCCTTATCTGTGGATAAGGAGCTACTGGAACGAGGGCAGGGATGGAGGAGCTCCATCCCTCTCCAAGCAGCAGAAGGAGGGTTTTTAGGCATTGAATAAATGCCATAAAAAACTGCCAGGTTGGGTTTTTACATTTGCTGGGAACTGAGGAGCATGGAGAACTTCAACCGTAAAGAGACACAAACAGGGGTTGTGTTTCAACAGACACGTGGCCAGGCTTTAAAAATAAGACTGTGAGAGCAACTTGTTGAGAGGTGATTGAACATGGGCAGGGGCTGCCCAGGGACGTGGTGGAGTCCCCATCCCTGGAGCTGTTTAAGGAAGGGCTGGAAGTGGCACTCAGTGCACTCAAGGTGGGGATGGGTCATAGGTTGGACTTGATGATCCTGGAGGTCCTGTGCTCCTCCTCAGATGGCTCACCCTTGCATCCAGAGGCAGGAGAAGGGGCACAGCATCACCCAAATGCTTCAGGGCGGCTGCAGGGTTGGGATGGGGAGCCCTGGAGGAGTGGGACGTACTCTGGGGCAGGAATGAGCAGCCACATGGTCCAAGTTAATACCATTCATGGGGGGAAGAGAGTGTGGGTGGGATTTGTTCTTCTGAAAGCTTAGAGCAGCTTTGGAAAAGCCACTGTGTGAGCCCTTCCTCCATCCCAGGGGAGTGGGATCTCCTCCGGGGATTCCCTGTGTGCAGCGAGCCCAGAAATCCGGGTAAAAACCCCTGGGGTTTTATTCACTGAGTAAATGATTTACCAGGAGTCTCATGGGGAGTGACGTGATTGTTGATGGTCAATCAGTCAGAAAGGCCAGTGGAGCAGGACACTGATGGGGACAGGTGATCACAGCCACGCTCTGAGGTCCCATTGCCCCTGAATCACCAGAATGGTTTGGGTTGGAAGGGACCCCCAAATCTCATCCAGTCCCACCCCCTGCCATGGGCAGGGACACCTTCCACCAGCCCAAGTTGCTCCAAGCACTGTCCAACCTGGCCTTGAAAACTTGCAGGGATGGGGCATCCTTACCTTCTCTGGGCATTATATATCTATAATGACAGTTTCTGTATGTTTTAATAAGCATATCCTAAAAGCCCATAAACTCTCACTGTACTAATTACAGAACAGGCCAGGGCTAAACTTCCCTTTCCCATTATCCATCCTCCTCCTCCTGATACTGAGTAAGTCAGACTTGACTACTTCCATGCAGTGTGAAGGGAAATAAAGCAAACAAGAGTGGAGTGGAACATGCCATTAAGCTCCAGGCAAACCGGCCAGATTCCGCCCCTGCAAATGATTTCCTGGAATCTTTAACAAAGTCAGAGTTATGGACACAAAAACTAGGATGGACAAAAAAGAGAGTGAGATTATTTTTGTAACCTATAAATCTCTACCAGATTTATTCTTATCTCAAGTTTTACGATGCTCTGACAATAATTCCTGATAAAGTTTTTCAAATGGTGTTTTCATCCCCAAACTTAGTTTGTGCTGTAAAACTGGCTGTGACAGCATTGTTTCATCCCAGCTGCTCCAACACCCTCTATCACAGCACTGAGTTATCCATCTGGGATGGGATACAGGGATACAGGCGTTCCACATCACTGGGGTGGTCCTACCCGAAGCCATCACGTAAAAACAAGCAGTTTGTCATATAAATGTTTATCTGTCACCCGTTCCCTGCCCCTGGAAAAGGGCTTTGGATCCCAATCAAAAGGGTTGGTGGAGTTGGATCCCAATGGGCCTGATGCCTCAACCAGGCTGTGGCTCCAAGGGGAGATCCCTGGGTTGACACATCCAGCTCCCACCGTCCAAGAGTAAGATAAAGCTTTGTGGTATGAAAGGCTGGGATCAAAGTAATTCCATGTTTTCCTGTTTGTCCCAGCTCCTGACGAGTACAAGAGCTGCTGGGACTCGATAGGAGTGGTGAACGTGCTCCTGGGGAGGTGAAAGCCTTTTGAACTGAGGGCAGCGTGGCATGAAAAGCACATTTGTGCTTCCCCAGCCCTCCCACCTCCTGCAAATCCCTCAGGGTGGGAAAACCTCCCTCAGCCCAAAGCTTTTCCATGAGAAAGGAGTCACAGAATCATAGAGGGAGTTGGGCTGGAAGGGATCTTACAGATCATCCAGTGCCACCCCTGCCATGGGCAGGGACACCTTCCACTGGCCCAGGTTGCTCCAACCTGGCCTTGGACACTTCCAGGGATCCAGGGGCAGCCACAGCTTCTCTGGGCAACCTGTGCCAGAGGAGTCAGGAGAAACACTCGGGTGTTCAGAGCTGTGTCAGCACAACCCTGGTTCTTCCTCAAGCCCAGGAAGAAATAACTCCTGGAAAAGTGCTGGTTTTGCCGGGTCCAGCTCGAGTTGGGATTAGTTTAGGGTTTTTAGGGCTGTGTTTGTGCCAGCTAATGCCCTGGAGGAGGCAACACCAGCATCCCAGACCCCCGTGCAGGTACAGCCACCTCTCCCTCCTCCTGGCTCTCCCCCCATTGCTCTCTGAGCTCTCTTGCCACCTGGAATGACGCTTTTTGGATGCAGGTCACTCTGTTTCCAGGCTTTTCATGGGTGGTTTTTATCTTCCCAGGCAGCCCCGGGGAGCCTGGAGGTGAGTGTGGCCCAAGGTGTTTCTATCACAAAGCTGTCAAAGGCAATTTCCTCCGATCGCAGCGAGCTGAAATCCCGGCGGAGGCAATTCATCTCCTGCTGGATGCTGGATGGAACAGCAAATCAACAGCAGAGGCAGATGAGCCTGGCTGGAGATGAGAAATCTTGTCCTGTGATGAGAGGTTATGAACCTTTCTTATCTTATCTCTCCGGGTTTCATAAGGAGAGAAGCCTGACGTGGCTCCAGCCTGGCCCTGGAGTGCCGGGGGGGTGACTGGGAATGCTGCAGGCACACAGCCAGCTCTGCCCCCCAGCTCTGTGGGATGGGGCAGCCCTTCTGCAGGATATGTCTCTTCCAGGAAAACTGGAAGACACGGTCCTTGTGGTCCTTGTTTCCCCTGCTGGCACAGGAATGTGTTTACTTGAGGAAGGGGGGGGGCTGGTTGAAGGACAAGGAGGGGAGGGAACATGTGGCCTTAAAGCCACGGTGGATTTAACAGCAAACACTTCAGTGCTGCCAGCATGCAAGCAAACACCTGTGGGAACGTGCCAGCCCTGGCCAAGGTCGTTCCTCTTGTCCATATATCCGTGCTGACACCGGTTTGGGATGCAGCGTGTGGTGGTGGAGCAGCTCCATCCCCTTCACCTGCTCTTGTTGTCCTTAACCTCCACTCACCTGAGCCCCAGAACCTCCCTGAGGGCCACCTGTGACCACCATTCTGGGCATACAGGTCATCCTCGTGCCGTGCAACACCCACCACCTGCACCCAGAGAATATTGCCAGTACGAAGGGAGCTGCTGAGATCATCAATCCACCACTCTGGACACAGGGGGATTTGTTTCCTATTTGCCTACAGTGGCTGCCACACGTCTGCTGAGCGAATGAACCCGTGGGGATGGACCCATCCCACCGAGCTCCCGGGGGAAATCGGTGTCAGAAGCAGGACTGGCCTCCCAGTCCCTCCATTCCCATCCCCACACCGGCACTGCAGGAGGAAATGCAAGGGCTTAAGTGATTTAGCTCAGGGAATGAGTGAAATCTACTTACATGGGCTAATTGATAGCAAATGATTCCTTAATTAGAATTTATAGAATTGCCCCCTAATTTAGGAGGAAGAACAGGCCCAACTCGATGAGGAGCTGAGGGGTGTTTTTCGTGGTTGCTACCGATTTTCCTTCGGAGATGCTCTGGCCGATTAACTTTTCATGACATAAATTTGTTTGCCTTCAAATATCCAGTTAGAAGCATTTTCAAATGCATTATTTAAGGCTTGAAAATAAATATTGGATGTGCTTTGTGAAAGCTCCAAGCAGCTTGTCTTCTCACTCAATTATTGATCGCGCTTTCCGCTGCGTTGGAGACATTCCCACATGCACAGGGGAAAATCCTGACTTGTTTACTTGCTCCTTCCATTTCTCAAAGTCTCTAAATACTCACCCAGCGACGGCTTTGGGGATGTTTATGCCTTTTTGCATCTCCCTCAATGTGTTTTTTTCTGTAGTTTTCATATGGTGTGAGCACCTCACGTAATGGTTTTTTTCCTCGCTGAGGCATTTGCATCTTCTCAACGCGGGTGTTACAGGACATAAAAATTTGCCAGGGCGTATTTCTCCTTGTGTCACATGTCTGATTGCAATTAGAATCATTAAGGCTGGACAAGCCCTCCAAGTGTAACCTTTGAGAGGCCCCAGAGGCTCCTCGGGGAGCATGGTGGCTCCGACCTCACCTGCAAGAGTCAGAGGAGCGATGAAAGCTCGGAGTAGGCAGAGAAACGAGGATTGTAAAGGAGGAGGAAGTGCACAAACCTCACCTTTGGAAGATTTCAAACAGGTTTCCAGGGATATTTGGGGGATGCAGTCCCTGAGAGGTGCCAGAGCCCAAGAATTGCTCGCCCTTGCCTTTGTGGCAGGAGATCTGCCAAACATGAGCTGGTAGAAAACCGGTTATCCCGGCTGTTTTGCTCCGCAGCTGGAGCCTCCACAGGAATGGCACGTCCAGGGGGAAGGTTTCTGCCCCCTGGGAAACACTGTCCCCCACAGAAATCTGCCCTGGTGGTGCTTTGTGAGAGCCCCAGCATCACCCAGGGTGAGTCTGAGCGTTGCCAGAGCCACAAACACCTCGGGAGCTGTTCGGAAGCGTCGCACGGGGGAATCGCTTTGCATCCCTGCTCCTTCCCACGCGGCAACCCGGAGCCACAGAGCTCGAGAGCCCTGCAGACTCATGGCCATAATTAATATTACAAAGCAGCTGGCACAGGGAAAGCCACCAGACAGGCTCCAGCTCCGGGTCTGGCCAGCAGTAGGTCTGCAAAGTCCTCAGCGTTCCACGGCTGTGGTCAAAGCCCGTGGGAGTCTCGCTGGTGACTTCAAAGGAAGCAGAATTTCACCCCAAAGCTCTGCTGCTCCATCTGATCCCCTGCAAGGCCATCCCAGGGCATGAACGGACCACACAAGCCTGAAATCCTCTCCATGAGATGCCCACCCTGTCATAACCAGCCTGGGCAACGCTGCCTCTCTCTGTTTTAACAACTTCCAGCCCCGGTTTTCCCGCTTTTTAAACGGGAATCAGCCGTTCATGCTGGTGGCAATTCCTCCAAGGGGGAAGCTCAGCTTTTGAGTTGATCATTACTGTTATTGCAGGGAGGGTTTCATAATAATAATAACAATAATAATAATAATGACAATCCCATGGCACTGGGAACTAAATGAGATGGAAAAGAAGAGAACTGGGCATTTCCTAGAAAAGGAGTGGGAATAATGGACTTAGAAAAGAGCGAGCACTGAAAAAACCCCACAGAGCTGAGTGCTCACTGTTCTCCTCTCCCTACTTGTAAGAAAGCAATTCAGGCTCAGCTTTTTTTTTTTCCACTTATTAAATGAAAAAAGGAAAAATATCCCTGTGACTCGGTTTCTTTGCAGGGCAGCCGAGCAAACGGCCCGACCTTGAGGCATAATGAGGCATTGAAAAGCAAATCCGGCAGGCACAGAAAAGAAGTGTGTTCCACCGGGCAAGGCGGGGATTGAGGGCCAAGGAAGAAGCAGCCAAGTGGTTTTATCTCCGAGGGCTTAAATCGCAGCCAGGCAGGGCTCGGTACAAAGCCCGGCTTTGTCGGGAGAGCCCCGGAGGGGAGGAGGGCTCTGCGGGGCTGTGCCCGGCGTCCCGGGGCTCAGCTGACCTTTAACATCGGTTTATTAAGATATAACTGATGCTCTTGGCCCTGGGCAGGGTGTTAGAAGCCCCAGGACAGGAACCACGTGCTGGGAGCAGGGGCAGGGCTCCCACCTCGCTGTCCTTGGGAGCTGCTCCAGGGAAGGGGAAGGGGGATGCTTTGAGCAATCAGGGGACGGTTTGCATGCAGTGGTGGGTTTAAATCCCTGCCAGGGTGCTTGGGGGTAACAAAGGAAATCTAAGCTGGCCCATGCACATCAGAATCACTGGTTTTCCCCCTTATCCTGACAATAAGTGTCCCTGGTTTTGTCTCGGGGCAGTTTTGGGGTAGTTGGGGTGACAGATGTTTCAGCATCTCAAGCTGGGCGAGAAATCACTCAAAATACCCTGAGCTGGGGACAGGCTGGCAAATTTTAGCACTGTGCCCCTGCTGTGCTAAACAGGCAAAATGGGGATGGTCATGGAATCATAAAATCCCAGGAGGATTCGTGTTGGAAGGGACCTTTAAGCTCATCCAGTTCTGTGGGACAACTTCCACCAGACCAGGTTGCTCAGAGCCGCATCCAGCCTGGGCTAATTCCTCCCTGCCACTTTCCTCTGCCTCAGAAAGCCTGGCAATTATGATTTTCTCCCTTATCTTTTGACTCCTCAGCCCTTTCCCAAGGTGGATAGCAGGTAGCCAAGGATGCTGGAAGCTTTATCCTCTCCTTTTATCCTGGGACACTTGCACCCAGCATCCCTTGGATGGAACTGAAAGAAATGCTGCTTGTTTTGGGCTTGCAGGTGCATTCAGCCCTTGGGCCCTAATCTGATTTCCCTGCTGGTGTGCACCAGAAATAAGACTGATGAAAGAAAGAAAAAGAAAGGGAGAAAGAGAGAAAGAGAGAAAGAGAGGAGGATATCCATTGGGAACAACTTCTGTGGGATTGGACTCAGGCAGGAAAAGAAACCCTCTTTTTAACTTGTGGGTTGTGGGTCTTGCCACCATGATCAGCCCAGGAAAGGTGGGAATTGTGGACAGGGATTGCTTGGCTTCTAAAAGGTGACAGGGGAAAATAAAGTGGGTTATTTACTGACAGTGGTGGCTCAAAATAAAAATGTGCCTAAAGGGGCTTCAGGGGAGCTGGAGAGAGACCTGGGACAAGGGATGGAGGGACAGGACAAAGGGGAATGGTTTCCCACTGACACAGGGCAGGGAGAGACGGGATTTTGGGAAGGAATTCTTAGCTGTGAGGGTGGGGACACCCTGGCCCAGGTTGCCCAGAGAAGCTGTGGCTGCCCCTGGATCCCTGGAAGCGTCCAAGGCCAGGCTGGACGGGGCTTGGAGCAACCTGGGCTAGTGGAAGGTGTCCCTGCCCATGGCAGGGGGTGGGACTGGATGGGCTTTAATGTTCCTTCCTCCCCAATCATTCTGTCATTCCCTGATTTTGGTTACAATAACGGGTTTTGCCATATGGAGTAGACTTCCAGGAGGGGGGAGGCTGGTGCAAGGCTCCCCAGATTCCATCTCTTCCCACGGGACAGAGGGAGCACGGCTGCTGCAAAGCCGAGGGGGGCAGTGCGGGGGTGGAAGGAGGCTGCAGGTTTTCCCTGCAGTCCTGTCCCTGTTCCTCTGCCATCCCTCCCCTCCACCTCTCTCCTGTCCTTTGTTCATTCCCTCCGTCGATGTCAGGCAGCCAAAGATATTAAAAGCCTCTCCGGAAGCTCTGTCCTTCGCTTTGTGCACTTCCTCATCCGGCTTAGGAAACTAATCCCGGTTATTAGTGGGAAATGATTGTTACCTGGCCAGGGGGTCACCGGCACCTCACGGGAGGGTTTGAGGCACGGCCCTCACAGGTGATTCCAGCCCCATTTCCCACAGCTTTCCTCCCCTTTGGCACCAAGATGGCCCAGATTTACAAGTCACGGGATGGTTGGGGTTGGAAGGGACCTGAAAGCTCATCCCACCCCCTGCCATGGGCAGGGACACCTCCCACTGGGTCAGGTTGATCCAACCTGGCCCTGGGCACTTCCAGGGATGGGGCAGCCACAGCTTCTTTGGGAATTCCATGCCAGCCCCTCACCACCCTCCCAGGGAAGAATTCCTTCCCAATATCCCATCTGCCCCTGCTCTGTGGCAGTGGGAAGCCATTCCCCCTT
>JAWWLV010000002.1:5260119-5270549 GCA_035041135.1 Platyrinchus mystaceus
GGAGGCCCCAGCACAGGTTGCCCAGAGAAGCTGTGGCTGCCCCTGGATCCCTGGAAGTGTCCAAGGCCAGGTTGGACAGGTCTAGGAGCTGCCTGGGCTAGTGGAAGGTGTCCCTGCCCACGGCAGGGGGTGGGATGGGATGAGCTTTAAGGTCTCTCCCAGCCCAAACCAGTCTGGGATTCTCTGATTCTTCATCACCTGGGTGCTTTGGTGTGAATTGAAGGGATGGTGATGCACATCTGGTTTGCAGCCCTGGTAAATGATGGGCAAAGCTGTAAATAATAAGAACAATAACAATAACAACAACAATAATAATGTGAAAGGCTTTCCTTTTCCCAGTTCTCTGCATCCTCTGAAGTTGCTCCCTCTGCCCCCTCTCCTGCCCCACGGGAGGGTTGCCCTGGGGACCATCCCATCATTTTCAAGAGGGAAATCACTGCCACGAAGCAACCCCAGATGTTTTCCAGCTGACTCCAGAAACCTTTGACCCAGCAGAGCATCGAGGCTGTGGTGTGGAGTCGTGGGGGTGGGTTGCTCATCCCGTGCTCCGAAGGAGCTCCGGGCAAAGCCGTCGCCTCCCTCTCTCCGGGGGTAAATCCAGCAGCTGCCTTCTCCTGTTGTGCCTGGATGAAGTGCTTTAGGTCGTCCGTGTAAAGTGCTTTAGGTTGTATTTAGGGGGAGGGGTTTGCCTGGTGTGTGGCCTTGTTTGAACAACGCTGCCTGTTTCCTTAGGAACAGGGGAAAAAAGGCTCTTTGGAGCTGGACAGTGGGGCGTCACCGGCTGGGTCAGTGCAGGAGAGCAAGGCAGGAGGTGTTTGATGGTCACCGCTGCTGGAATCAGTGATCTTAAAGGGCTTTTCCAGCCCAAATTATCCCGTGAATTGGGAATAAGTCCTCGGATGGGTTCCTGGCTGGAGCATCCCTCGGTTGGCGGTGGGAGGTGCCGGGGTTGTCCATCCAGGAGACACCTCCGCCAGGAGGAGGAAGGGAGCGAAAAGAGCAGCAATTGGGTAGCACGGGGAGTTCAGGCTAAAACCTCCCGAGCCTTTGGGAGTCGAAGCAGCATCTGAGCTCGGGTTGTGTCGCTGTGGGAGCTGTAAAGTCTGGAATCCCCGCGTTATTCCTGCCTGGGCTTTGCTCCCGCCCGTTCCCGGAGCGGCGCCGGGTCCCTCGGCACAAAACGCCGCCGCAGCTATAATTAAACAAAGACAAACTCCTCGGCTTTTTGTGGCTGCTCCAGCTTCCTGGAAAATGGCAGCGAGCTGGAGGCAGGGAAACAAAACAAGCCGTGGCCCGGCCAGAAAAAGCCTCCTCACCCCAGTGGCATTTCCTTGCTTTCTTTCCCCCCCCCTCTCCAGCCTCCCTCTCCAGCTCCAGCCCCTCCTGCATCCTGGCTGTTGCATTGAAAACCTGCCATCAGATTAGCTCTCCCGGGGTGGGGTTGCTCTGGGAAGCGTTTCCCAGCCAGCCTTGGGAATTGCTTGCTCCTTGCTCTCTCCCAAATCCCCCCCCAGCTCGTCCGGATAAACCAGCGCTAGTGGGGGTTTTTTTGGGGGTGTGTGGCTGAGCCTTTGGGGCAGACTGAGCTGTTGGAGGCCCTAAGGAATAATTTCCCAGTGCACATGGCCTGGGAGCAACTGGTCCTTGCAATGGATAAGGTTTCTGGAGGTAGAAAAAAAAAAGAGGAGATGCCTGAGTGCATCTTGGAAAAGGAGGGCATTTGTGGGTTCATCCCACAAAAGGAGGAGATGCCTGAGCGTATCCTGCCAAAAAAAGGAGGAGGAGATGAGGGTGCATCCCAGAAAAAGAAAGACATGGGGAGTGCATCCTGCAAAAAGGAGGGAGGAGATGTGTGGGTGCATCCCAGAAAAAAGAGGAGCTGCACGAGTGCATCCCACAAAAAAAAAGGACCACGGGATGGGCGGGTGCATCCTTCAAAAGGAGATGTGTGAGTGAATCCCATGGAAAAGGAGGAGGAGATGGAGGGGGTGCATCCCAGAAAAGGAGGGGGAGATAGGGGGTGCATCCCACAGTTTTTCTTGGCTGCTCCATACCTGTGGATACTGCTGGCTGCAGGTTTATTGGAGCAGCCTCCACACGAGTGGAACCTCTGTGGGGATTCATCCCGTGTTTGACTGGGCAGAGAAGGACAAGTAGGTTTTTTGGGAACGGGGTGGAGGGCACAGAATCCCCAGTGACAGGGTGGGTTATTTTTGGGGTGTTCTGTTCCTTTTTTTTTTTGATACCAGCTTCCTGAGATGCATCTCCTTTCCAACAGCCACAAAACAAGCCTTTTTCTGGGTCTTTGGAAGTGTTTTCTGTAGTTATCTCTGGGCACAAAGTGTTTGCTGTCCCTGGGAGAGGGCAATTACCTCGTCAGCAAAACAGAACCAGCGCTGGCCTTGACCAGCTTGCCATCCCAAGGGTGCCGGGCAGCGCCGCCGGATTCCTGGAGCTCATCACATCTGCCTGGGAAGGATGCTCTGGGATTGGGGCATCAGCCTGCTGGGTCTCCTCCCATGCATCCATCCACTGCCTGGCTCTTCTCCACACACATTCTGTCCTGCTCAGCCTGTAAAACGGACAAAGTTCTGGGGTTTGGGGATTTTTTGTTTGCGAGTTGCTCCGAGTCAGCAAACGCTGCTGAGAAATCGGGAAGTGCTTCCAAGTCATTTTTTCCCCGTCTCTCCTACTGCTCTGTGGCCCCTGCTGCCTGGAGAGAGCTGGAGCAGTGCTCCTGAAAGTTAATCACTGCTGAAAAATGCTTTAATTAACTCAATTAGCCAGACGGCCCATCTGGGTCTGGCAGCGCCTGGTGGAACGAGGTCGCAGCTCCACCCCAGGGACGGGCAGGACACATCACTCATCCCGGGCCCCAGGGGATGCCCTGCTCTCCAGAGTATCCCTGCCCTTGCACCTGCAAAGGCAGGTGTTTTGCAAGGGCATGGAGTGGTAGGATAAGGGGGAATGACTTCACACTGGCAGAGGGAAGGGTTAGGCTGGATACTGGGAAGGAATCCTTCCCTGTGAGGGTGGGGAGGCCCTGGCACAGGTTGCCCAGAGAAGCTGTGGCTGCCCCTGGATCCCTGGAAGTGTCCAAGGCCAGGTTGGACGGGGCTTGGAGCAAGCTGGGCTAGTGGAAGGTGTCCCTGCCCATGGCAGGGGGTGGAAAGAGATCTTTAGGTCTTTAATGTCCTTCCAGTCCATTCCCTGACTGTGCCCCTTGCCCTGCCGTGGGACATCCCTGAGGTGCCAGAGCTCTGCCTGTTCACAGGAGCTGTAAAACATCCCCCAAATCCAGGATGCAGGACATGACCAGGCATGGAAAGAGTGAGCAAAAAAAAGCGCTGCAGGCAGTTTGAGCAGAGGAATGCAGGGCCCTGGAGCAGGGATTTGGGAAGGGTGAGTGTTTAACCCCCTCTCCGCATGGGGACCGTTCCATCCCGGCTTGATCTCCGTGTGTCGACCTCTTTTAAACCCTGGCCTTGCAGACATCCCGAGGGAAGCTGGTTTTCCTGTTGCCTGGCTGTGATGGGAATTCCCAGGTGGAGCTGCATCCTTTAGGTAATGGGGAGGGATCCATGTGCTGGAGGGTTTGGGAAGCTGAGGCCCGGAGCATCCGTGTTGCTCCATCGGAGGGTTGACCCGTGGTCTCTGCAGCTGTGGTGCTCATGTCTCCAAAAACTGGCTCTAAAGGCACTCCAAAAGTGCTTTTGTGGTGGTGGGGAAATAAATCCCTGTGTCCAGATCACCCAGCAGTCAGGCAGGAGAAGTGGAATGGGAATCTTGGCTCTTTGGCTAATTTTTAAGGGATGTGACCGGAGAGCGGTGGTGCCGGTGCTGCATCCAACAGTTCCCTGGGTCGGAGGGGGAAAGGGAGGTGTTCTTCCTTTGGGAAAGGGCAGGTCCTTTTTAGTCCCTTAAAAATGAGTTCCTGGTTTCAGGCTGCTTTAAGGCAGTTGAGCTCATGGAAGGGGGGTGGAGGGTGATTCCCAGCAGGAAGGCTGGCAGGGAAGGTGATGCCGGGCACTACCAGCATCTTCCTTTGGGCTGAGCATCCACTGCCAGGGGAATCCTTCCTGCCAGGGAGATCCCAGCTCATCCTCAGGTCCCAAGCAGTGCAGAATCCAAGCATTATCCTGATTTCCTTCTCCTTCAGTGGACGGGATGTGTGGGAATCATTGGGATGCAGCGGTCTGAGCCTGTCCGTGAGAAGTGACACATTCCATATGCTGCAAACACTTCTGCCTCCCTTTCGCCTTTCACTGGAAAATCCTCACCCCTCTTCCTGCACAAAAAAATGTGAGTAATGCCAGAGAAATTTGCGATGAGGCCCAGCAAGCCATTGGAAATCCGGCTGAGCACCGCACTGAGTTCGGAACTAAAAGCTCCCAAGTGAATAACGTGGCAGGAGAACCAGCAGATTTTAAGGGATTGTATTTTTTAGGGGGGAAGGGGAAGCTCTGCTTTATCTTTCTATAAATCTCCAGCCTGCAAAACTTGGGAATGGCTTTTTTATCACCTCCCTAGGTTCGTTTTACGCCTCAGCAATAGCAAGTTTTCCAGTTGTCCTGTTAAAAACGAGGCTGGTGGTATTTAAAAATAATAATGCTGCCAGCTGTCTTGTGATGCACATCATGTGTTTGGGCTGAGGGGCTTTAATGTTGTTTACTGGGATCAGGCATGGCAAAAAAAAAAAAAAAAGCTGAATTCCCTGTAAAAGTGGCTTGTTGGGAGGCTCAAATTCCAGTGGATGTTGCCCTTGGGAATAATGGGGGGGGTGGTGGCTGTCCCCTCTCTTGGGTTTCTTTTCTCCTTCTGCCAAGAAAAGTTGCCATTTCTTTCCTATTGATGGAGTAATTAAGTTGTTCTTCTAAATATAAACCCGTCCTGGTGCGTCAGCTGTGCCTGGGCCTTCGCTGCTTTTATGTGGCACTTCAAGCAAGTTTTAATTAAAAAAAAAAAAAGAAGAAAGGTCCATCTGCATTGGTTTGATATTTAGGGTTTCTTTCCTCATCAAGAGCGTGTCTAATTCCAGCCTGACCCTGCAAAGCCCTGCAGGCTCCATGTGGGAATCAGCTGGTTGTGCTGGAGAACATCCCTCAGCTCCTGCAAAGCTCTTCCTGCCTCCTGCTTAGAATCCTGGAATGGTTTGGGTTGGAAAGGACCGTAAAGCTCAGCTCATTCCAACCCCCTGCCATGGGCAGGGACACCTTCCACGAGCCCAGGTTGCTCCAAGTCCTGTCCAACCTGGCCTTGGACACTTCCAGGGATCCAAAGGCAGCCACAGCTTCTCTGAGAATTCTATTCCCAGCCCCTCACCACCCTCCCAGCTAAGAATTCCTTCCCAGTATCCCATCTAACCCTGCCCTCTGGCAGTGGGAAGCCATTCCCCCTTGTGCCACCACTCACTGCCCTTGTAAAACATCTCCCATTCCCTGGAGATCCAGATCTTCCTGCAGCTGCTTCTCCTTGCAGAGCTCTCCCACCTGGTCCCGTGGGAGGTGTCCCTGCCCATGGCAGGGGGTTGGAATGAGATGGGATTTAAGGTCCCTTCCAAGCCAGGCTGTTCTGGGATTCCATGAAATCCCAGCAGGAGTGACTGGAGCACGTGGCTCTCAGGAGGCTCTGAGGTTCCTCTGCTTGTTGTGTCTTGGGGAGGAGAAGCCCAAGGGCAGGCCTGTCTCCTTCCAGCCTTGCCTGGCTTTTTGGAGACGGCAGAGAGGGAATAAGTTGCCCTTTGGAAATGTTCCCTCTGTGCTGTGGCTGCCTGGTGTTTGGGGGATGCTCTTGTGCACACATGGGAGGGCATTTCGTGCTCGCAATGCAGAAAGGTCTAGAGATGACTCCCCTCAGCCAAAACAGGGAAACAACCTGCCATGACTTTAAGATGACTTTCAGGTCTTGTTTTAATTTTCTCTGGTGGCTAAGGCTGCAAGAAAGGTGTCTGAGATTCAAGCCCGCTTCGTCCAGCAACCCAGGCAATTTATAGCAAAGCTGAGATTCTGCCAGATTTACATCAGTTACTATTCCTGTGCCCAAACATCTTGTTAAAAAAGGGGCTTTATTTTCCCCCCCAAATGCTGAGGGTTATGTCCTGGCCCAGAGAAGCAGCTTGTCTTTGAGGTGGCTCTGTGGAGGCTGCAGAGGAGGGCTCAGACTCTCCTTTCACACCGCGTTAATCCAGACCTGTCCCTCGCTGTGTTGTTTAAGCTGGCAATAAAGCTGCAGTTCAAAGGGCTGTGGCTTTGTTTGCAGATAAACCCTTTCAATAAACATTTGGGGCTTAAAATGATGCAACTGGTTTCTTATCAGCCCTCTGAGCCGGGGTGATGGGATGGAGCAGCTTTTAACCTGGCCAGACCGAAACCACAAACCCCCCCGAAGTGCCGAAACAACAAACCCGGGCAGGTGGGGGTGGGGGGTGGTATTTTGGTTTTTTGCCCTTCAGTGGCCTTGTTGATGCTGTGGAAAATACTTGGATGCTCCCTGGCCTCCCTTGGCCCCGGGTTGTGTTCCCCTGGAGTTAATTTGCAGGTTGCACCAAGCCTCTGTGCAGTGCAGTTTGATGGGCTTTAATTGCAGGGGTAATTAATTAACCGAGCAGGCGTGGTGTTTGCCTCTTGTGTTGTCTAAACAGGGGCCTGTTTTGGGTTCTCTCAGACACCCTCCTGGCTGGCAGAGGTAGGTCTCTGCACCTGGAAAGCTCATTGCCACCCGTGGAAAAGCTCTGATCTGAGTTAAGGGGAGGACTGGTGCTGCCAAAACCACCCGAAATGAGCCACGTGGTCTTTTGGTGTCGGTACGAGGGGTCTGGTGTTCAAAGCATGCTCTGACCTGAAGCAGGAACACTCTCTGGGATGGGTCTGCAACTGGCTGGATTTGCAGGTGAGATCAAGCCCGAAGACAGCAAGTCCCAATGCAGCCCCTGGACTGGACCAGATGCCTGTTTGGGTTGGTTTAGATTAGATATTAAGAAGAAATCCTTCCCTGGGAGGGTGGGGAGGCCCTGGCACAGGTTGCCCAGAGAAGCTGTGGCTGCCCCTGGATCCCTGGAAGTGTCCAAGGCCAGGTTGGATGGAGCTTGGAGCAACCTGGGCTAGTGGAAGGTGTCCCTGCCCATGGAAGGACTGGATGAGTTTTAGGGTCCCTTCCAACCCAAACCACTCCAGGATTCTGTGATCTGCCCTCACATCCCCTTCTTGCTGCACACATCCCAAATGGCATCATCACCTGGTATTGCTTTGCTCTCCAGGTATCTGCTCCCTCTTTCCAGCTTGGTTTGTGGACCAGGGACTGTGTCCAACCTGGAGCATCCCATGGGATGACCTCCCCCCAATCCAGTTTAACCCCACATCTTGTTCTCCTATCAGACCATCAGCTTCAGCAAAGGGTTAAGCTGCTTAAACCCAGGTGTCTGGAGGGGAGGGGGGATCTGGGTTGGAAATGTTTACCAAGAAGGAGCTTAAAACCCCTGCTGTGTTGAGGAAATTCATTGCAATGTGCTGATTGGATTGGTTTCTGCCTAATTTAGGCTTGGGGTGGGTTTTGGCTCCTCTCAGCGTTGTTGGTGTTGTGTAATCCAGCAGCAGGAAGGTGTGTAAGAACATCAAACCCAGGCTCAGCTTTTGCACCAGCACACCTCGAGTGAGCTCTGATAATCCAGAGAGGTTTCGTTGCTCAGCAGTGCAATCCCTGCCAGCCGCTCCGTGTCCGTGGACTCGCCCGGGCAGCAAGTTGGCAACAAAACTCCTTGTTTTGTCCCTGAGATGGCCCTCCTGACTGAGGATAGTTGGAGATAGATAAGTCTTGGTGGAATACCTGAGCAGGGAGAGCTGCATGGAGTTGGCTACGTGATGCTCTTGGATGACTTGGAGCTGTGGTGGGCTCATCTCTGGAGCTTCGGGTTGTGCTCCCTGCATCAGCTGTGGTGGCAGAGTCTCCAGCCAGCAGCACAAGTGGCTTTCCTGTGCCTGCCCTTCTCTGGTCACACTGGTGGGACTGGTTTCCTGGCATTGCAGCCTGGAGCAAGGAGAGCACGTGGCTCTGACCTGCAGCAGCAGCTCCTTCCCTCCATCCGGCAGGGGCGGAGTGAGGGAAGGGTGGTGGACACAGGGCTCTCAAACTCTCTCATCGTCTCCACCTGGGGGAAGCACAGCATTCCAGGGCCTTCAGCTTCAGGTTCTGGCAGCTCTTGAAGGCCAATTTGGGCTCCAGATTATCCAAGGCAGGAGCCATTGCCAGGCTGAAGGGTGCCATGAGGACGGGTAGCTCCAGGATTTCCTCTATGAGCACCTTTCACCTTTTCATCGCCCTGGTCGATTTGGTGCCTTGGGATGGGGAGGAAGGGGTTGGGTGGTCCCCTCCTTGTGAGATGAGATGGTTCCTGAAGTGGGAAAAGTGTTTCCCCTCCCTTTGATTTCCATGAGTGCCCTTTCTCAGCTCTTTTTGGGGGTTGAACTGAGATCTCCTGGGTGACCGTGGTGCTTCTTCCACGTGTGATTCTTCCCAGCATTACACAGGGTGTAATGTGTGTGTAATGCCTGTGTGTGTATTTTCCTGGTGATCCTGGCAGGATCATGACCATTCCTTCTTTAAAAGTGGCTCTCTGTGGCCAGCAGCTGGATTGTGGCTCTGGACATCTGGGTTTCATTTCTCCTCTGCCACAGATTGTCTGTTTGAGCTTGTGCTGTCGCCTGATGCGGCTCAAATCCGAGTTCCTCTGAACAAACTCCTTGGCCTGCCAGAGGAGCATCCATCCATCCATCCACCCATCCACAGCTCCCTGTGAATAAATCCAGCCCCAGCTCCCTGTGAATGAACCAGAACACCTCTGGGAGTGCCCTCCCTGGATTAGGAAATGTTTGTTCTCCTGGAAGAACGTGGAGCAGACAGCAGGGAGAGGGTGGACCTGGACTGGACTCTGCCCCTTCTGATACAGGGACTAATGGACATCAGATGGGGCTGGTGAGAGCCTGATCCTGAGGGAGTGGGTTCTCCATTGCCTGGGCAGCAGATCCATGGGATTCCTTGCTGAAGGACACAGTGGAGGCAAAAAAGTGTATGGGGAAGGCTGACCAACTCCTCCACTGGGCAGGAGGTGCAGGTGAGGCTGCAGAATGGTCCCTGCTGAGGGCCCCTGTGGTCTCTTCAGACATGGTTGGGCTGACACCACCTTTGGTTTGGGTTTTTTTTTTTAATGAGTTTGTGGAATGGAGAAATCTGTTCTCTAGGATGTGCCTTGGCTGCACCAAGGGCCTTGCCACAGGAGGCATCCCCCTGCCTTGCTTTTTTTGGGGGGTGCCAGAGGGGGTGGCTGGGCTTGCAGCCCGTGGTGGCCTCGAAATCATGGAAGCAAACACAGCTTCTTTACGTCCCTGCTGTGTTACCAGGACTCGTGCACGTTCAGTGGCTTTAGTGCTGGCAAGTGCTGCTGTGGGGTGCTGGGACCTAGGCTGTTGGCCCAGGAGAACCCTTTGCATGGCCCTATAAACCTCACAAGGGTTCCTGCACCACCAGCACCTTCCTAGGCTTGCAACACCTTCCTACCCTTTTTGAACCTCTGCCACGCCGGCAGCTCTTCCAGCGATTTGGGGGTGGGCTTTGAAGTTCCTGTGGGTGCTCAGGGCTGGCACCTGCACCCCCAGGACCCTTCCTGTGCCGTGGCATCAGTGCTGCTCTCTGCTTGGTGCCACCTGCCCCAGCCCTGCTGTCCTCTGTGGTGGTTTCTCGGGGCTGAGCGTGTGGGACATGGGTGACCAAATCCAGGGCATGCTTGGAGGTCCTGCAGGGAAAGCTCCCTCTTCCCCCTCCCACCCCAAAGGCTGGCCTGTATTTGAGTCTCCCTGGCGATGGATGTCCAGCAGGACTCGTGCTCCAAAGTCCTTGCTATAAAAGGAAACTTTCCCATCCTTCCTGCTCTGCTCACAGGGGTGACATTCCCACCGGGAAGGCCGTGACGGACACCGGGGCCATAATGACCTTTTTTTCCCCTCCCTTCTCCCTCTCCTCCATCAAAGCTGCCATGCTTGGCTTGCCCTTGCCTGGCAGCAGGAGCCAGGCTGAGGAGCTGAGCCAAGCTTAAGCTGGAGGGCAGGATTTTTCCATAGGGCTTGGCAGGGAGTGGAGGGGACAACCTGGAACGGGGCCGGGCTCCGCTGCCGCCGCGACACCCGAGCGGGGACGGTGGGAATGAGGTCCAGTGTTGGGAATGGAGTCCAAAGCAAATCCCTGAGAGTGCTGCAGGAGGGCTGGGAGGTCCTGGTGTTTCCACAAATCCCTTCTTGTTTGCTAGGAAAGGGACTAAAGAGGCGTGTCTCGTGTTCTGGCACATCGGCCGTGCGTGAGCTCACACCGGTGTGTTCCCTCTGGTGCAAAGAGCTCCTGCTTGGTGTTGTCTTAAGGGGTGGTTTATCTTCACATGGCTCGAG
>JAWWLV010000002.1:5270649-5280905 GCA_035041135.1 Platyrinchus mystaceus
CCGGTGTGTTCCCTCTGGTGCAAAGAGCTCCTGCTTGGTGTTGTCTTAAGGGGTGGTTTATCTTCACATGGCTCGAGTGGGGTTTTTTTCCCGAAGATGAAAGCCTTGGCTTTGCAAACACAAGCCCTGAAGCAGGAGGAGGAGACCAGGGAAAGGCGACGAGGTCAGGAATCACTGGGGTATGAGGCACTGCTGTTTGGGACGGGCTTCTGGGGGGGGAAAAAACCAACAGCAACCAGCCCTTCCCCACCCATCTCCACCAACAAAGCTTCTGGAGCAGAGCAGGATCACAGGGAGAGGGGCTGCAAGGTCATCAGTGTGTCCCTGGCCACCACAGGCAGCTCCAGAAGCCATGCCAGTCCTGGAGGAGGCTGCAGAGGACCTGGCTGGGTCCAGCTGGGAGGGTGTTGTGTCTGTCACGTGTGCTGGAAGATCTGGGGGTGTCAGTGTGGGAAAAGGAGTCAGCCCCGAGCTGGTGGGATCATTTCCTGTGCGTTGAGCAATGCCAGCCAGGGCTGTGCTGTGTCACAGTCAGGAGGAAGCTCTCCAGGGCAAAGAATCTGCAGGGCAAACCCAACTTCCTGAATTAGACTGTCTGCTAAAATGCAGAAGTTTTGGCCTCTTTTGGCCCCTTTTTTGAGGTTCTCTTGGAGGCCTTTGCGTGTTGGTGCTCGCAAGCACAACTCCCCGAGCAGCTCCTTCAGGGCTGGGGTGTCCCCTGGGCTGGGAGGAGTCTTGTCTGCATCTGTTTCCACGATGCAGAGGTTTTGGGAGAGATAAAAGAGTTACTGGAGGTTTTGGGAGAGATAAAAGCAACGTTTTCAGTGAATTCCTTGTGTGGGATGAACGTGCTTCGTGGGTCGTGCTGTGGCTCTGTGAGATGGATTTTTAGCTCCCAAGAATTTAAATTTGTTCATATCCAAGTGAAACAGCCTGGTTTTGAAAAGAAACCTCCAAAAACACTTCTATGTTTGTGGGAGGGCCACAGGAGCTTTTCTTTGGAGGAAGGAAAAGCAAATTAAAAGCCACGAGCAGCAAGTGGCTGGGGTTGATCTTGGCCCTGGAGTGGCAAGAGGATAAGAAGTGATTGAGTGGAAGCTCTTTCTTCTCTTCCCACCTTTCAGTTTGTGGCCAGGGCTGGAGTGGGACATTTCTCCTGAGCTGGTCCCATGGGTTTAGGGCTTGAGGGGCTTTTGGCTGCATTTCTCAGGGAGAACAGGGTGCAGGACAGTGCTCATTGCAGGGCTCACCAGTCCCTGTGTTGCAGGTTCTCCTGCTCCTGGTGCTTCCCTGGATTCGTGTGTGCCGTGGTGGGATGGACCCTGTGGCTCCAGGGAGAGCTGGGAAGCGTGGGATGGGCAGGGATGGGCATCAGTCCTTTGCTGGTGGCAGGTCCATGTGCTGCCCTGGCCTGGCTCCATCTGCAGCCCTGCCCGTGCTCGGTACCACCCAGCCCTGCCCAGGCTTATCAGCCCAAATTCTTGGCAGTCAGGAGTTTTCCATCCCTGAGGATTCCTCTCCCACCTTCAGTCAGTGCTGCTTGGGAAGGATCTTCCCTTGGCCAGCAGCAGATCCGGGGTTTGCACTTTTGGGTGCTCCCATTGTTTTATTGCGCTTCTTTGCTCGAGGCCGTGGGGTTTTAATGCTCCCATTAAGGGTATTTTTCCTGGGATTGCTTTTTCCTGCCAGGCCTGCTCAGCATGGCCATGATATGTCCTTGATTTATAGCCCCCTGTCCAGGCAGAGGTGGGTCTGTGCCATAATCCCATCAGGCCAGCTCGGTGTGAGGGATGGAGCAGGGAGCGTTGCCCAGGGCTCTCCCTGTGCCAGGGGGTCTCCCCGGGGTCTGTGGGGCCGGGAAGGGAAAGCCTGGGGTTGTTTTTGTGGGATAAGTCGTACCAGACAGTTTGCAGAAGTTGTTGTTAACCTTTTCTGTGCCAGTTCACACCGGGAAATGCTGCTGCTGGGAAGCTGAATTCCGTGTGTTCAAGTGCCGCAGGAAAAAACACCTTTTGGATTCATTATTTTAGAGGTTTTAGTGAGTTTTCTTTCAACAGATGCTCCACCATCACCAGCCCCACACCTCCCCAAACCTGCTGGTGCTCCATGCCTGCTGCTGGAATCCCAGGGAACAGCTGGAGTTGTGTCAGGGCAGGATATCAGAGAAAGGTTCTTCTCCCAGAGGGTGGTTGGGCACTGAACAGGCTCCCCAGGACAGTGTCCAGAGCTCAAGGAATGTTTGGACAACACCCTCAGGGACAGGGTGGGATTGTTGAGGCTGGTCCTGTGCAGGGTCAGGAGCTGGACTGGATGAAGCCTCTCCCAGAGGAGCACAGCCAGATCTGTGCCATCCCAAAAAACCTCACTCGTGGCTGCTCCTCACGCAAAGTTAAATCCCAAAGCAGCACCGCCCATCCCAGGAAACTGGTGAGGATTCCCGGGGTGCCAGCCAGCCCCCATGGGAACGTGCCCCTCGGGGCTCCCCTAAAGCTTTTCCCAACCCTCAGCAAAGCCTGGTTGGGATTTTGGAACGAGTAATGTCCCCACGGTGGAGCCCTGACCCAGGCAGCTGCTGCCTGGTGGGTTTCTTGGGATGTGGGTTTGTTGGGCTGTGGGTTTGTTGGGATGTGGGTTTGTTGGGCTGTGGGTTTGTTGGGATGTGGGGAGCACCCAGCAGGCCCCCCTGGCTCACAGGGTTGGATTTTACCCTGGAGCATTCCCTCTGTCCCCCGTGGGACGGAAAAAGTGGTGTGAAAAGCAGGGTTTTGGTGGCTGCCTGAGGAGACTCCACCACTGTTCTCGCTCTGGTCGCTCCCTGATTTCCTTCCCCCACCGTTCCTTTGGGATGCTGTTTATGGCTTTGGGTAAACACGTGGGGCTGGCTTTTTCCTAGGCTATGTTTAATCCCAGGCTAAATTTAAAGTGCTTTCAGGGCAGTTTGCAGCCCATTGTCTCAGGGATTTCTAAACAAATCTTGCCTCCTCCGGCCTTGTTTCCCCCCACCCTGCCCCCTGCTATCCCCTTTTATTTGAAGGTCTCCTGGATTTCTGTGCTGCCTCTGCATTCAGAAGCATTTTGGGGCCATCCCCAGCTCCAAAACAGGGCTCCTATCCCAAGTCCAGCCATGGGGGGCCCCATCCCTTTATGTGTGTGAGCATCACTTCATCCAGGAGGAACAGACCCATCCAGGATGCTGCTCCTGGGAGAGGAAATGGCTTCCCATCATCCCTCATTTTTATGTAGGTTCCTGTTGCCTTTTGATGCTTCAGGGTTGGGTTCATAGGGGGTTTTTTCCAGCTGTTTATCCACATCTGTCAGAGACCTTCAGCATGAAGTTATATGAACAGAGGGAGGGGGAGCACCCCTGAAAATGCCAGACTTGGGGATGTGTTGGTGAGAGTTGTCAGTACTGCAGCTGCAATAATTAATATAAAATCCAATATAAAAATGTATTTATTGTAGAATATAAATTTAGCATAAATAGATATTAATGTCAATATAGAATTAATATAAAATAATCAATATAGTGTTAATTTGACACTGGACAGCACAGAAACATATCCTGGGTGGATGGTGAACTGTGCCAGCCAAGGAGAGCATCTTTCCTCCCTTCCTTGTTTCCCACTGGAGCTTCCCACTGGTTATTCCTTTGTCTTACCTGGCCCAGCTCTGAGAAGCTCAGCCTTGATTCAGAGCCTGGTTTCCCTGGATTTATTGCCTGCCAAAGCCTCTCTCCTTGCCTTTGCTCCCAGCAGGCCCCCAAACAAGGCTCTCCTCAAAGGGAAAACGTTGGCACACAAGTTCTCCCTTCCCTTTTCTGGCTGGAGCCTGGTGCATCCCTTCCAGCTCCCACATTCCCGGCATACCAGCCCTGGGGATGGCTTGGGAAGCATTTCAAACCAGAAAGTGTCTCCTGCTCAGGCTCTCCCCTGCAGATTTCCTCTTGCTGCATTCCAGAAAAGGGCACTGAATCCCTCAGGGGCTCCCTCTTCCCACCTAAAGAATTTGGGATTGGGGGTTCGTTTCTTCTTGGTCTGATTTTCAAGGGAGGAAAGGCAAAAACTGCACGGGAAGGGGAGAAGGGAAAAACAGCGTTGGGAGAGGGTGAAAATCCCTTCATAAAGCGGGGATTTGGATATAACTTTAATTCTAACTCTGCTTTTTAAGAGCTGTTGGTGCTTTGCAGCCAGGCTGGAGTTTGAGGGAGCGGGATGGAGGGACGCTGGAGGGCAGAATTCCCGGGATGATGCCGGATCCCGGAGTAACAACACACGGCTCAGGCTGTGCTCCAGCCTTGCCTTCAGCTGGCAGAGAGGCTTCAGTGTTCCCTGATTGTCCTGATCCACCTGGCCCCTCTCCAGGTTCCAGAGGACAGGGATGATGTCAGGGAAGGTCTTACCCGCGCTTGCATCAGCCGCGACGTTGGTGGTCGGAATGTCGGCGTGTCCTGTGGGAAACGGGGGAGTTTTCCTCTCTGCTCTTCCACGGGGATTCTGGAAGTGTTTTTGCAAGGAAAAAAAGGAGTAAAAAACTCTTTTATTTTTATTTTTCCTCAAGTGAAGCAGGGCAGTCAGTGCCCTGCAGAAGGGGTGCTTCTCTGCCTGGCCCCTGGCTGGGGAGGGAGGGATGCAGGGAGCAAGCGGGAAGAGCCAACCCCCATCCCAGGAAATCCCAGTGCTGCAGTGGGAGAGAGTGGTGACCCATTTAAACATGCAAAAATCCCAGTCCTGTGGGTCCTCTGCTGCCCTGGGCTCCCACAGCACCCAGTGCTTGGTGGCTTTATAATTATGTATTGCAGTGAGGTGCAAGTGCCCTGGAAGGAAACAGGGAGAGGGACCAATTTACGATCCTGGGAGCAACATATCCCTAAAAAACCTCTTGCTGCGGGGTTGTGTCCAGCAGCATCCTGCAGGACCAGGCTGTCCTTGCTACACGAGGCCCTTGGGGGTTTTCAGGCAGTGCTGTGGAGCATCCAGGCTGTATCCCAGGATGTTTTAAGGAGAACACAGGGATGTGTTCCTGGGTGCGCCCCTGGGTCGCTGTCGCCGTGGGGGCACCCGGAGCCTTTCTAACGTGCCGGGGTTTGTCTCTCTCCCCCAGGCTGGTTCCCTGAGGTGACAAGGGGGGTCCCTGGAGAGGCCATGGCCACCTAGAGCCTGGTGGGGCCGGAGATGGCGGCGCAGAGGATCCGGGCGGCCAACTCGGGGGGTCTCCCACGGTGCAAGTCCGAGGGGACCCTCATCGACCTCGGCGAGGCCTTCACCGAAACCAGCCTGGGCGACGTCAAAGGTGGGTGGGGAGGGGGCCCCCTCCTCGTTTCCCTTCGCCCTGGTGTCCAGGAGGGGTCGGTGACACCGGCAAGGCCTCGGTGTTCCCTTTCCCGGGAGCTCGGAGGGGTTGGTGTCACCACCGAGGCTGTTCCCTTGGTGTTCCCGTTCCCTGGAGCTGGTTGCTTGAATAATCTGTTTCCCCCCCCCCCCCCCAGCTTTGGCTGCTTTTTCTCCTGCTGTATTTGCCCTACCCATCATAAAAGGTGTGGGGGGGGGGACTGCTGTTCCCCTGGCACAGCCCCAGCCCCAGGAATAACTCCAGGGGGAAGTTTAAACACGTGTGCGGAGGGACCCGGACGTCAAACGCTCAGCTGCAGACTGGGTGGTTTGCAGGGCAAAAATAGGAATTACTCATATTCTCCGAGGGCTTTGCTGCTTTCAGCACATCCCTGTTAACCCCCCCTCCCCCCAGCTGCAGGGGATGTGGGAACTCGGCCACGTGGCTGATCCGAAGGGATGGGGACACCGAAAATGCCCCCGCCCGGCAGGTGACTGAGTTAACGGCGGCTTCCAGCCTGCCGGGCTGGCAAAATAATTCCAGTGTACACTTCATATCTGGTGTTACACGGGATAAATGCCCCCATGACTTCGCCTGCCTGCTGGGGGAGGTACTGAGGAGTTGGTCAGGACGTGTCCACACTCTGCTCCTCTTCATTTTTTATCTCTAGCCTGTATTTGAAGAGTTTTCTTTGCTCAGCTGTACCTTCCCTTGCCTTGTCCCAGAAGTGCTGCCAGTCAGGGGCAGGATGCAGGGAAGTGCAGTCTGAGCTCCCATCCCTTCATCTCTAGGATTTTAGGGACTTCCTGTGCTTTCTAAATCCCCTTTTCCCTCCAGAGGAGGTGTTGAATATGCTGTCCTGGCATTTGCAGCTCCGTGTTGGGGAAAATCCATCTCTCCTTGTTTTCTTTCTAACACACATTTAACCACTGATGTAACACCATCTGCAGCTTGTTTGAGTGTTTTGTACAGAAACAGGTCTTAAAAGTGAGAGCAGAGCCAAGAAATAGGGTGACACTATCAGCATCTGTAGGCTCGACCCAGCCTGGATGGAGTTGGGATCCCCTGGGAAAACAACTTCCTGCTGGGAGGTTGGAGATGCTGCCAGGACCACGACATCACCGTGGGAGGGTTCAAACTGTGTGACCTTCTTTAGAGTCATGGAATGGTTTGGGTTGAAAGGGACATGAAAGACCATCCCATCCCACCCCCTGCCGTGGGCAGGGACACCTTACACTAGCCCAGGTTGCTCCAAGCCCCATCCAACCTGGCCTTGGACACTTCCAGGAACAGCCACAGCTTCTCTGGGAATTCCATCCCAGCCCCTCCCCACCCTCATGGTGAAGAATTCCTAGTACCTAATCTAAAGCTACCAATGGAGCTAATTATTGTTGAGGAGCTTTGGAAGTACAGGTGCTGTTCAAAAGGAGGGAGATGCTGGGGGTTTCTGACTGGTGTGACGTGAAAAGGCAGGAATATGATGTGCCCTTCGTTGGTTTTCACACTGAAACACGTTTCACATGTGCAGGAGAGGGGTTACAACAAAGCAGGAGGGCTTTTAGGCTGCCCTGAAAGTTCTCTTGGGTTCACATGAACCCTTTAGGGAAGAGAGATGTGAATGTACCAGAAATAGCAGAGTTTTCTGAGCAAAGTTTACAGGGAAAAAGTACCTTCAGGCTTGGGAGATTGCCCAGGGAATTAGTGGACCTGGAAGTGTTCAAAACCCACATAGATGTGGCACTTGGGCACGTGGTTTAGTGGTGGAATGGGCAGTGCTGGGTTCAGGGTTGGACTCGATCTTGGAGCTTTTCCAACCTGAGTGATTCTAAAACCACCTTAACCACTTAAAGAGGGGCGGGTTGGCAACCTGAGAGAAACGGTGGCAAGTCAGCGGTGACTCCCCTGTGGATTTCTCACAGCAGTGTTCTCTCCTTGCCTTGGCAGTGCCTTCCCCCAGTGCCTTGCTGGTTGACAATCCCACGTCCTTCGGGAACGCCAAGGAAGTCGTAGCAATCAAGGATTACTGTCCGACCAATTTCACCACCTTGAAGTTCTCCAAGGGGGACCACCTGTATGTCCTGGACACGTCGGGGGGCGAGTGGTGGTACGCCCACAACACCACGGAGATGGGCTACATCCCCTCCTCCTACGTGCAGCCCGTGAACTACCGCAACTCCTCCCTGACGGACAGCGGGATGATCGACAACCTGCTGGAGAGCCCTGACGAGGGGGTCAAGGAGCTGGACCTGCTCGGGGAGTGGGCCGAGGCGAAGAGGAACTCTGTGAAAACCTACAATAACAACCCCTTCCTGAACGGAGTGCAGACAAACCCATTCCTGAACGGCAGTGTGCAAGCGGTGCCCCGCTCGGACAGAGAGTCCGACTCCAGCGTCGCCGTTGACTTGTTGCTCTTCGACACGGGGGCTCCTGCATCCACTGTCTGCGGTTCTGCTGCCAACAGCAGCCTGGGGAACATTTTTGATGAGTTTCCATCCACCAACAGGCTGGATCTGGACCAGCCTGTGAGAAGGGACAACCCCTTCTTCAGAAGTAAACGCTCCTACAGCTTGTCGGAGCTGTCTGTTCTCCAGGCCAAGTCAGACGCTCCGGCATCGTCGGGTTTCTTCAGCGGTTTGAAGTCTCCCACCCCTGAGCAGTTCCAGAGCCGGGAGGATTTTAGGACAGCGTGGCTGAACCACAGGAAGCTGGCCCGGTCCTGCCACGACTTGGATTTGCTCGGTCAAAACCCTGGCTGGGGTCAGACGCAGCCGGTGGAGACCAACATCGTGTGCAAGCTGGACAGCTCCGGGGGGGCCGTTCAGCTGCCGGACACCAACATCAGCATCCACGTGCCCGAGGGCCACGTGTGCCCCGGGGAGACGCAGCAGATCTCCATGAAGGCCATGCTGGATCCGCCGCTGGAGCTCAACAGCGACAAGTGCAGCACCATCAGCCCCGTCCTGCAGATCAAGCTCAGCAACATGGAGGTGAAAACCTTCATCATCCTGGAGATGAAGGTGTCGGCCGAGGTCAAGAACGACATCATGAGCAAGAGCTTGGTGGGACTGCAGTGCCTGCGGAGCGACATGAAGGAGGGGCCGTACACGCCCATGCAGCTGAGCTATTCCTATGGGGACACGATCCAGGTGCAGCTGGAGAACCTGGAGCCTTGCATGTACATCGCGGCCGTGGCCCAAGGGCAGAACATCCTCTACCCTTCCACCGTCTGGGATTACATCAGCAAGAGGATCACGGTGGGCGTCTACGGCCCCAAGCACATCCACCCTTCCTTCAAAACCGTGGTGGCCATGTTCGGGCACGAGTGTGCCCCCAAGACCCTCCTGGTGAACGAGGTCACCAGGCAGTCCCACGGCCCGGCCCCCGTCGCCCTCCAGCTCTGGGGGAAGCACCAGTTCGCCCTGTCCCGGCCTCAGGACCTCAAGCTCTGCATGTTCTCCAACATGACCAACTACGAGGTGAAGGCCAGCGAGCAAGCCAAGGTCGTCCGCGGCTTCCAGATGAAGCTGGGCAAGGTGAGCCGCCTCATCTTCCCCATCGCGTCCCACGACCCCAACGAGCTCTCGGACTTCACGCTGAGGATCCAGGTCAAGGATGACCAGGACGCCATTTTGACCCAGTTCTGCGTCCAGACGCCGCAGCCGCCTCCCAAAAGCGCCATCAAGCCGACGGGGCAGAGGCGGTTCCTCAAGAAGAATGAGGTTGGGAAGATCATCCTGTCACCTCTGGCTGCCACTGCCAAGTACCCGGTTTTTCAGGACCGGCCGGTGCTGAGCCTCAAGTACGGCAAGCTGCTGAAGACGGTGGTGAGGCAGAGCAAGAACCACTATTTGCTGGAGTACAAGAAAGGAGATGTCATAGCCCTCCTCAGTGAGGAGAAGATCAGGTTGAAAGGCCAGCTGTGGACCAAGGAGTGGTACATTGGCTACTACCAGGGCAAAATTGGCCTTGTGCACACCAAAAACGTGCTGGTGGTCGGGAAGGTCAAGCCCAGCTACTTCTCCGGGCCGGATCTCACCACCAGCCTGTTGCTGGAGCAGATCCTGAGGCCCTGCAAGTTCCTGACCTACATCTACGCCTCGGTGAGGACTCTGCTGATGGAGAACCTCAGCAGCTGGAGGTCCTTCGCCGACGCCCTGGGCTACTCCAACCTGCCGCTCACCTTCTTCTGCCGGGCGGAGCTGGACAGCGAGCCCGAGAGGGTGGCCTCCGTCCTGGAGAAGCTGAAGGAGGACTGCAACAGCACGGAGAACAAGGAGAGGAAGTCTTTCCAGAAGGAGCTGATGACGGTGGGTCCGAGGCGTGGTGAGGGCGTGTTCGTTCCCTGCCTGCCATGCGGAGGGATTCGGGTGAGCGGGAGGTGGGAGGGTCTTGATTCAGGCTGAATTAAGATGGAGACCAGTCTCCTGAAGGGACCTTGAAGACCAGTCTCTAAGGTCTGCTGCAGACTGCTCGGCACAGCCAGGTGGAAGTTCAGCCCGTTGGTGGGCTCTTGCTTCGGTGGGATCATGGAAACAGTGAGGGACGCGCTGAGTGAAATACCATCGGTACTTGGAATTCCGGAATCCCAGAGTGGTTCGGGATGAAAGGGACCTTAAAGCTCATCCAGTCCCACTCCCTGCCGTGGGCAGGGACACTTCCCACTATCTCAGGTTGCTCCAAGCCCTGTCCAGCGTGGCCTTGGACACTTCCAGGGATGAGTGTTTTTATGGGAGGGGTGTCAGGGTGGGAGGATGCTCCACTCGCCATCCCTACAGCCTGTGCCTTTTGGGGACCTCCATCTCACCCTGTTTGATTGGGAGAGGTATCTCCAAGGGTGGTCTCCTTGCTGTCCCTACAGCCTGCACCTTTAGGGACCCCCATCTCACCCTGCTTTTCATTGAGGGACCTTAAAGCTCATCCAGTCCCAC
>JAWWLV010000002.1:5300215-5312492 GCA_035041135.1 Platyrinchus mystaceus
TCCTCCATCCCTGCATCCTCCATCCCTGCATCTTCTAAATTTGCATCCTCGAATTCCTGGATCCTCTAAACTTGAATCCTCCCATCCCTGCATCCTCCAATCCCTGCATCCTCCAATCCCTGCATCCTCCAATCCCTGCATCCTCTATCCCTGCATCCTCCAATCCCTGCATCCTCCAATCTCTGCATCCTCCAATCCCTGCATCCTCCAATCCCTGCATCCTCCAATCCCTGCATCCTCCAATCCCTGCATCCTCCATCCCTGCATCCTCTATCCCTGCATCCTCCATCCCTGCATCCTCCAATCCCTGCATCCTCCAAACCTGCATCCTCCATCCCTGCATCCCCTGATCCCTGCATCCTCCAAACCTCCATCCTCCCACTCCTGCATCCTCCCCTACCAGCCAGTTCCTGTCACCCACTGATTCCACAGGGACAGGCCAGGTTTGACCCAGGACAAGGCTCAAAGGAAGGAGCTGCTCTCAGCTCCATAACCTTGTCCTGAGAATCCCTCTGGGAGCAGAGCCTGGAGGTGCCTGCGGGTGCCACACAACAGGCCGCCTTCCTGTCACTCACTTTTTGTCATTAATGACGGCTTTCAGGGCACTGGAGATGTCCTGGGAGGTCATTTCCAGGATGTTCAGGGTCAGTCCTGCCCCCCTGGACTCCACTCTCTTGGCATTGTCCATCTGGTCTCCGAAGAGGGGCATCAGCACCATGGGCACCGCGTTGCAAATGCCCTCGTAGACGCCGTGGGAGCCCCCGTGGGTGATGAAGGCTCGAGTCTTGGGGTGGGCTGTGGGGGCAAACACGGGTTACTGACTCCCAACAGCACAAAACCTGCCCAGAAAACAGCCCTGGGTGGTGTAAATCGAGACCTTTGGGCTGTTGGGGGTATAAAACGAGAGCTTTGGGTTGTCCGTTCCTTGTGGACTGAGGGGAGAGAACAGGGGGTTGGAGGAACCTGGAGTTGGAGAGTGAAAGAAGAGTAAAAAAGAGTAAGAGTAAAACAGAGGAAAAAGGTAAAAAAGGGTAAAAGAAAGTTAAAAAAAAGTAAAAAAATAAAAAAAGAGTAAAAAAGTAAAAAAAAGAGTAAAAAAGAGTAAAAAAAGAGTAAAAAAGAGGAAAAAAGAGGGAAAAAAAGAGGAAAAAAGAGGGATAAAAAGAGGAAAAAAGAGTAAAAAAATTAAAGTAAAAAAAAGTGTAAGAGTAAAAAAGAGAAAGAGTAAAAAAAAAGCAAAAAGGATAAAGAGTAAAAAAAAGAGTAAAAAGGAGAAAGAGTAAAAAAAAGAGTAAAAAAAAGAGTAAAAAAAAGAGTAAAAAAAAAGAGTAAAAAAAAAGAGTAAAAAAAAGAGTAAAAAAAAGAGTAAAAAAAAGAGTAAAAAAAAGAGTAAAAAAAAGAGTAAGGGTAAAAAAGGGTAAAAGAAAGTAAAAAAAATTAAAGGAAAAAAAAAAGAGTAAAAAAGAGAAAGAGAAAAAAAAGAGTGTAAAAAAAAGAGTAAAAAAGAGAGTAAAAAAAGAGTAAAAAAAGAGTAAAAGAAGAATAAAAAAAAGAGTAAGGGTAAAAAAGGGTAAAAATGGGTAAAAGAAAGTAAAAAAATTAAAGTAAAAAAAAGTAAGAGTAAAAAAGAGAAAGAGAAAAAAGAGTGTAAAAAAAGGAGTAAAAAAGAGAGTAAAAAAAAGAGTAAAAAAAGAGTAAAAAAAGAGTGGAAAAAAGAGTAAAAAAAAGAGTAAGGGTAAAAAAGGGTAAAAATGGGTAAAAGAAAGTAAAAAAATTAAAGTAAAAAAAAAGTAAGAGTAAAAAAGAGAAAGAGAAAAAAGAGTGCAAAAAAAAGTAAAAAAGAGAGTGGAAAAAAGAGTAAAAAAAGAGTGGAAAAAAGAGTAAAAAAAGAGTGGAAAAAAGAGTAAAAAAAGAGTGGAAAAAAGAGTAAAAAAAGGGAGCAAAAAAGAGTAAAAAAAGGGAGCAAAAAAAGAGTAAAAAAAGGGAGCAAAAAAGAGTAAAAAAAGGGAGCAAAAAAGAGTTAAAAAAGGGAGCAAAAAAGAGTAAAAAAAGGGAGCAAAAAAGAGTAAAAAAAGAGTAAAAAAAGAGTAAAAAAAAGAGTAAAAAAAAAGAGTAAAAAAAGAGAGTTAAAAAAGAGAGTAAAAAAAGAGAGTAAAAAAAGAGAGTAAAAAAAGAGAGTAAAAAAGAGTGAAAAAAAGAGGAAAAAAGAGGAAAAAAGAGGAAAAAAGAGGAAAAAAAGAGGAAAAAAAGAGGAAAAAAAGAGGAAAAAAAGAGGAAAAAAAGAGGAAAAAAAGAGGAAAAGAGCCCCCTGGTGTCTCTGGAGGCTCCCCAGACCTACCCAGGAGGTCGTTCTGTGGCAGCCACTTGACGAGCTTCACGTTCCTGGGCAGGTTGGGGGGCGTGGGGCCCGTGTATCGCCACAGCACCTGCCAGAGGGACAGCAGCGCCTCAGCCCCGGGCAGCACCGGGGAGGGAGGGGCTGGGAACAGCCCCGCTGGAAGGGGGGGAGGGAATTGGAATTGGTACCGTCTGAGGGACCGTCCCCAGGGCGGCCGCGATTTCCATGGCTCTCTTCATGGGGATCTCGGACACCATGGAGCCCAGCGAGAAGACGACGATGCCGTGCTCTCCAGAGGCATTCACCATGGCTTCAAACTCCTGCCAAAAGCAAGCACAGCCCTGGTCAAGGCCCTCTGCAGGTGGGAATCTCTGGAATCGCCGTGGCGTTCCCGCAAAACTCCCTGGAAGAGGCGATAAAATCAGGAGTCGCCGCAACGAACCAAAACCGCTACACAGAAGGTATGAGTGGGAAGGTCAGCTGTGGGTTGGGTGGGAAGGGACCTCAAAGCCCATCTCATTCCACCCCCTGCCATGGCAGGGACACCTTCCACTAGCCCAGGTTGCTCCAAGCCCCGTCCAAGCTGGCCTTGGATAGATCACCATCCCATTTTTCCTGGCAGCCATTCCCCAGGCGGCTCATTGCCACCTTTATTGCGAGTCTGGATTTAGAGCTGATGTTCTTCTTTTCAGCCCCCAGAGCTGCAAGGGAGAATGAAAATTTTGGACAAGCGTTCTGACAGCCTGAACTCCTCATATCTGGATTTATTGTCTTTGCTTTAAGTAGGATAATATTGAAGTGCTGCCAGGGGTTTGTATCTATTTGGTTTGCTTGATTTCAATAACAGAAGGACCAGGAGATCCAGCACTGGAATCCGAGAACAAAAGGATTCCAGTGAAGCACAAAAACAGCCAAAGGCTGGAGCAAAAATTCTTTGCCATAGAAAAATATTTGGTCAAGCCAGGGAAGGGAAGACAAAACTGGAGGAAACTGTTGCAAGTGAGTAAGTGGAATAAAATGAACTAAAAGTTCCTGTAAGTCTGGCAAGAGAAATGTTATCTCCAGGATCTGCTGGGATAACCATGGAATGATTTGGGTTGGAGGGGACTTTAAAGATCATCTCATTCCAACCCTCTGCCATGGGGAGGGACAACCAAGACTGACTCTCTGAGTTTCTGCTCCTTACCACAGTTTTGGGGCTGTCTAGAGGCGTATTTAACCCTCTTTACTTCCTGTGGGATCAGTCACATCAGTTTGACTTTGTTTTCTAAATGTTTTTGCGTTCCAAGGTCCAACTTTTGCAGCCCTGCTTTGGGAATATTCCGGTTATTTTAGCGGTGTTTTTAAGGAGCATCTGCTCGTTTCAGTGGGTGCTACCCACCACCTTTATGAAATACCTGCAGTGGACACTCCCTGGAACATAAGAGGATTAGGAAGATTTCTTAATGGAAAGCAGGAGATAGCCCATTTTGAGGAAGTCTGGCACAGTTCAAACAAAACACATTTACAGTCCAGAGTATTTCACACAGAAGTGGCAGAAGGGCTTCACCGGTGGGGTGGGTTTCATTCTGAAGTTCATGGAATATCCTGAGTGGGAAAGGATCCACAAGGACCATCCAGTCCAACTCCTGGCCCTGCCCAGGACACCCCAACAATCCCACCCTGTCCCTGAGAGTGCTGTCCAAACGCTCCTTGAGCTCTGGCAGCCCTGGGGCCTGTTCCAGTACCCTCCAGTGCCCTGGGCAGCCTGTTCCAGTGCCTTCCAGAACCTTTTCCTAATATCCAGCCTAAACCTCCAGCCCTTCCTGTCACTGCTCACAGGGAGCAGAGGTCGCTGCTGCCCCTCCACTGCCCCTCGCGAGGGAGCTGCGGACCAGAAGAAGGAAAAGGGAATGGAAACGGGAAAAATGGGGAAAGGAAAATCTGGGATTTTTTGGTGCAGCTTTGCCTGGGAATCCAGAGGTGTCCCACAAATTAACTCCTCGTCTCTCCAGGGCTGGACAATCCATGTGCGAAGTTCCTGCCCAGCCGCTCCCACCTGGCATCATTCATTCCTGCCTGGGAGCTCCATCTCCTGGAGAGAGCTCTCAGTGCAGGCACCAGGGAAAAGAAGGGGAACTAACCTGGGACAACTTATTTTCCCGAGTGCAGCCGATGCCCCCGACCGGGACCATGTTGGGCATGAGGGGCCGGGGGAACTCGAACACGAAGTCGTATTTGAGGAGCCAAAGGGCCGCGCGGCCCAACAGCTCCGGCACCGTCGCCTCCCGCCGCAGGAACTCCCTGATCAAAGGATCATAGGGAGAATAAAGGAAAGAGCAAGCCAGGGAGCTGCTCAGGCTGGCCACGAGGTTGCCCAGGCGCTGGAGGAAGCTCATGCGGTCTGTGAGGCGGGTGAAAAACCTGGGGACGTAGGAAGGAGGGCTCGGACAGAGGGTGGCCTGGAAGTCGAGGCCGCAGGGCAGCCCCCGGACGAAGTACACAGAAGGCAGGGAGAGGTGCTCAGCCACTATCTGCCCGCAGGGAAAGAAAGGATCCATGAAAACGGCATCAAATTCGCTCTCCTCGAGGTACTGGATGAGCTCCCTGTCAGCCAGGAGCCGCTTGCAGGAATCAAAGAACATGCTGGTAAAATTGGCTATTCTGGCGAGTTTTTCCAAGAAGGGCTGGGGAGTGAAGCTCCTGTGGCCCATCTGCTGGAATTCTGCCTCCACATACTCCCTGGTGTAAGACACAGGGTATGTTTTCAGGGTGTAGAGCCCCGAGGGGCGGATCCTGAGGTTGGTCTCCGGTGCCACCACCACGACGTCGTGTCCCCGCTGCCGGAGCCGCTCCACGACCGGGCGCATGCTCAGCCAGTGGCTGCCGTCAATGGGCACCACCAGAAGCTTCCCACCTTCACCAGAGGTCCACAGGAGCAGGAAAAACACAGCCCAGGAGGCAGAAGAAAGAAATTCTGAGTTGGAAGGAGCCATTTCCCCCCTCTGTGGGAACCCAACAGGGGTTTAAACGGCCGCAGGAGGGGGAATGAACCACTGGGGGTACTTTGCACTTGAATTTTAACTGAGGTGGGGAGTTAATTTTTAACAGGGAGAAATGGGGGTAATTTTTAACTGTGGGTAAATATTGGGTTTGTCTTCTGTGCGCGGTGAAAGCTTTGAGTAACCGGGCACCCCGAGGTGAGGCTGAATGTTTGGATTGACATCAGAGGATTCCAACACCCCAGGGAGGAGTGACAAAGGCAGGAGGGACCAAGAGAGCAGGGACCAACAGCACGTTGGGCTGAAAGGCTGAGAAAGAGTCATGAATGGGACTGACCCAGCAACCACGACATCATTAACATCCAGGTAATGATCACCTCCCTGCCTTGTGACTGGACACAGAGCTCGGAACGAGCCCGACCTTTGGACTGCTCTGTGCCCTTGGAGCGTAACCAAGAAGCAAAGATTGACGGAGATTTGATATACAGGGGGTTGTAAATGTTTATCTGCAGATTTGGTGCTCTATCACGGCAGTTATCACAGTGAAAGTCCTGGGTTTACAGGAGTAAAGGTGTCACAAGCTGAGCAATAACCCTCGGTCTGAAAGGATAAACCACTGACATCTGCCCTGTCTGCACAGCATGAGGGAGATTTGGACAAGGGAGGGGAGATGGTTACAGTCCTGAAGGCTTCTTTTCCCAATCATTTGCTACCTCACACAAATCCAGAGGCAACAGAGCTCCCCCTGCGTCCCTGCACACCCCTGGCTTTGGGGTATTCATGCACATGGAATCCCAGAATATCCTCAGCTGGAAGAACCCACAAGTATCACCAGTCCAACTCCTGGCCCTGCCCAGGACATCCCAACAATCCCACCCTGTCCCTGAGGGTGTTGTCCAAACCCTCCTGGAGCTCTGGCAGCCTTGGGGCTGTGCCCACTGCCCTGGGGAGCCTGGGCAGTGCCAACCACCCTCTGGGGGAAGAACCTTTTCCTGAGATCCAACTAAACCTCTCCTGGCACAGCTCCTGCCATTCCCTGGGTCCTGTCCCTGATCCCCACAGAGCAGAGCTCAGTCCTGCCCCTCCTCTGCCCCTCGAGGAATATGTGACTTTTATGAGGTCTCCCCTCAGGCTCCTCTTCTCCAGCTGAGCACACCAAGAGAGCACCTAAACCAGCACATCTTAAAGAGCCACCAACAAACGCCCTGACACCCTCAGGGTAAGCAGTGACCAACCTCTGACAACGGCTTCTTCTGCACACAGTTGATGCCTCCAACATAGACCATGTTGGGCATTATGGGGCGCGGGTACTCAAAAACAAAGTCGTATCTCATCAGCATCACCGAGGCTTTGCTGAAGAGCTCCTGCATCGTTACATCTCTCTGGAGAAACTCAGAAGCCAAGCTCCTGTACTCTGAATAGAACAGGTAGCAGAGCACACGCTCCGAGAGCCCGATCAGGAGGTTCTTCACACGCTCCGGGAAGGTCATGCGGTCCGACGTGGAGGAGAACGTCCTGGGCACGTAGGACACGGGGCTGGGACACTGGGCAGCCTCGTAGTCCAAGGTGCACGGGAGGCCACGCATGAAGTAGACTGAGGGGAGGGAGAGATACTCAGCAAGGATGGGCCCGCAGGGCAGCACGGGGTCCATCATGATGGCATCGAAGTTGCTGTCCTGGAGGTACCTCATCAGCTCTTTGTCGTACAGGAGGTGCCGGCAGGCAGAGGAGAACAGGCTGGTCAGCTGGGAGATGTTGCTGAAGAGAGCTGTGAATGTCAGCTCAAAGCTCTTCTCCCCTAGGTCCTGGTAGTATTTGTCCACAAACTCCTGCGTGTAGGGCACGGAGTATGTTTTGATGGTGAAGGACTGGGGGCTCTTCAGGAGCAAAGCGGCATCGGGAACCACGGCCACGATGTCGTGCCCCTTCTCCCAGAGTTTCTCCAGCACCATGCGCATGCTCAGCCAGTGACTCCCGTCCTGAGGCACCACCAAGAGCTTCCCACCTTCTGCCACGCTCCAGAAGGCGAGGAAAAGACCCAGCCCAGCGGTTACCTGGGGCCTCCACATCCCTGCCCTGGGGCAGGAAAGGAGATAACTGCTCCTTCCTGCTCCTTCCAGCAGAATGTGAAGGCAGAAAATAGCTGTACCTCGTTTATATCGTGGTGGACTTTAATGTTTGCCTGCACGAAGCGTTTGCTGAGACAGGTTATTGGAGTTCGAAGATTAGGGTTTGAACACTGATAAAAGCACAGATTGAAGTGCTATCAAGGCACCTGAAGAAGCTTTTCCATGCATTTACATTATCTCAAGCGATTGAGAACAATGAGCAGGGCAGAGGCAGCGGTCGCTCGTGGAGGGCTTTTGCTGGGTCAGGGTTGTCTCAAGTGAGTCACTGTGCACGTGGCTGGGTCAGATCCAAGGCAGGAGTCAACTTTTATGGCCACTGAGCTTCTCCAGAGAGCTTGTACTACAAGATCCGTGGTGAACTATCGACATGGGAGACCTAAGCGTCCGACCTTTGCTCAGGAAGGTGTCTGGAGTTCAGGCAGGATGCTCTCATGGTTTGCAGGAGCTGGCATGCCAGGCAGCAGAGTCACCAGAGTTTGGGTGACTTATTAACCAAACACCTTCTTATCAAAACAGTGACACAGCACAAAGTGCAGCTCCTGCTCGAGAGGGGCCACCAGAGTTCAGATATGAGTGACCTGAGGCCAAACATCTCTTTGAAAGCAAAGGTGCAGCGGAACATGAGGTCCTTGCTCAAGAGGGGCCATCAGAGTTCACAGGCTACAGGGCAAATGTGTTTGAAAGTTCACAACAATAGTTACTGCTCCAAGAAGTTATCAAGGCCTGGCTGTGGCAGGAGCCAAGGGAAGTCCACACTTGTCTCCTGTGCTCACCAGAAGAGAGGGGGGGAGAAGAACACTTGGAGATGCCTCTGCATTTCCTAGGGTAAGATTTTTAAGGCAGAAAAACTCCAAACCCACATTAGGAGTCCTGATCTTGATCCCAGGCTGCTTGAATGGGAGTAACAGTGATCCCAGGGTTCACTGAGGTAGGCAAAGCCCTCCAAGGTCATCAAGTCCAAGTTTTGTCTGATCCCCACCTTGTCCCCCAGCCCAGAGCACCGAGAGCCATGTCCAATCCATCCCCGGACACCTCCAGGGCTGGGGGCTCCAAACCTCCCTTGGCAGCCCCTGCAAGTGCCTGACCACCCTTTCCAGGAAGAAATTCCTCCTGAATTCTTCCTGATGACTGAGCCAAACTCTTCTGGGTAACAGCAAAGAAAAAAAAAAATCATGGTCACAAACAGTTTGAGAGAAGATTTGGACTGAAAATCTGGAAAAAGCTTTTTACCCCAGAGGTTTTGAAGGTTTGCCTGTCTAACAACACAGCTGCCCTGCTGTGGAAGAAAGTCCCACTCCCAGGACTTCTTTAGATACCCAAATCTGGCTGATTTGAGCGGCATTTAAGTGCCTAATTATTCCTGAGAACCTGGGTTGAAGCTGCAGCAAGTGATGCAACGGAAACCCAACGTGTAGACGGGGGAATGAAACAGTTCCCTGTAACAAAGCAACGCTTTGGGTGGGAGGAACAGGCAAAGGCACGGGAAAACTTCCCAGATAAACCTAAAAAAAGCAGCTGGTGCTTGAAAGGAGGGCCTGGCCAAGCAGATCTCACCTGCCACTGAGGCATATTGCATGGATAGGGAAAAGATGGATGCCAAAAGCTTATGAGGTTACAAAAGCCAAATAAAATGCAGGAATGGCACCTGAACAAGAGGTGGACGGAGAAGACAGATTGTTTCAGAACCCCCCCAGCCAAGCACACACGAACAGAGAGAGCTCTGAACAGTTTCTTCATGCCTTGGAGCAGGTAGGAATGGTGGAAATTTTGCTTCATGAACTGGCTGCCTTTGCCAGAGGCACCTGGGTGAGGGAAGTACATTCCAAGGCTAATACTGTGTCCTAAAATCTTTAACTGGGGAGGAGGTTCTCCATGTGGCCCATTAAAACAAGGGATTCTCATAAGCCAGGAGGAAGGACTGTAACATCCAAAGAAACTGCATTAAAGAGGAGGGAGGTTCAGACTGGATATTGGGAAAAATTTCTCCAAAGAAAGGGTTGCCAAGCATTGGGATGGGCTGCCCAGGGAAATGGTGGAGTCACCATCCCTGAAAGTGTTCCAAAAATGCGTGGATGTGGCACGTGGGGACATGGATTAGTGGTGGGCTTGGCAGTGTTTGGTTGATGGTTGGATGATCTCAGAGATCTTTTCCAACCTCAACAGTTCCATGATTCCACACAGTCCCACCCTGTTTAAGCTGAACTTTGGCTCTAGCTGGAAGTGAGATGATACTAAAAGGCCAAAAACTGAAGCTCCAGTCCCTCTGTGTGCATTCCCACATTTCTGTGGGGAAAGGATCTCACCTAACAAGGCAAAGGATTAAATACACCTTCAGGTGGCAGTACTTACTCGTGTAGTAGCTCAGAGGTGCAGACACACTCTTACCCTACAGAAAGGCCCCTCCCATCTCATATCTGACATACAGTTGTTCAGCTGAACACGGATCATCTGTGAGACACTAAAACAAAACACTATAAAAGCTCTGAAAGAGGTAAAAAAAAAAAAAACCACCCAAACCCTTGAGGCTCAGGAAAGTTTCAATAAAAGGTCATAAAAGTTTTAGGAAAGTTCATAAAGGTTCAAAAAGAGTTCATGAAAGTTGTGACACTGGATTTTGAGCAACACAAGAACAGCCTTTCACGTGTTTACGGGTCTGAAGTCCACAAGTCCAGCCCATTCCAAAGGAAAGGGTGGAAGGAGATAGAGGGGAAAGTAATGCCAAAGTGCAGGGTTGAGTGCCAAGGTTGTGAGCTGGGAATGGTCCAACAAATATCCCAGCGAGGGGAATCCGTGATTATCCCTCTTGTAAGTCTATAAATCCTGGCAGTCAGCCTGTACCTCGTATAACCACCCAAATCCTTTTCAAATTCATAGGCTTTGTCTAGGAAAAACAAATAATCTGCTGCATTTGAGGGGCTGACTTGGGCTTTTTTTAGTGCATGGTGTGGAAACATACTCCTTTTTGTTTGCATTTCAGTGCTAGTCACTGGTCAAATATTGGGAGAAACTGCCTGTCAGTCCCTCTTCCACCTTGAGCTTTTCCATATTTTATAGAAGGTTTAGCTGGACACTTTATTCCATTTCCATCTTTTCTAGACTGGAGTGCCAAGTTTAAATCCTCTTTAAAAATGCTTCATTTTTTTACTGTGTGAGATTCAGCTTTTCCTGAAAAAAAATCAGCCTTGTCTCACCCACTTGGCAAAGCCAATATCTGAAAAACTCAGCAGGAAGAGTTATTACTAAAAATAGAAGCTACTCTGCAAACCACAAAGTAGATTTGAAAACACATTTTAAAACAAAAGGGCTGAAATAAACCCAACATTCATTCTAGAAGAGTAAAGTCACCTAATTATGATTTATTTTAATTATGCCAGTTGATACTTCAAATAAGGAGTGCCACTGGCCCTGGGATATGGAAAAAGAATGCCACAAGTTGGGAAAATGAGGCAATAGCAGCATCAGGAAAGCCAGCAAAGGGAAAAGCAAAGTTCTGCTGCTGGCTTGGGATAATAAAATAAAAAAACAAATAATAATAAGTTGAACGTGAGATTGACAGTGGCAAAGCTGCAACATGGAAAATGTGCCCTGGATACAGTAATTAATAGATATGATGAAGTGTGTTTGCTATAAGGGTCGTAGGAGACACTCAAAGCTCAGCAAGGCAGAGCAAGGACCAGCCTGACCTAACTGGACACACTCAGGAGGTTCCCTGAGGGGCCTCAAATGACCTTCCAAAGCAGAGGAAGTTGGGGTTTTTTTGTGAGTCTCTGGCAATTCAAAGCAGAGAGAATCCTTCCTTAAAGAACAGAGAGACAGGAATGTAGAGATCAGGCGAGCTGGATCAGAGGATGAGCAAAGGTCTGAGCAAAGGTCCCCTCAGACCAAGCGTGTCTTGCAACAACAGGTCAACAGCCCTGAGGGAAGAGGTGCTGGGCAACCCCTCCAGTGCCAGAGGGGGCCTGGAGCAGAGGCACAGCGCTTCCCAGAGCTCATTCCATGGGCAGCACTCCCTCCACCTCCACCCTGAGATGCCTTCACTGACAGCAGAACAAAAGCAGTCTGAAATGCTCCTCTCCCCACCCACAGGCGTGGAAGGAGCGGAACACACCCTGCCCTGCAGCTCCTTGGAGCAACTCCCACCCTGCAGCGGGACCCACCTGACTGAGCCTCTTGGCAGCACAGTTTACTCCACTAACCAAAACCATGTTGGGCATCAAGGGCTTTGGGTAGTGCAAGACAAAGTCTATCTTCATGAGCCAGATGGAAGCCTGGCGGAGGAGATCCGGCACGGTCACGTCCCGCCGCAGGAATTCCGAGGCCAGTTTGGCGTATGGTTGGAAGACAACGTTGCAGAGAAAAAAATTGGGGATGTCATAGAGCACATTCCTGACCCGCTGGAGGAAGGTCATGTGGTCTGTGTGGTCTGTAAAGACCCTGGGCACGTAGGAAGGGGGGTTGGGGCACTGGGTGGCTTGATATTCCAAACCACACGGGATTTGCTGCAAGAAAAACAAGGAAGGGACCGAGAGATGCTCTGCCAGGATCTGCCCACAGGGGAGAAAGGGGTCTGTGAGGATGGCATCAAACTTGCTGTCCTCAAGGTACCTGATGAGCTCCCCATTGTGGAGTAGGTGTGTGCAGGTGGCCAGGAACAGAGCAGAGGTTTTCTTTGACCGCTGATAAAGCCTGATGACTCTCTCCAGAAAAGATCCCCCTTCAAACAAGTCCTTTGTAAATCCTTTTAAATTTTCATCCATCTCTTCCTGCGTGAAAGGCACTGGGTACATTTTCATCACAAAGTTCTTGGATGGCTTGATGTGCAAACTGAC
>JAWWLV010000002.1:5312592-5323105 GCA_035041135.1 Platyrinchus mystaceus
CCAACAATTCCTTCCCAATATCCCATCTCTCCCTGCCCTCTGGCAGTGGGAAGCCATTCCCTGTGTCCTGTCCCTCCGAGGGAGAGGTGTGATCCCTGCCAAGCGCTCTGGGATCACACAGGTGTGGGACTGCTGGAACTCTTCCCTTGTTCCCCCTTTCCCAGCCCGTCACTGACCTCAGACAGGGTTTTCTTGTGCCCGCAATTGATGCCTCCAATGAAAACCATGTTGGGCATTACAGGCATGGGATAGTCAAAGGCAAAGTCGAGTCTCTTCAGCCACACGGACCCGTGGCTTAACAGCTGTGTCATTGTCATCGGCCTGCCCAGGAACTCCGAGGCCAGATCTTCGAAGGGGGAGAAGGCAATGCTGCAGCTGAAGGACTCGGAGAGGAAGAGCAGGAAGTTCTTCACCCTCTGGGAGAAGGTCATGTGGTCTGTGAGGAGGGAGAACATCCGCGGGACGTAGGACGGCGGGTCCGGGCTCTGGGCAGCCTGAATGTCGAAGTTACAGGGGACACCCCTCATGAAGAAAACACTGGGGATGGAGAAGTGAACAGCAACGATCTGCCCGCAGGGGTTGAAGGGATCCGTGAAGACGGCATCAAATTTGCTGTCTTGGATGTATTTCATCATCTCCTCGTTGTACAGCAAGGATCTGCAGGTGGATTCAAACACGGCAGCGCTCTTCCGGAAATGTTTCAGAGTATTCCAAAATTTGATCAGGAAAGGCTCCTCACTAAAGCAGTGTGGACCAAACGAGCGCATCATTGCTTCCATCTCTTCTTTCTTGATGGGGGCAGGATAGGTTTTCAAGTCATAGACATCGGAGGAGCCGATGTGTATCTTGTTGTCCGGTGCCAGAACCACAATTTCGTGCCCTCTCTTGCTCAGCTCTGCCAGCACATCCCTCATGCTGAGCCAGTGGCTGCCCTCCATGGGGATCACCAGCAGCTTCCCAGCGCTGGCAGGACTCAGGAAGCAGAGGAAGGGGAGCAGCAGTGCCCCCAGCATGTTGGGAGCTGCTCGGAGAGGAGCCCACACACCGAGAGGCTGGGACAGGCTCTCGGGCTTTTGTAGCTGTGCCCCACCCGTGCGTGAGTCCCGTTGGCACCACTCGCACTGCTCTCTCTGCCCTTGGACTTGACTCCCGTTCCAGGTGTTCACAGCTTTGCACGCAAGGGAGCCACGGAGGGTGATTCACCATCATAAAAGGGAAAGGTCACGTTTGTGCTGCAAAGGTGGCTCTGCGTGAGCCGAGAAAGGTGTGTCACCTTCGCTCGCCCGAGCTGAGACACCTCAGTGCCTCAGACTCCTTGCCCTCAGCCACCACCCTGGCATTTACTGACCACTGCAAGTTGCACAGTGAAATATAACTCTGAGATAAATATGAGAAATCAGTGTTGAAGAAGTACCTGGGTTTGGGGTTTGGTTTTGTTTTTCATAACCCAAACCACTGGGCACCGCTGAGAAAAATTCGATTTCTTTCCATTAACGCAAACTTCCATGTTTTCTGAGAGAAGCAGCCAACAGGAAGCCTTCCCTCACCTCTCCACACAACTTTCACCTGACCCCTTATCTTGCCAGCTCTAAAATGAGGTTGCAAAAACAGCAGTTCACCGTTGTACCTCTGATAACACAAACAAACAACACGCTTCCCATTCACCGAGTCATGAGTCGGGGCAGTTCATGACCCCAATTCTGTGAGTCCAGGTCCTTCCTGGTTGTGAATTGCTGGGGCTTTAAAAGTTGGTGATAACCTCTCATTCAAGTTTATAAGTTTAAAAGTAGGTGGCAAGGCAGGTGCCTTTGGATGGAGTTCCCTCCTGCAGGGTGTTCAGGGCTCTACAGCCCTGGTGGAGTTTTCTTTTCCCAGCTTTCTGCCCTCCCTGGGAACCTGCCCTCCAAAAGGAGCAGCTCCATCACCCACACTGTCTCCACATTGGTAGTTCACAACATGGATTAACCTAATTGGAAGTTTCAAGCAGCTCAGAGGAAGGAGATGCACAGAAAACACACGGGTTGCTCATAACCCCTGACAAGCTGTTGAAGGAATACCAGAAGGCTGATACCCCAAAGCCCAAACTGGAATTTACACAAAACACCCAGAAAAGCTTCAAAGCCAAATCAATAACCTGTAAGAGAAGGGGAGGATAAAAAAGAAGGAGGGGGGGAGCATTTGTTTTGGGGGTTAGATAGTGACACCTTGACACAACAGCAAGGAAAGGAATCAGTGTGGCAGACGGCTGTGACAGAAAAAAAGATGATGAATGGGTAACACTTAAGCCCTTAAATGTGGATGAAAGGAGAAGGGATATATGGAAGTATAGACAGACAGTTCCTACTGGGAAGGGAGGACACCAAAACTGTGTGAGCTTCAGTTCAGCAAGAGCTTAACATTTGCTAAAAGTTACATGTTGTGGGAATTCTCATAATTAAGCCTGATGTGGCTTTAGGATTGCCAGGCAATGATACAACCTGAATGCTGGATATTAGGAAGTCCCATTTTTGCTTCATGCAGGATTTGTCATTAGCTTTTTATCTTTAAACACCGAGGTGTTCTCAGGTGGGATTTGATGTAGGGGTGGGAGTGGCATCCCTGCCAAGGGAGATGATCTTCCAGGCCCCTTCCAGCCCAAACCATTCTGTGTTCTATTTCCCTATTTATATTTTTGCCTTTTCGCCAGAAAAAAACAAACAAAAACCAACCAAACAAAAACCAACCAAACAAAAAATCCCAAACAAGCAAACAAACAAACCCCCACTGAAATAAAATGTTATACCTGAGAGAGTTTTTTCTTCTGCTGACAGTTTATCCCTCCAATAAAAGCCATGTTGGGCATCACTGGTCTTGGGAACTCGAACACAAAATCGTATCTCATTAACCAAAATGACCCACGGCTCAGAAGCTCCGTGGCTGTCACCTTCCTCTTCAAAACCTCGTATGCAAGGTCTTCAAGTTTAGCATATAATGGCTTACAGTAAAAGAGCTCCAGGAGATTCACCAGCATGTTCTTCACACGCTGAGCAAAGGTCATGGTGTCTGAATAATACAGGAAGAACCTGGGGATGTAGGAAGGAGGGTTTGGACACTGGGTAGCATCGAAATCCATCCCACAGGGAAAGCCCCGCAGGAAGTAGATGGAAGGGACTGAAAGGTGCTCGGCCACCAGGGGCCCACACATGAGGATGGGATCTGTGAACACCACGTCGAACTTGCTCTCCCTCAGGTCCCGCATCAGGTCTCGCTCGTGCAGGAGGCTCTCGCAGTTCATGAAGAACACCTTGGTCAGCTCTACCGTGCTTTGGTACGAGGCAATAATGAGATCCAGAACAGACCCTCCACTAAAATGAGCATCAACAAACACCTTGAGCTTGGCAGCCAAGTACCCGTCGGGGTATGGGGTGGGATAGGCCCTCACGGTGTAGTTCTGGGGCTCCTTTGACGTCATGTACAGGCTGGTGGACGGTACCACCACCACCACCTCGTGGCCCTTCTGCTGCAGCTTCTCCACCACTGGGCGCATGCTGAGCCAGTGGCTGCCGTCCTGAGGGATCACCAGGATCTTCCCACCTTCAGCGAGGATGAAGGACGATGTCAGGAGAAGAAGGAGGCTCGTCCGGCCGTCGAAGCGCTGGGAGGGAAGAGCCATTGCGGTGGAAGGGATCCAGAGGGTTCTGCTCCGCGGGGCTCCGACACAGGCCTTTATGTGCAGGTCCATGCAAGCTAAGCAGGAAACTTATTGACCACAGAGACTAATATTTAACTTCCCATCACTGCTGGGATTAGCCTGCAGTATTGCATGTGTCCGTGGAACGAAAGGGAAGCGTGGCGTCCTTGGAAAAACATTTGGACTCTCTGTTAATGTTTAAGCTTGGAAGTCTGTCAGCACCTTCCTTCCTCCATGAAACTAAGAGCAGGGCTGGCACTGATTGTGGATAATGCCACTGACTTGGTAAATGATGGAGAGCGGCTTGTCAAGCTCTTCCACCAGCTCCCTCATCACCCCAGGGTGGATCCCATCTGGTCCCACGGACCTGTGAGGATCCAAGTGGCTCAGCAGGTCACTAACTGTTCCCTCCTGGATTACGTACCTACTAAGAAAACAAGGCTGCTTTTGCTTTCCAAGGACAGCCCTTAAAGTACACCCTGCAGAAGGGATGGAAACTGCAGCACCATCTCCTTCATGGACTAACCCAGCTGAGAACACAAGGCTCATGTTAAATTCCCACCCTCTGGAAGCAGTCAAACCTGCAGCTCTTCTGAAGAGATCACAGCCCCCAGGATGTATCAGGCAGTCCCAGAGCTGAGGAAGAGGAGAACAATCCCATTTGGCTTTTTTCCCTCATGGGACTAGACCAAAAAAAAGAGGAACTAAATGCTGGGCTCAGGGCAAACAAAGGGAAAGGAGGGTGGAATAGGCCTTTTGGGAGACAAAGAAGGAGCCAGGGCCTTTGGTCACAGCCTGGAAAACCCTTTCCCTCTCCCATGTTCCCTTCTGAGCAGCAGCCCAGCCTGGATGAGAAGAGAGATCCTCTCTTGGTTAAATGAGCCAGGAATTTGGCAGCTGGATGAGTGGCTTTGAATCCACTGCCAGGCAGGCAAAGCACTCCCTAAAATCCAAGTTTCCTGAGGGAAGAACAGATTGCTGAGCTGTTATAAATAAAACTAGGTGGTGATACCCCAGGTTGGGTCTCCAAAGAAAGCTTGACCAGCGTGGTGTGACCCCCTTGTTTGCTGCCATTCCCTGAAATTCCCTGCAGTGAACTGCAGCCCTCAGGGCTCTGCTGGAGGAATGTTGGGGGGGTCTGTGCAAGTAAAAGCAGTGCCAGACCAAAGACTTTTGATGGGGGTGAAGCCTTTTCAGGTGGTGCTAAGGAAGAGGTCCTTGAGAAGAAAAGAGCTGATGCAAAACCACCACCGGCACAAAGGCGTTCCCGTTTTTTCTCTCGGTGGTGGTGGGATTCCCAACACCTTCAGGGTGGAGAAACAAACCCTTACAGCCTTGGAGAACGGGGGTTTGTCTCAGTAGACACCCAGAGGGTGCTAGGACTGCTCTGAGAAGCTCCACTCCGTCATACTGACAAGGAGAAACCGCCTTTAGACGTGGAAAAAGCATTTTTTAGACAGGACCAAAAATGTGAGGGCCCATATTTGAGAGATGTTTGGGAGACAGCCCAGACTGAAGGTGTGAGACTGACCAGATTTATGATTAATTCTCATAAAATGCTATAAATCTGGAGACAAAAGGAGTTATTGCAACTGCTGTGACAAGAGCTGACCAAATTCATTTGGAACTTGCTACTTGGTGTGTTTTTTTGCTCTGGACTCAAAGATTTTCAGCAAAATCAGGTGGCTGAAAACAGCCAATGAAAGTTCTTCTTGCCTTGACTGTCAGAGAATAAATCTCTGGTGGTATTGCTACACTTTCTCATGGACCCCACAGATTTTTTGTACCAGACCATCAGAGCAAAAACTGTGGAAAAGGTGAGGCAGCAACAGGAAGGGCAGAACTAAAGAAAAGGAAGGGCAGAATTAAAGAAAAAAAAATTGAATTAGAGGTGAAAGGAGAACAGCCAAATGGGCAAAGAAAGGATGAAGTTCTGGGTTAGCACAGGTCAGATAAAAGCTGGGTAATTATTATTGAGAAAATTAACAGCCTGGTCAATATTTCAAATTAACATGATAAGTTTCTTTGTTTTTCATTAGGAGGAGCAAAGGGCACCTGCAGCCCTTTCAGCTCTGAAGGGTGTGGTGCTCCTGATTTATGTGCAAACAGGGATCTGATGAGCTGAGGGTTCCAGGAGTGAGAGCCATGGGCCTGTTTGGGGGAAAACTTTCCCCAGTGGGGACCAGACTGCAGGTTGGTTCTCCTCTCAGGTGGGACAAGGCTTGTGGGGGTTATTCCAGGGTGTCTCTGAGCTGGCTTTGGGGAGTTGAGACTGTCCTAAAAGCCTCCCCAACTGCTCATCCCTGGGATGTGTGGATTTCTGAGCAGCAAACAGTGCGATTAAGGAAAAAGGGTGGAAATTGGATATCTCAGCAGCACTAAAATGAGAGCTGAACCCAAAAGTTTTCCAGGCAGCGTGGAAGGATCCAGGATTTGTTTTCCTCTTGTGGAATTGATGTCCCAGCTTGCTCTCTATGTCCTGCAAGCAGGAAAAGGTTGCTCAAATCCCAGAGTGATGCCCAGAGAAGCTCTGGATCCCTGGAAGTGTCCAAGGCCAGGCTGGATGGGGCTTGGAGCAACCTGGGCTGGTGGAAGGTGTCCCTGCCAGTGGGACTGGATGAGCTTTAAGGTCCCTCCCAACCCAAACCATGCTGGGATTCAATGTAATTTGATTTCCCAGTTCTCTGGATGACAGATCAGGCTTATCCCTGGAGGAATCCATGTGCAGTTGAAGCCAGCCCTTTTTTTTTGGGTTGCTGAGCAAGGTCTGGCAAGTGCAGGTTGGTGGTTGCTGACATGAACCTGCCCAATTCCCCCCTCGGGTTTTTCCTGCCCTGGCATTTTGCCTGCATAGGATAAGACAGGATTTAGTTTGGCCAGCAGGACTTCAGAGGAAAAATAGCCCACAAAAGCAATTCTGGGAGTTGGAAAGTCCTTGAAATCTTTGTGGGGGCAAGAAGCAGCAGGGATGGAGGTCACACAACACAGATAATTTCCTAAGCTGCAGCTCTTTCCTAAGCTGAAACTAAAAATGATATGAAAGTGATAATATGTTATCCTGAAATTAATGACTCTCCTAACAGAAAGGTGACATTTAGGGCTGTCCAGGCTGTCCAGTTAGAAATGTTTGTTTCTTACCCCCAGGCTAATATTTATTCTTGCCATATAATTGTATTTCTGAACAATAATGACCAACCCAGGGCTTACCAGTGTGTGTGTGAACAGGTAGATTTTTTTTTCCCTCCCCTCTGATTCACTTCACAGTTGTTTACTCTCTGCTGCATTTCTGCCTCCTTGCTGGGCCCTATTCCAAGTGAAATTGGAGAAATTCCTCTGCTGTCTGTAGAAAATGGGGCTAAGAAAGGCAGAGAAGAGGAATACACAAGGTTTTGCCAGGTCTGGAACTTGTGATTTTCACCTGCTGAGAGTGTGAAGACAGAAGGTGGCAGGTATAGAGATCAAATATTTGGTGAGATATCATTCTGTAGAAAATGAGGGCAGGATGGCTGTGCCCTTGTAGCAACCTTACAAACTCTTTGCAGCTCTGAGATCCTCAAGATATACGGTAAATGTCATGCAAACAGCAAAAATTTGCCTCTTAAATCTCAAACCAGTGCCAGCCTTTGAGTCTCAAGTGAAAAATGCCTTAGTTACTTAGTTATTTTAATATTCTAGTTTATAATGTTATTCTTATTTGTCAAGTTTATTCTTATTTATCAGGTTTAGTGGGCTCTGCATAAGCCTGTCAAAGAGCATAAAAGAAACCTGAAAGAAGGAAGCAAAAAACCAGCCCTTCAGCTCAAAGACTATGCAGGGATATTGTGCGAGCACAATTCAGAAGGGAAGGAGTAATTTCCTAGGGAAGAGATTTGTATCCTGGAACAAAATGATGTTAATATTTCAGAGACCACATTGCAACTATCAAAAATAGCTTTGAATTTCTAACTCAGCTTTGAAGGCCCCGCAGAACAATTCTGGTAAAAGCAAACGCCAAGAAATAGGTTTTGCATTCACCAAATACACTATTGAGGGTTATTTCCTCCCATTTCAATATGATATTTATGTTCTACCACCCCCAAACAGGAATAACTTAACACAGACAGGCAATTTGGGAACTAAATGGTAGGAAAGTACAACCAAAGTGACGTTGCAGAGCCTGGAGTTAAAACCAAAATATGACTCCCAGAGCGCAGCCTTTGGGTTTTCTGTCAGATTAAGGAAATATATGTCAGAATTCCATTAAAATTAAATCCAAACTGGATCTGCTTGGCAAATAATACACATTCACTGAGGACAGTAATTCGTAGCTGGCAGATGAAATCCCTGTTTTTGTGAGAAAATCCTCATTAATTCAAGGAAATCTCTCTACAGGGTGATTTGATTTCAGCCTGTGGAAAAGGTTGTTTTAAACCATTCCCTGAAATTAGAAACAACCAACAGCGATAAATTTCCCGCAGCAGTGCAGTGAATTTTCATCGGGAAAATGCGGGATTCGAAGGGAAAGGAGCTTCGCCTTACCTTAGCCAGTGGTTTCTTCTTAGCACAGTTTATTCCACCCACAAAGACCATGTTGGGCATCACAGGCCTGACGTACTCGAAGACGAAGTCAAACCTCAGCAGCCAGACGGAGGCGGAGTGCACGAGGTCCATGAGGGACACGTCCCTCTGCAGGACTTCCGAGGAGAACTTCAGCGCCTCCTGGTAGAAACCGTCGCAGTACTTGAACTCCAGGAGGGAGATGAGGGCGTTTTCCACCCTCTGCAGGAAGGTCATGCGGTCCGAGTTGAAGGAGAACAGCCGCGGGACGTAGGACAGAGGGCTGGGGCACTGCGGGGCCTCGAAGTGGAGGTTGCAGCCGAAGCCCCTCATGAAGAACACGAAGGGCAGGGAGAGGTGGTTGGCCAGCGTGGCCCCGCACAGGAAGACGGGGTCGGTCAGCACGGCGTCGAACCCGCTCTGGTTCAGCGCCCTCAGGGTCTCCTGGCTGCGGAACAGGTCCTTGCACTGGCCGAAGAAGGTGCTGAAGACGTGCACCGAGCTCCTGTACATGGCCAGGGCGTTCAGGGGGAAGGGCAGGCCCTGCAGGTGGACGGCCACGTAGTCTTGGAAGGCGCCGTCCAGCTCCTCCAGCGTCTGCGTCACCGGGTACGAGAGCACCTCGTAGGCCTGCGAGGTCTCCATCTGCCAGCTCACCTCCGGCACCACCACCACCACCTCGTGGCCCCGCCGGCTGAGCTCCTCCACCACCTCCCGCATGCTCAGCCAGTGGCTCCCCACCATGGGCACCACCAGCAGCTTCCCTCCGGCCGAGGGGCCGGGCAGGAGCAGGAGGAGGAGGAGGAGGAGGGAAATCCAGGCGGAGCAGAGCCGCAGAGCCATGTTCCCGTGGCCGTGGGAGAGGCTTCTCCTGCAGGCTGTGGCTGGAAGACGCTTTTGAAGGAAAATGATGGGTGTTGTGCCATGCTTGGAGATAATCCCGTAGTTAATAATTCACCGCTTTGGATTGCGGGTGTTTTATTTTTGTTTTTCTTCTCTTTTGAAAGCCAAACTGTGACCCTTTCATGAGCTGAGTCAGTTCCCGGGTGTTAACGGGGAATTAGCTCCTCAGGGTGCTGTCAGAGCTCTCAGGACTTGTCTCTCAGGAAGGCAGGAGATGTTGGTGTGAACAACTCCACCAAAGAGCCTCCTTGGGGGTGGATCGGTGGATGCTCAGGTCGTTCCTCTGAGGACACAGCAGGAGAAGGGGAAAAAAGGAGGGTGAGCCAGCTCTTCTGAGCAGGCAGGAATCTCCACAGGGGGCGAGGGGCAGAGGTGGCAGCTGAGGGACAGATCTGGGAAGGTGAAGCCCAACTTCTTGCTTTACCCGGTTGTTTCACAGCCAGCTGCAAACCCCTCCCCACCAGGCCTGGAACACACGCTGATGGTGTTCCAACAACCCCAGAGACCCAGGAGTGAGCCCAGGGCTCAGTCCTGGCTTGGTTAACCAGCAGCTTTCAGCACAAACATGATTTTTCAGCCTCACCCTGTTGCTTTTGATGTCATCGATGCCCAAACTAATGACTAAATAACGTGGGAAAATAACATGACCCGTGATTTTCAGAGCCATGGCTGTCCCTCAGGCACACAGCTTCTCTCCCCTCATTCAACCCACCAAGATTTAATTATATATTGTTTTCCTCATCTTTTCCTTATCCCCCCCCTCTTTTTACTAGGGCCTGGAATTATTTCTTTGTGGGGGAAAAACTACTGGAAAAGTGGCAGACAGCAGGTTTTTGTCAGAACACAAAATACTTGAGTTTTGTGGTCGTAGGGAAGGTGACCAGTTTAACAAACAGCATTTTCTCACAACAGGGGCTAATTTATTTATTGTGTAAGGAGGGAATTTGCTTCTTTGCTGAAGGGGGAATGTCCTGCCCTTCCCTCCTTCCTGCTGCGGGATGAATTTTCCTTGCAATCCTCGTGGCTCCCTTAAGGTGAGGGGTGGGTGAAGTTAATCAGTACCCTGGTGGTGTTGGGAGCTTTCCAGAGACTCCTTCCCTTGGACTGGGTATCCCAACCAGGACTTGTGGATGAGTCAAACTTCACTGGGTTCAAGGCAGGGCGAGATAAGGGGCGCTCGCTGCTCACACGTGAACCAGGAGAGAGTGGGAACGTCGGATTTGGGTAAGAAGTCATGGATCTGAGGGGATAAGTGACAATCCCAAGGGAGAGGAGCTGTGCTGGGAGTGCAAAAAAGGACATTGAGGGGCTGGAGCGTGTCCAGGGAATGGAGCTGGGAAGGGGCTGGAGCAGCAGGAGGGGCTGAGGGAGCTGGGGGGGCTCAGCCTGGAGAAAAGGAGGCTC